>VZTM01002769.1:8306-29245 GCA_013400555.1 Jacana jacana | reverse complement strand
ACACAACTGGAACATCACAATGAATTAATAAAGGATACACATCCTCTTTCGGGGAAAATCTTCAGTTTTAGTTTGGTCATCTTAGTCTATAATTTTCTGGGCTTATTCTATCCAGCTTTACAACAGTCCTTGAATGACTCAGGATGTTCTGTTGTTGATAGAAAGTTGATAGTTCTCTCAAATTCATTTTAACAGGTATTCACATATAGGACAGGATGTTTTATTTCATTCACAGTCTAGTTCCATTACTGTACTTTGGAAAAGGAGACGGACAATCAACAAAGAATAAAGACAAATTCTCTTTTTTTTGCATAATGAATTTATGGCAGATACAGCTACCTCTGTCCTCTTTTCTTCAGATCTGTGTGAAAATTAAGCATCTGAAATTACTAGTTCAAGTCATTAAAATGGATTGTCTGGTAGTAGTGTTGATGAACATCACTGCAGAACACAAAAATGTGCATGAGCAAGCCTGCTTGTTGAGAATTAGGTTAAGGAGAAAATAAAATCAGATGGGATCTTGGACTGTGAGGTCAGTAGTACTGTGTCCATGAGTCTTGAGCTGTTTCTGTCGGGCTACGCATAAAACTCTGTGTCCTGAATAATCAAAGTGTGATTTGCAGTGATTTTGCCAGTATTTCATTCTAGGAAGCTTTCAAAGCAGATTGAGTTTAAATGACATTCACACCACCTGACATATGCTTCCCCATCATTAATTCTACCAGCTCATTCCAAAATTGAGAATTCAATCCGTCTTATATGAGGCTCAACAAAAGACTTAAGTTACACAGTCAAAATGCCTCCATTGACTCCAGGAGGAAGTTTAGATCCAGTGCTAAAGATTTCTATCTGTAAGTATTAATAACTGTACCTGTTTGTAAAATTGTTCTTCTTTCCTGCCCAACACACCAAAGAAAGCAGCCTTTTAGCAATTGGTCTTGTTTTCAGCTACAAAGGTCTTTTCCTCAGTGGCAGGGTGTCAAAAAGTTGACAGCAGGTGTTATTTGCAACAGTACAACAGATACTTAAGTGATGTGGAGACTGTTTGCAGTCCTATCAGTTTACATGATATTGTATAAGTATAAATAATTTACCTTAAGGAATCCTTATTCAGTGTAGGCGTGTTTTCTGCAAACTAAGCTGGAGAGGGAACCTTTGGTCTTGGACTTAAAAGTAGTCATGGATTATACATCATACACAGATGAAACTATGGAATACAGGTAGAACATAAAAGCAGGACTGCTGCTCCTTTAACTCACTATGACCATCTTTTTCGTGATTTCAGACAGAATATGAGTTCTGTTCAGAGACAAAACACTGTGGGGCAATCTGTACTCTCCGTCTAATTTCTCACAGAGACTTCACTTTTGTCTTTCTTGTTTTGTTCTTGTCAATATTCTTGTGCTTTTGAAAGCTAATAGGGAAACTTTTGGATTTGAACAGGTTTTGGATCAGAAATCTTGGAGACAGGGGTTGTGTATTATTGTAGAGAGTACTTCTGGCTGTGTGCACATAAGTAATTAGAGCATGGGAAAACAGGCATGGTGATGGGCTGGTTTTAGAGTTTATATTGTGTTCAAAAGTATTTTACTGCCTTAGTCTAGAGCAATTCCTTTTATCCAAGTGACTCTTTAAAGGTTTCAAAAGAGGACTGTTTTCTTCTTTCAATATAAACAAGAGGTTATTCTGCTTCAAAGTAAAGGCCTCTTCTTTGTGCACAGGAAAATTCTGCTAGATTTTTCCATGAACTGCTTATAAAACTGATTCCTTATTTAGGTCTGTGTTGCCTTATTGCAGTGATAAGCCAAAGTTTTGCAAAACTGTGACAATTTTTACTAACAGAATAGGGATATCTTAGTCATACTGATCATTATTTTCTGGTAAAATTTTTTTTTTCTTTCTCCTATTTCCTTGATAAGATAAGCAGTATTCAGAGTGCTTTTGATTCACATCTGTTATGAAGAGAAACAAAAGACTTGGCCAATCACAATCCTCAGCGCAGTTCAAGGAAAAAACATATACGCATTCCTTTCCCCAATACTGCAAAAAATGCAAGTAACGGGAAATGCTGTCTTCATTCAGTGTTCAGTAATTCTTCTGAACCGAGGCTTTGAACATCTCGAAACCCTGACCACACACACACAGAGAGCATGTACATGAGAGCACCCCAAGATTCCTGCATCATCTGCTAACACAATGAGTATATCTTAAATCCTCTGGACACACAGCCTGTTCTCAAACCACATGCAAGTAGATGCCCATCTGGGAATTTCAGGATAGAAAGGCAGCATTTCCTAGGCAATGGGAACTCTCTCTGACAGAATGGCAAAGGAGAACTTTTGAAACAATCCCTGAGAGATGAGAGAGGTCAGCAACATATATCAGAACAATATTACACTTTAAAACTGTTCAGCACCTCTGGGCAAGAGCTGTATGGGCTGTTGAGTGTTACATTAGGTAAAGATCGAGAAGGCTTATGTTTCATGACATACTAAGGACTCAGAAGAAAAATCATGTCTATTCATGTCCAGTATTCTCTCTGACATACACTTTTATTTCTGTTTCATAGTAAGGCAAAGATGAGGTCCTTGAAGATTTTCATTGCTAATACATGACAATTGAAATCAGATATATCTTGTGCCATATCTGTCTGGAACTTGTACAAGTCTACAAAGGACTATGAAATGTTTTGGAAAATGAGAGACAGATGACTGATTGGTTAGTGACTATTTTGACAGTTTCTATTAGACTGTATAAACACAGATCATGATTTTCCCTGTCAGATTGATACTGCCCTGTGGAAAGGGAAAGTGAATGATCAAGAAAACACTGGCATTGACTGTGAAAAAAAAAATCTGAATATTAGGTGCACCATCAGGGAACTGTAGCAAGAATGTAATAGCTTAAAAAACCCTCTCAGGAATTTTTACTCACTTAGAGAGAACTTGGCCTTTTCGCACAGGCAGATGATTTCTCCCCCGCCAATCTGAGAAGATCTGAAAACTTAGAAAAACCCCAGTGGAATGAGAATTCTTTGGATATATATGAATCTTAAAAACCTTTATCAACAGCATTTTAAACAAAGCTTACTAAAAATCTGGGGATGGCAACTGCTGAAAGTAAAAAACTGACATGGGACAGATGATTTGTATTGCCTTATAAATGTCTTTGATCATTGCCATCAGATAAATGAAGTCTTGGCATGATTAAGCATCCCAGACTTTCAGTTTTGCAAGAACATTTTCCATTACAGAAAGAACTGGTTTCATTCACAGCAGAATTATTATCTGATAAACATTAGGGTTTCTTTTCCTAGGCCAGCCTTTCTCTAGGAAATACAGCAGCCTTCTTATAGGAAGGGCAGAGCTGCGGCAAAGATATGCTGTGCAGGTGCTTCACAGAATCATGGAATGATATGGGGTAGGAATTGACCTCTGGAGATCATCTAGTCCAACTCCCTGTGGCCACATTCCCCTGCCAAAGCAAGTCCACCCTAGAGCAGGTTGCACAGGAACATGTCCAGGTGCCTCTCTGGAGGCAGAGAATCCACCATCTCTCTGGCCAGCCTGCTCCAGGGCTCTACCACTCTCAAAAAGAAGAAGTTCCTCCTCAGGTTTAGATGGAAGTTCTTATGTACAAGTTTGTGCCCATTACCTCTTGCCCTGTCACTGGGCATCACTGAAAAAAGACTGGCCTCATCTTCTTGACACCCACCCTTTGCAAGTATTTGTAGGCTTTGATCAGGTCCCCCTTAGCCTTCTCTTCTGCAGACTAAAAAGACCCAAGTCCCTCAGTCTTTCCTCCAGTCCTTTCCAGGCCCCTAGTCATCTTGGTGGTCCTCTGCTGTATCTTCTCCAGCAGTTCCCTGTCCTTCTTGAACTGGAGAACCCAGAACTGTATACAGTACTCCAGATGGGGCCTCACCAGGGCAGAGAACACCAAGCAGATATCAGGATGATTGAAGACCCTCATGAGAACTGACACCTGCAATTGTGAGGCTCCTTTGAGCTGGCTGTAAAAGGCCTCATCAACTTCCCCATTCTGATCAGGTGGCCTGTAATAAACTCCCACAACAGTATCCCTCATATTGGCCTGCCGCTTAATCCTCACCCACAAACTCTGCACTCTTTCCTCATATGCACCCCGGGGTGGGAGTGGGGGGGGGGCACTTTAGGGNGACTAAAAAGACCCAAGTCCCTCAGTCTTTCCTCCAGTCCTTTCCAGGCCCCTAGTCATCTTGGTGGTCCTCTGCTGTATCTTCTCCAGCAGTTCCCTGTCCTTCTTGAACTGGAGAACCCAGAACTGTATACAGTACTCCAGATGGGGCCTCACCAGGGCAGAGAACACCAAGCAGATATCAGGATGATTGAAGACCCTCATGAGAACTGACACCTGCAATTGTGAGGCTCCTTTGAGCTGGCTGTAAAAGGCCTCATCAACTTCCCCATTCTGATCAGGTGGCCTGTAATAAACTCCCACAACAGTATCCCTCATATTGGCCTGCCGCTTAATCCTCACCCACAAACTCTGCACTCTTTCCTCATATGCACCCCGGGGTGGGAGTGGGGGGGGGGCGCTTTAGGGGCATCTCCTCACTCTCTATCCCGTCATTAAAATAGGGGGCAAACCNATTAACATAGAGGGCAACACCTCATCCCCTCCTTCCTTGCCTGTCCCTTCTGAACAGCTTGTAGCCCTTAGTAGCCACAGTCAAGCCACAAGATTTATTCCACCAGGTTCAGTGATGGCCACTATGTCATAGCTTTCCAGCTGCACAGTAGGTTCCAATTCCTCCTGTCTGTTGCCCATGCTATGTTATGTAGAGGCACTTTAGCTGGGCTGTTGGCTGTCACCTTCTTAGGGGAGCTCCCCTTGAGGCATCTCACAGGTGTTTCTGTGTTTTCACCTACCTTGGGAGCTGTTGTTTCATCTCCATAAGACTTTGACTTTAGTGCAGCCTCAGCATCCTCCCACTGGACTACAAGCTGAAGGCCCTCACTGTCACTCTGTCCCTCTATCCCTGATGAGATACCCCACAGCTTCTCACAGACAAGCCTGGTATGTTACCCTACTCCTTCACATCTAGTTTTAAACTCAGCATACAACATGCAACTACTCTCTGAACGCATTTCACCAAGCTGTAAAAAACAATGGAAAGCATTCAGGAAATTGGAAAGATCCTTTGCAACTTTTTTCATTCCACATAACCAGCTTTTCCCCTCCATATAGAAAACATCATGTAGCCACTAATCATTATTAATAATAGAAGTATTACTATTAATGAAAGACATCAATCACAATAAAACTTAATAAATTAATACAGTCCTGTAAACTTAATAGTTTATCATTGCAGGTACTTTGCTTCTGGAAAGCAATTTCACTTTATCACCCTATTTTGTCCACTATATGTCAAATAATAGCAGGGGGAATAACCAAAGACACTTTGAATGCTGTTCTATATAAGTCCTTCTTGTTTTTAATTGAAAGGATGCACTTTGGGGCACTCTTGTGCACTCATTCTTCACCTATGCATATAGTACTAACATTTTTTGGTTCTGTCGCTCTGGATAGAATTTTACTGCCCAAATCAGACACATCCTATAGATCAGAATAATTGTTCACAAACAGTTCTGCTTTTCAGTTGGCTAGAAAGGGAGCCCAAGGTGATGAGATCAGACATAACTATATACCTGCAATGTCTAAATTCTCAGGAGGTAAATGCCATCTTATTGCCTACTTGCTTAAATTAGGATGTAGAGTAAGCACTATATGCAAATGTAAAATGATGATTCACTGACTAACTTTGCTTCATATAAACTTGATAGCCTTAATTGACTTAACCTTTAGAATATCTTTCATAAAGAATGGAAGACTGCATACCCATTAGTGACACAGATTAGGATCCTTAAAGATAGGTGTGGAGTCAAAGCCAGTAAGATATTGGAAAGTTCCGTCAAAGAAAGGTCTAATGATGTAGATACTAGATCTTTAATTTAGACTTGAATATGTATGGGTGTTTGCTGGGGCAAAGGAAAAACTGAGGAAAGGATTTGCTCTACGTTTGAAAATAAAAGCTCAAATACATGGTTACTGCAATTATATGTGTTAAATTTAATTTACATTCCTGCATAGTGATGGTGTATATATATAGAGAAAGGATTCACTGTGCGCTTTAAGAGCAACTATATCACGAGCACTGAGAAAATATTGACAGGCAAAAATGTCAGTGCTTTTTTTAAAGCAGAAATAAAAAACTTACAGGATGATGAGAATTTAGCAGATGCAATATGTTAGTGACTAGAACATTTCATACTGTGACATGAGCTCCTACTTGAAAGATCATTTCCAAATTGGCTTTGATGGGAATACTTGTGCAGACTAATACTCTGTTAAAAGTCCAAATAGCGGGAAAAAGAAAGTAAAAGCAAAAGCCAATATATCAAATTTCATAAAGGGTCTACGAAATAGTATAGTTGTTAATCAGAAGACATTAACATGTCCTCATTGTTTTCCAGGTACTTGCCACTTTGCAGAATCATGCCGTAAAAAACATTACACTTAATTTTGATGTAGCCCAATTATACAGGTGCAAGTCCAGGAATGCCACATATGTAGCAGTGGTAAATATATTTGTAAGTGTGTTTTACACAACAACAATGTTACATATTGGGTTTTTTGCATAAAAGAAAGCACGGTGAAACATTATGTGGGAAAACACTTGCACAGAGGGTGCATGAATATGAAGAGAAGAGCTGTCATTCCTAAGACTTCTCTTGTTCCCCAGTATAGATAAACAACTATCCCTATAAAAGATGGAGAAATTAAGGAAAAAAAAAATCTGTAAAGTAGCACATTTTCAAACCTACATTCAGCCATAATCCAGAACAGAACTCCAGTTTCTCCTCTTACCACGTTAAAGCTTTCTTCCCATCTTGTCAATGATGTTATCATTTACTTTTCTACAGAAGTAGAAATTTAAAAATTTTTGTTCTACAGCCTTCAGTCTTCTTCAATGACTGGAAAAATATTTTATCTGCCTTTCTTTTTCATAGAAGTAAGTTGCTTCACCTGTGCAAGTTATTGACATTTATAAAAACAATCATGTTCAGTAGGCTTTATATGAAGATTTCAGAGCAACCAAATGATGAACTGAACCTGACTTTTATTCAGGTTTTTCTTAGTGACTGTATCAAATGAAGGATGGGGAAATTCAGTAATTTGAGCTAAACTACACAATCAATATGTGAACCAGGAATATAATTCATTAATCTTGACTACAAGTTCACTGCTATATTCTTTAAGAAACGCATTCTCTCTTGATTTGGTACTCAGAAAGCCTGATTTAACTGTACTTTGGCTTATTGTCTTCGGCTTTACCTTTTGCTGTATTTCTTTGCTGCTTCTTTATTCTCTTATAACTCTGATGCATTGTGTGCCTCAAGAAATCCACAGAGAGAGGTACACGCTTGTCTCTGATGGTATATGACATTGCAGCCTCACAAACTTCAGTCTGTTATAGAAAACATATATTTCTGCAAATGTAAACAAAGAGTTTTATGGCTATCATTTTGGTTTCTGACTTGTTCAGTGCTATCATCTTTGTTGACTGTGAGTATATGCATCTCTGTGACTATGAGTTATTTTCTCCAGATGGATGCAGATAAACTTCTTTAAAGAAACTTTTGTATCTGTTGACAGGTCTATGCTGCTGCAAACCACCCTTGCCTAGCAAAAGTCCTGGCAGCTAAGATCCTAAGTAAGAAATGCTTTGCATCCATGGGTTTCCATTAGTGGATGTTTAATCATCCTTCCCTTTCTCTTGGCTTTATATTCTGTGGTGATAAAAGCAGAAAAGCATAGGAAAAAAAAAAAGATATTTCAACTTTCAGTCAGATTAAAGAGCTTCACAGCTCCTTTCTTTATAGAAAGGGCAACCTCTGCATTTACTCAGCTTCTGAGTCTGTTTTCTTGGTCTTGTGTGAGAAATTCTAGTCAGGACTGCAGTGCCCTATTCTGATTAACACTTTTGTACACTGCTATGTACTCTAAGGCAAAATGGTGTAAGAAGGTATTAGTATAAATATGACTTAAGGTTAGTGGAATTATGTCAGTATATTGATGTATGTGAGAACAAACTCAGACCCTTAGGTCTTTCAATTATAACTGAAAAGTGAAGGGAGTGTCAAGACATGATTCACCAGAGAACACATTGGAAAAACTTTGGTAGAACAGGGCAGAGATTCCACAAGCTGTATATTGTGTTGTAAATACTTTCTAAGCCCACAAGGCCTAACCCTTTTAGCAGATAAGGGCCATTCTGAGAAAAGTCTATGACTAAACCTAAATTATACATTTGAGTACAAGGGCATGGGGTTGGAAACTTCTGCAGTTTAGAGTATGCATAGAAATATCCTTTTTCCTGGTAGATTCTAGAACTGTCTCTAGTACTCCTTAGAAAACTCCATGCCTTGGTCCCTAGTAGCGTTTAGAGAGTCTGATAATTAGCTGCCATTTTACAGAAATGTACTAGAAAGACTACCATAGGCAGAGATAGGAAAATCCACTTTCTAGTAAAAATTCAGTACAACTATTGTCTATTTATTCTAAATGGGTTTTTCTCCTGTGAGCAAAAGACACCTTCTGAATGCTTTCTTTCTCTGCAGAAGCAACCATTATGTTCATGAAGTTTGATTGCTGCTAATGTACTTGGAATTTTTTTAATGATGGTTATTGGGTGGGATGTAAACATAAGATATTCTACGGAACAGAGCCTAGTAAACTTGGGAAACTACTCAAAGATTAAAACTTTCATCTATATTAAACCATTATTTACTTGTTAGGCTATAGATTCCAGCCCCTTCTCTTCTTCAGAAATCTGACATTCCACATGTATCTCAGATAGATATTGTGCAGTATGACCTACAATGTTACAATGTGTACAGCTAGCTGAGTAGCTCTAAAATCTGTCCTCAATTCTCCCATCCCTAAAAAGTGGCCTTGTTCATTAAAGAGTTATCTATACATTTCCGGTTTTTATTCCTATTCTTATCTTAGAGGTAACTTGAATGCAGATTTTTTTTTTTGAGTAAAGACTCTTATACAGTCAGCTAAAAGTTTGAATATTTATATTAATAGTAAAACAAATGGGAACTACTGGTGAGAAATCCTGTAACTGAGCAAAAGAAATTAGTGTTTAGATTGACAACAAAGGTATTGATGAGAATACAAGTGAAGTGTGCACTGTACTGAATGGCAAAAACAATAGTGGAATAGGATATCATGGAAATCCCAATTGCAGCTGTGCACAGTGGCAGTCAATGGGGACAAGCAGAGATTTATTTAAAAGCTATCTCCTGACAAAGACAAATGGGTCTGCTTTGTTTATTTAAAGTATTACTCCCTGGGATGGCCTTAGGAGATACATATCTCATTTCCCAGTGGACCCTCAGTAGGATGTCGGAGGGGGGCTGATAAAAGTTGGTGTTTCATAGAAATTCATAAGGAAAATATGTTGCTGAAGAAATTTCAGAAGTTATAAGTAGGTTCTTTTAGAAAATGTAAGTCAGTGTTACCAAACTCTTTGGTTACACAACACAGAGTTCCCTTGGAACAGAACTTTACCACAAATTACTTTGGTGGACAAGCTCAGTTCCATCACCCAGGGAACACTTGAGATCGTGGAGGTGAAATACTGTCCCCATAGATAATTAATTCTGCAGCATCTCTTCTCAGACTATCAATATCAGGCTGTCCAATTAGATCCAGCTGCACAGACATTTTGACGCATGCCCTCAGGCAAGTAGATTGGCACTACACCATCATTTTGCTCAGGCAGCAGCCATGAGTGAAGTGGTTTTAGCTATTACTGAACCAGTGTCTGTCATGTAGATCCCCTGAGGCTAAAACTATCCACAGAGATTCTTGTTGCCCTGGCTTCAGTTTTCTCGTAAAAAAGTTGTTGAATTTCTGCATGGGAAAAGAGCAGGAAGTTATTTTTGTCACCAGAGTGACATCCAGTGCAGTACAGTTTAGCCTAGCTGTTAAGAATTGGGAAAGATGGGTGTCATGTCCCTGTTCCTAAGACTGTTTCTGCATTTAACACAAAACTGTTTAAAACACAGCGGGAGAGGTTCTGGGATTGAAGACCTGCTATGTACAGAAGCCTAATCTATTTTATACTTGCTCCAGGTAATGAATGGTTCATTTTTTTAGTACCACTTTCAGTGCTACTATTTAACTGGGTACTCATGTGTTCAATTCTGTAAAATACATACTTAACTTGGGCAGCTATAGAAATTTCCAGAATCTGGGGACATTCCATGTTTAGCTACAGAACAGAAATGATCTCACCAAACTGTCCTCATCTGGAAGACAACTATTAACTAAGGTAATTATCTGTCCTTTTGTAGACAAAGGAGGGAGAACTTGGCGCTCCAGAACTCAAGTTCATCCCTCAGATAGTCGTGGGATTAATTGCTCCCCAGAAGTGTCTGTCTGTAAATGATAGGAAGAACCAAAATAATTAGCTCATAAAAGATGCTGCTCTATGGCTAGAGTTGGATGTGATGGAGGTCATCCCTAAATTCTGCTGAAATCTACCTTTGTGCACGTGAGTCCTTTGCAAGGTGACCCTGAGTTCATATACTCAGACAAAGAACTATTTTTTCCTGATGCACATGGAACAGCCATGTTGCTTAAGCCTGTTTTGAACTATTGCGGCCATTTCCAGCCATTTTCTGTTCTGCTCAATAGAATGTTCACAGAGCATTCTCAGTTATTTTGTTTTTAATCTTCTCTATTGCCCCTTAAACCTGGAAGTAAAAGCTAGCATTGAAGCCATGCGCTTTTGTCTAAGTGAAAACCTGACTCAGCCCTTCTCTAAAACACAGGAGTTGAATTCAGTTCCATCCTCTGTTATGGAGGGTAACTTTATTGGTCCACTGAGCTTGAGATGTTTAGCATGCTGTAAGATGGGATACAAGATTCTGTTAGTAGGTAAAGACAGCTTTGTACAGGAGAGATAGGATTGGCCCTTTCAAACAAAATATAGCACCCAGAGGGAAATAACTCTGTATCGACTTTGTTATTCTGAATATGTGACACTTGGGAATAATTCAAGTGCCACCTCAGATTAGGTAGTAATGAAGAATTTTTGGACTCTGAGTTCATATGGATCAGTTCCATTATAAACATGTCTTGCTGCTTCCTGTATTTCCACTTGTATACTGCTTGTTTTCCCTATGGATGTATTTTCTATATATTAGTTGGAAGTATTGTGAATGTTTTTCAGTTGATCCATAGAGAAGTGACTTCATATTGAAACAGAAAAGTCTGAAACTAACATGTTATCTAAACAAATCATGAGCTAATGACTTTTCCAGTAGCTCGGGTATACCCTGCACACTTTTAGATGTCACAATTTACACTGAAAAAGATATAGTGGCACTGAGAATTACAGCATAGGATTTGTTGGTTAAATTACTGCCTGAGCATTTAGAACTTGTATTTGCTACTCCTTGCTGGCTGATTGGCATTGTGATGATTTCTCATTTTGTGCTTATTTCACCATGGCCTGATGGGGATCCAGAATTCACAGAATCAGAGGATGATATGGGGTTGGAAGTGACCTCTGGAGATCATATAGTCCGACCTCCCTGCCAAAGCAGGTCCTCCTAGAGCAGGTTGCACAGTAACATGTCCAGGTAGATTTTGAATGTCACCAGAGACAGAGACGGGGAGGCGTCTCCCCACCACCTCTCTGGGCAGCCTGTTCCAGTGCTTCATCACCCTCAAAGTAACACATTTTCTCCTCAGGTTAAATTGAACTTCTTGTGCTCAAGTTTGTGCTTGTTACCTCTCCTCCTGTCACTGGGCACCACTGAAAAAAGACTGCCCCATCCTCTTGACACCCACCCTTTAAGTATTTATAAGCAACTATCAGATTCCCTCTCAGTATTCTCCAGACTAAAAAGACCCAAGTCTCTCAGTCTTTCCTCATAAGAGAGGTCATCTCTGCAGCCCTTCAAAACAACTAGTCAGGCTACTGTGGTCAAAAGTAGACAAAAAGATCAGATAAGATGATGATAGATCCTCCCACCAAATAGAGAGGGGAAAAAAGGAAAACAAGCAAAGGGTTATACAATAGCTGAAACTCTCTCTTCAAAATTTAAATCTTACTATACAGGATATACTTGTCAGCTGTGCTCTGCTTATTGCAAGTGCTGTGTAGCCACAAAATAAGGGAATGTAATTGGTTTTGTGTGATTATAATAGTCCCCTTTGAGAAGAGGAGGAAAGAGTTGAAAAAGGTAGAGGAGTATTAATAAGTCGTTACAGAATTTTGATTCATTTTTCATGTAATGTTGGATGAAGGGGTAGACAATGATGGGTGGGAGGAACTGTATAATACTTTTGCTGCATTAAAAGTCTGCTTTAGGGCTTAAATTTCCAGATTTATTTTCTCTATATTCCTGCTTATTTTGGTAGGCTATGTATGTACTTTTTTTTTTCTTGCCCAGCTGGCTCTAGAAGACTAAGGAAAAACTTTAGCTTAGATTTTCAGTCTCCAAGCTATGTGTATATATTTAAGTTAAAAGTGCAAGGAGACCCTCCTTTTAGTTTTGTTAGGGCTCTGTTGTTCAGTTACAGTAAAGAGCTAATACTGAAATATAGTGACTTGTTGGGAGTTTATTAATCATTTTTTTCTGCTCAAGTGCTTATTTAGTGTTTGGCTGCTTCCTGCATAGGGGCCCAGAAAGAAAAAGAGGCACAGCAAAATCTGTGCAGTTAGGCTCACATCCTTCCTTTAAAGGCATGTGAGAGAGCAAGACAATATTAGGCAAATGGATAATTAGTACTATAAAATCAAAGTGCTCTTACCAAAAAGAAAAGTGCCTCTGAAAGGAGAAAGAGAACTGACTTATTCTTTATGAACTTTCATCTAAAGTTGTTTTTCATTAGGTTGTGCCACTCTAAATTGTTCTTTACATTGTGGGAGAGCCTAGCATATGCAGATGCATAATAACATTAATTTAAAGCTATGCAGGCATATTAACGAGGTAGTGCAGTCAATTTGTCATTTGCATTTGCTGTAACTTCTCCCATTACTTTCCCCGGGTATTCAGCCCCTTTCCACTATGAGTGGAATCCCATTGTGAAGAATGCAGCACAAGTCAGAGGCATATTTTGAAATGCAATTTACATGTTTCCTAAACATTTAATTTATGCCTTCCTAAAAGTTATCTATCACACATCCTTTTTTCTGAGTGGGAAAAACTTATTCTGATGCTAAATGTACCTTCACACACACTGCATCCAATCTGCCACATGTGTTAATCTTGGTATTTCTTGCTTTGTGTGTCTGTAGTTTGATACTGCTGTTACCTTCTGTACAGATCTTAAGGTTGGGAGGGCTACAGACACCTCGCTCCTTAGTTTCTCAGCTGCATATTTCAGTTTTAGAGCTACAGTACTCAGGCAGCATCTATAGGTTACTGGAAATATATGGACTAGACAAAGGGAACATCTTAAAGAAATTGTGTAATAGAGAATGGATGTTTTGGTGGGAGGTGGGGAAGTCACTGAATGGTTCATGGTTAATGCTATGGCTTTATTAAGAATTAGAGGCTTTCATATGAGAGATCTGTCATATTAGTAAAATGAGATCAAGGTTTAGATGAGAGTCACTTAAGGAAACAGATTTTAAAGGGATACTTCATAATTTTAGTACTTGAATTAAAAACAAAAAGAGGATAGAAAGGGTTTGTTTTGTTTTGTTTTTCTGCTACACTGTTTGTATTAGTAGGAACGTTCTAAAAATATTTAGGAGTTAAAGTGACTCTATTCTTGTGGGAAGAAAAACATAAGTAAAAGGCTAACACACATGCTATATTTCATGTGTTCTGATGTGGAAAGACTGGAAGCATGATAGTATCTGCCAGTCTGTGCTATATACCAGCTCAAACTTTCAAGGCTGTCAAAGCTCTCTTAAAAATACTTATTCAGGGAAACAGTTAGATTTTGACTGCAGAGATTGGAAATGAAAGAAAGAAAAACAGATTAATCACTTGCAATGTGCCTGAATCACAAACAGTCTATTTTCCCCGCCGTGTGCCACATTAACAGATCGAGTTGCCAGACAATCTGAATTTCTCAACCACTTTGCTTGTGAAGTAGGCTAGGAATAGGAGGAAAGGGAGTAGAAATGGTCTAGCTGATTGCTATTCAATCTTTTTACTGTGTAGGGGCCTAGAGGGTTCTAATATTTTTTTCTGCCAAATCTCTGGTCCTATTTGTGAGCACCAGAAAAATGGGATCCTCTCTGGACTCTCCCCTGCAAGAATTTTGTCTTCTATTTAACAAGCTTTATTAAAGCTTTTATTCTGTGTCCCAGCTATTGTTTACCTTTAAATAGACCTACTAGGCATATATGTGGAGATCACTTAGAGACATGGTTCTCACTTTCCTGTCAGATATCATGACTCTACTCATAGGAAACACGTACACAACAGTGGGTACACAACAGATGTGATGTTCACCTATTTTCCTTAATTTGAGCCCTGCTTTTCCTTATCTTGTAATGAACCTCAGAACACATTTCATTAGAAGAGCATTCTGTTTTACATACAGAAATTGGCAAGATGGAGTATATTGAGGGCTTTTCCCCCACTTTGTTTCAAAGATGCTCTGCTGGTATTACTGAAAGCATTCATATTTGTATAAAGTGCGTCCTTTGAAGCTCTGGAATATGAGTTCCCTCTTGCAACACCAATAAACTGAGTTGGGCTGACTGCACATTTTCCTCACACTTCAGTATTCTTCAAGTGATGATAACTTTTTGTAAAGGAAGTGATTCACATCAGGCTGAACACATAAGCCTGGAACAGCTAGAAAGCCCACAGGTCTGGTCTTAAAAGTGTGTAAAATGATGTAATATGTTGTAGAGAACTGTTTCCTTCCTGCAATCTGAATATATTTTGATTACTTCATCAAATATTTGCATTTTAGTGCATAGAAGGACAGAGATATCTGGTTGTGTTTTTTTCCTAAACATGGATGAATCAAGCATGTTTCAAAGTCCTGGAGAGTGAAAATAAATTAGTAAATTAAAATGATAATAAATATGATCATAGCATAAACACGCACCTTTGCAAGCTTTCAAATCTCTGAAATCTAAGCATGTAATTACAGAAAAAACACTTTACTATACATTTGTTATTATGTCTCTTGGTGACAACAGAAGGCAAGCATTAATTCATTTCTTATTCTACAAGATTATCTGAAAGCAATAGATTTCTATGCAGAACAGAATACATTAAAAAGAATGAGTATGTATTTGATTATACAGTTATTTAAAGTAATTACATAACACGTAAGTATTATTGTCTTTGCTAGAGGCTCAGTGTGTTTATTCAGAACTTTTTCGTATCTCTGACACAAGATTATCCTCCCTAATTAGAACAGAACATATTTACCTATCATGTTTTATTGGATTATAAATTAAGCTATATTAGTAATAAGATGCAACCTTATTACAGCTAGGCTGTGCCCAGGTACATTCCAGCCAAGCCCACATACTTGGATGCTGACAAAAAGAAGTCTCATGTACTTACTGTATTTTGTAGATAGACAAGAAGTGGACAACATTGGAAGATATTTAATTGTGCCTTTAGATTGTGGGGTCTTTGCACTGAGAAGAAAGACAAAATACAGAGAGACTGTTTCATCACATGTCCATTTTTTATGGTGTGGGTAAATGACACATCAAAGAAGATATCTTAATCAAGATATGCGAGTTGTCAGTACCACTAATTACAGCAAACAAACAAGCAAATCAAAACTAAAATAAACAGCTATTTTGTAAATAAAATAGGGATTTTTTGTTATTTGCTCTGCAGCCTCAATGAAATCCCATTTTAAAGCAATTTGATATTTTAAATCATTGCCTTAAACGTGATTGAAGTTCCAAGTGATTTATTTCCCTTTACTGTCAGGACTATCAGCAACAGTTTGAATATATATGGAGTTTTAACTCCGTTTCATGTGACACCTGCTGCAGATGATAAGAGTGAAGAACAGCAGGGACTTCTTCCATGGCTGCATGAAGGTCAGGGGTGGTTGCTGCACCTTCAATAATCCAGGATGAAAAGAGTTTGGATACTTTTGCATACCAGAAGTGCCTTGTTATTCACTGAGCAGAATGGCCTTCATAACTGAAACAGGTAAACTTGGAGCTTACTGAGATCTTGTATTTCCTTTTAAATCTGTATTACTGAAAAAGGCACAGGACTATTGAATAGAGTCAAGATAATATAATTAAATTTCTTTCTTCTAAGTGCATGAGAGGACTTGCTTGTTTTCATTAAGAGAATTAGGAAGACCTCTTTTGTGGCAGCAATGAAAGTCTGGAGAACAGTCAAGGCTTAATGGTGTACAATTTATTTATTAAGTTCTCTGTAATGAGAGAAAAAAAATGGAATTTGTATTAGACTGGGTAACAACAGAGATAAGCCATTGCACAACTTAGTTTCTTCCATGTAGTATTATAATAATAACTTTCACAACATCCAATAGCACAGTCACACATTGCTTCTCAAGTAATATTAGTAAAAAGCAACATCATGTCTAGAGATTTGTTTAGTTGGCTTTATTAATTTATAAGAATATATAAGAGCAGCCATACCTAGTCAAGCCAGAGATCTGGCTAACGTGGTGTATTCTGATAGTGGACCAAATCAGATCCTCATGGGAATTTATAGAAGGGATAGTGTATGCAATGTGTATGATGTACCCTATACTACAATCATAATGGATCATGGGCAGGACTGTTTGTATTTTGGCGTTTGCGTTTGTGTTCCAAGTCTTCCACACTTAGTGTGAGACAGTGTAATACTGCTGTCCAGTGTTTTTAGACTTGAATGGGACTTCATTATTATGGTGCTGCCTTAGCCCCACATTTCTATATGCGTAGGATACCCCCCTATTTTCCTTAACTAGAGAAGGGTTTTCCTGTTTTCAGTACAATCCCTCAACTTAAGTGATGCCATAGGCAATTCTAGTCTTTCTAAGGCAGAAGATTGGAATATGATGCTGGCAAGATAAAAGTGTGAAGACCAGAGGAAAAGAAGGAAATTGAGAAGCCTAAGTAGCAGGGGGCTATTTATAAGAGAGTTTTGTTCAAAGGCAGGGAATGGTCACATCAATGAGTAATCAGATTTCCACACAGTGTCATTTGCACCAAGACAAGAATGGTGAGTGTACTAAATAAAATTATGAAATTATTCTACTAGGCCACCAGTACTTCTGGAAAGTGCACTTTACATGGAGATCTCTTTAAAAAATATTAGGTTTGTAATTACAGTAAGGACTTTGGTTCATATTATGTGGTCGTCCTTTTCAGGAAAGCATCACTTGCAAAATTTATGAACAACTTGCATGCTTCTTCCTAATATGTTTTTGATTTTTACTGCTAAAAGACAAATTAGCTTCTACCAGACCAAAGCTGTCTGAATATTTGGATTAATTTGGTGCTCTATCTTGTCTGAAATAATGGTATTTTGAAATTCCACCAGCTGGCCAGCAAAATTGGTACGAATATGCATTCCACTGTAAACTGCAAATACACTGCAAATAGCAGTATAATCAGGAGGACTAAATGAGAATAACAGAATTGGTTAACTTTATTTTAATTTTCAAAATTAAGTGAATAATTAGAACAGAAATTTAAGAAAAAAAATCCTAAAATGTAATTTCATGAGAAATGAGACAAAATATAAAATCTAGAATTTACTGTCTTATATAGTAACTATGATTTAAATCATCTAGATATCTGCATAGTTAACAGGATAAAGTTATTTAAATCATAGAACCACAATCATAGAACAGTCTGTGTTGGAAGGGACCTTAAAGATCATTGAATTCCAGCCCCCCTGCCATGGACAGAGATACCTCCCACTAGAGCAGGTTGCACAAGGCCTCATTCAGCCTGGCCTTGAACATTTCCAGGGATGGAACACCCACAGCTTCTCTGGGCAACCTGTTCCAGTGTCTCGCCACACTCACAGTAAATAATTTCTTCCCAATATCTAATCTAAATGTCCCCTCTTCCTGTTTGAAGCTGTTACCCCTCATCCTATAAAGATGTCCTGCCTGATGAAGAAACCCTGCCCACTTTTCCTGTAGGCCCCCTTTATGAACGGCCACAGCCCCCAAGGAATGCACCCATCACAGGTCACCACTTCAACATTGAACTGTTAACTGCAACTCTATGAGTGTGATCATCCAGCCAATTCCTTATCCACTGAATAGTCCATCCATCAAATGCTTTGAATAGTACAAGTGGACCATATCAGTTTCTGCTCCCTTATCTACCAATGCTGTAACCCCGTTATAGAAGGCCACCAAATTTGTCAGGCACAAGATGCCCTAAGTGTAGCCCTGTTGGCTGCCAACAATCACTTCCTTATTTTCCATGTGCCTTAGTATAGTTTCCAGGAGGATCTGATCCATGATCTTACTGGCCTAGAGTTCCCTGGGTGTTCTTTTTTTTTGGCTTTTTAAAAATGGGTGCTACGTTTGACCTTTTCTAGTCAGTGGGAACCTCACTGGACTGCCACAAATACCACAAATACCCAAAGTTGAGAATAGATTTAGCAACGTCATACACCAGTTCCCTCTGGATCGGCATCCAATCAGGTTCCATGGATTTGTGCACCTTCAGGTTCCTTAGGAGGTCTCAACCTTGTACTTCTCCTACAGTGGATGGTTCTTCATTCTTCCATCCCTGCTTTTGCCTTCTGTGACTGATGCAATATGCCTAGAGCACCTGACAGTGAAGACTGAGGCAAAAAAGTCATTGAGTACCTCAGCCTGCTCTGTATCACAGGTAACCAGGGCTGCTGTTTCCTTCTGGAGATGGCTCACATTTTCCCTAGTCTTCATATTATTACTGGTATACCTGCAGAAACTTTTCTTGTTGCCCTTGATGTCCCTGTCCAGATTCAATTTTACCTAAGCTTTAGATTTCCTAGCCTGATCTCTGGCTGCTCAGACAATTTCTCTGTATTCCTCCCAGGCTACCTGTCCTTGTTTCTACTCTCTGTAAGCTTCCTTTTTCTATTTGAGTTTGTCCAGAATTTCCTTGCTCATCCATGCAGGCCTCCTGGTGATTTTGCCTGACTTTTTCTTTTCTGGGGTGAATCACTCCCAAGCTTTGAGGAAGTGATCCTTGAATGTAAACCAGCTTTCTTGGTCCCTTTTGCCTCCAAGGTCTTATCTCATGGTGTTCTGCCAAGCAGATCCCTCAAAAGGCCAAAGTCTGCTCCTCTAAAGTCCAGAGCAGTGAGTTTGTTGTGCTCCCTCCTTGCTGCCCTAAGGAATTTTAACTCCACCGTTTCATGGTTACTGCAGCCAAGGCTGCCCTCGAGCTTCACATTCCACACCAGTTCTTAAATACTTAAGTAATTGGGTGGAGGAAGGACTTTAAGTTCTGATTCTTGTCACAGAAGTTGGTACTCTACTTCTAAGTTTACTTAACTAGTGTGAATTTATTAGAGTGAAATTGTTTGTATAAACTCTGGATATATTTCAGGGCACAGCCTGTCTCCAGGACTGTAGGAATGAGGTCACCCTGTGGGATCAGAGAGGAAAAAGTCCAGCCTTATAAAACCTGCTTTTGTCATCAGTTCATCCTCATGGTCAGCGAACTGTGCCCTATCCCACTTCATTTAGTGTGAAGGATATAGCCAATGGAGTTTTTCTGTGCTCAGAATGTTTTCAGCTAACTTGTTTGCTGATGCTGGCTGTGGTTATTCAGCATTATGTGAAGTTACATGATGTATCTGTTAAGGTATTGGACCATACCAACCCTTGGCATGTTCTGGAAATAGATGTCACAGCTGTATTCTATGCAGGGTCTTTTTTCCAGTCCACAAATAGTTAACCAATGTAATTTTGTTTTACCTTAA
This sequence comes from Jacana jacana, assembly GCA_013400555.1. NCBI lineage: Eukaryota > Metazoa > Chordata > Aves > Charadriiformes > Jacanidae > Jacana > Jacana jacana. Next base: position 9,281 of record VZTM01002769.1, on the reverse strand, counting down.
CTAAGTGAAAACTAAATTTACAGCTGAAATTTTTAATTCCAGGTTCAGGCTGCTTTTTGCCTTTCCCCAGTTGTGAGCTGGCAGGCACCTCTGATAAGATGCAGTCCCTGTGTGCTCATAATTAATTTGTGGGAGTTTTGGACCTTTTCTTTCTTGTTGCAGTCCATATATGGAATGATCTTGTTAAGCCTTAATAGAGGATACAACCAGGAAAATGGGTTTTTGAAAATCCTAGAAAATCATACTGAAGATTTCTCTCTTCATCAGTCTTAAAGGAAACAAACACAAATTTACTGCAATTCTAAAATATTAAGAAGTAACTTTTTCTGCCTTGAGAGATAGATATAGGCAGAGTGAAGCTGAAGCTTGAGTATTCAGAGTCAAAAAGAAAACATATGAAATTGACTTTCCAGCTTTGATTGTTTTGACAGTCATTGATACAAGGAAAGAACAATGACATATGAAAAAGAAAATAAAGAAGAAAAAAAAAGGAAAAAAATCAGAATAAAGGTAAACCCACAAAAATTAATTGACCGCATGGGATTAGTCCTAGTTTTTTTCTCACTTTTAGTTTGAATGTTTTGGTTCCCTTCTGGAAGAGAATAATCTCCCATGTATCTCATATACAACTACACCTAAAGGTCTTCCTCTGCAAAGCTGGATATCAGGAAGTTATGGAAAATAGTTTAGGGGTTCTCCTGTGTGTTGTAGATGACTGACAGGAGTGATTCCTCTTTAAGTGAGATTACAAGCTCTGTAAAGGTGCTATTGTACTTTGAGCTTTACCCTATTTTTTGGTCTATGGGAGAGAGAAATTGTTTGACACAAAATGGAAGAGTTGAAGTGTATACTGCCACAGTGAGTGCTTAGCTGGTCACATAGTTGGTTTTTTTTTCTGTCTAAATAGGCATTCAAAACTTACTGGACTCATAGTAGAGAATAGATAATGTACATGTGAGAATAGATAATGTACAT
>VZTM01002768.1:55526-65623 GCA_013400555.1 Jacana jacana | reverse complement strand
AGCTAACGCATCTCTACAGTTTACAACTTGCTCCAATATTCCAGGCAGAACAATCTGAAATAGGGAAAAAAAAAAAAAAACCCAAAGTCTTGCAGTGATTTTACAATGACTTTCTAAGTTTATATTCATACATATGCATTTCATACAAACAGAGCAGCATTTCTCACATTTCTCAGCTTATTCTTTCCACAAAGGCTTTTTGATAAAAAGTTCCACTTTTCAGCAGTTCCAGCCTTCAGAGAAAAAAAAAAGGAAAATCTACTGCTCTCAGCCATCTGTCCCTTTTGTACCTTACACAACCTGTGAGCTTTGATTTATTAGGTCAGTGCTACTAGCTTTGCTAGCACACACCACCACTCAGGGTTTCAGCAGTACCCCTCAAAGTCGTTTTCAGCAGCTCGAGGGTAGAGCTTACTGGGGACAGACTTCTAAATAGTATCATTGCTTGACTGACATTTCGTGCACTAATGGGTCTCTTAAATGTTTTGAGAGGCATGGCTTCATTTAACTTGCAAAGTCTATCACAGAATGCTGAATGTGTACACATCCCTTAAATCAACTCATTCTGTCATTAACACAGGGGATCAGGAAGGAAAGTTTTAAAACTTATCAAAATTACAGACCAGCCTATAGGAAAGTTGCGTGAGTTATGTCCTCAGTCCCACAGCAGTTTCATTAGCATTCAGAACTTCTCCTTAGGTGAAGAATTCTCTAGAACCACCAGGATTACTGAACTTTTAAAAAACTATTGTAACACTTCAAGCTGCACCTCAAACTGGTTTCATTTGGAAAAAGTAACCGAAGTCAGAAAGGCTGGAGAGACATCCCACCTGCTTGTATCGCTCCACATTAACACCTTCCAACTGACTGAGGCGAACCAGGTTTGTTCCTACTAGGATTCTCAGCTCCTGCCTTTCCCGCTCCCTTTTCTCTCTGTCCCGACTATGGCCCTGGTGTTGCATTCGCACCCAAAGTTTGTTCATCTCAGCAAAGTTCAGCAGCACAAAATCCATTGAATCACTGATGTCTCCAGTGGTTTCTTCACTGCAATTGAGAACAGATTAGGAACAGGAAAAAGCTTGTCAGAGGTACTCATCCTTCCATCCACTTGTGACCATTTAATTTTTAAGAAAGTAGGAGGGTGGGGAAGCGTGTGGTGGGATATCAGGGTTTGTAAGAAAAGCTCACATCCTCAGTTGTGAGAAACCTGAGTTCTGAAAGTAAATTCTTAATGGACAAACACCTATCAAATTTATAGAGTTATATCTTTTTCTCTCAAATCTGAAGAGTCAAACCAAAAATTCCGATACGTTCTATTAAAACCAATACTTTTTTTGAAGGCCATCTCTCTTACTCTGCTTGCTTGCCTTCATCTGGTAAGATATTCCTGGTACACTGCAGGAGATAGTTTCTAAGAAAGAGGCCTCTAAGAGGGTGCTGTACTCCACGGCACATCTCCACCAGGTCTTTCAAAATATCCTTCCTGGACTGCGGAAATGACTTGACATAGACAACACCAACTGTTATCAGGAGATACCTGTAAAAGGCACAGAGACAAACAATAAGTTGTAAAGCAACAATATCACACTGAAAGGCAACAGCTTTCTTCTAACAGCATTACTAAAGCACAGAAAGCAATACAGTATCTTCTAGGTCTCATAATATTGGGTATTTACTCAGCTTTCAACTCTCTACTCTCCTCTGCTACAGAGCACCCAAGTCTGAGCAGCCACTTGACCTCACCACGATGCTTTTTACATTGACCATGTAAATGCTCAGCGTGCACACAGTTGTGAATTATCTCAGTGCTTGGCTATACTTCCAGCACCCCACTAAGCTGGAAAATAGCTCTGGTACATATAGATAAGTAATCTATTATGGTAAAGCACTTAAAAGCTGAAGAATTAGAGTCTACATCAAGCAGGCAGGAAGACAAGTCAGTTTTGCAGAGGAGTGAAGACACTGTGGTATTGTAGTAGTCATTAGCCAAACCCCAGAAACTGCACAAGGACGTACCTGGTGTTTCCAAAGCCTCTTCCTGGCACAAGCATAAGGTCAGGAATTAAAAACCGCAGTACCAAGTAAAATCTGAGTACTAAGTCTGAATATCTACTCCAGCTCAACAGTCACCTATTTTAAGATAAGTCTTCCACTATCATCTCTAGCATGCTAACACATAGCAAAAAAAAAAAGCATATTCAGAAACACAAAACTTTTAAGATCCAAGATACATAATTTTCAGCTTCCTTCTCATGCTTCCTACTCTCCAAAGGGCCAGATGCTTATGAAGTATGTACTGCGTGAGAGGATTTAAACCCAGATCCACAGGTACAAGTTCATTAACTGGTAAAGGAAAAAGTTCATGATTGTGCAAGTCAATTTCACTGATCGGAATGTGGTATCCAACACAGTGGCAGGAGGAACTGATCTTCTGCAGCTGCACTTTTGGCCTAAATCTCAGAAGTCTCACAGCAATCCACTCTCAAGATATGTAGATACACTATTCACCACTGCAAACTGAATTCTTGCTATCAAGCAGGAATGCAGAGTCAATTATTATCTGAACCCTGAGCCTGTCCACTATATCACCCTCCCCTCAAAAAAAACCCCAAAAACCTAACTGAACCCCAACACTAACATACACACACTTACAGTCTGGGAATAATATTTCCAGCGTACTGTACTAGCTCATAAAGGTCTGCCACTTTCCTTCCTTTGGCAAATTCATCTGTCAGGTAGACTTCCAAGTAGTGTAGCTCATCAGAAATTGCCATATCTTTTTCTCTCAGTTAAGGATTTCAAATCAGAATGCCAACAACAGATTGACGTAGTAATTTGCCCATTCACACCAAGGAGGAAAGGTGCTGTACCAAACACAGTCGTGCCCAAGTAGTTAGAACTTCTGAAACAATAATCACAATTGGGATAAATACACAGTGAGCAATTAACTACATTTTCCTAAAATAGGCCCAGATAACTAAATACTGAGGGGAAAAACATTAGTAAATATCTGAGACTGAGGAGAGATGCCATTGTACCAATACAAGCAGATGAACATTTCATTCCAAATCAGCATTTCAAGCATTCATTTCTTCTTCAAAGGATACAGAGCTCGTAATAGCTCTTTGGAGATAACATAGAAGTCCGCAGCTCCCCAAGCATGTTGGAAGCATGCTTCAGAGCATCCATGAGCTTGTTTTTGTCCTTTAAAGAAAGGAAGGGAGAACAATCTGTAAGAAATAATACTAGGCAGTGGCAGTATTTTAGAAAGCTGCACTTTTAGCTTTTTTTAAAAAGCATACAACAATTAATTAAACATGAGGAAAGCAATAACTCTAAATCAAGTTACTTAAATTGTACCTTGTACTATGTTGCCCCATCCTAATTTCAAAACAAAGGCCCCTGTACAACCCCAGCCAATGGTGTTTTCCAGTCACAGAAGAATTCATGCATCTGCCTACAATTAATCACTACAAGATTTATCCTGTGCAGCAAGTAATTCATCACTAGCCTCATGATCTGTGGTTCATGGCAAGAAAGGACTGCACAGAAAAAACCCAACGGTGTGTTGAACATAAACAAGACTAGTTTCTCATCATATAGTTCCATATCAAATGAATTTAGGCAATTATCTTCTGATATCAAATGGCAGGCTTATTCTCAGCTTAGCTTTATTTAACTGCAAGCACATAAATTATAAAGGTGCACCTTTATAATATATCTTGTCAAATACTGGAGCAAAATCAGGAAGACATAGTCAAAGAATACCCATAGCTCACTCTCGCCGAGTAGCCACCACCCTTATTTATTTGTAAAGCCTCTGCCAGAAACATACATAAAGGGTTAACTTTCCTCACATCACTAGAGGTGAGTATTGATTTACTGGTTTACTCCTAGCAGACAAGAAGCTTCACTGCATTTCAGAAGTTCTGTTCCTCACCAAGCATCTCTTCATCTGGAAAGACTGCACCTTCACAGCCTGAATGGCTTCATCCAGGAGTTTTTCCTGCTCATCCTGAGGAGATTGCTGTGTTGTTGGCTGGAAGAAAGTAACAGAATGCAATTATTTTTATGAAGCTGTTTATGACTTTATTCAAACAGGTTTCCTGTGGTTTGGAACACAGTGCAAATACCACTGCAGCATGGCCACTCAAGAGCTCTCAGATATGTGATATTTGATATATGTGATATACTCTGCAAAAACCTGAAGGCAGGGAGGAGGTAGGTTGTGGGTAGCCTGTGAGTACCATTGCTTCTTGGAGCACAAAGCCATGGGGACAGAACAGGGTCAACTTTTCCCTTCTAAGACACAGGGGTCAAGAATCCAGTGCAAGTATCCAGCAAGAAAAAGCTTCAAGAGAACGCAAAGACATCACTACACTGAGAGGAAGAACTGTTACTCCTCTCCACTTCAAAGCAATGCCCAGATGCTTTCCGGGACTCACGAGTTCTCACTTAACTGCTATCTGAGCCACACAACTCTACTAAAGACACGTTTCAGATAAGCAAAGGATAAAGTACAGTCAGTGCCTTCCGGAAACTAGAAGCAACTTGCAAAGAGCAGTATAAACTGAAGAGAAGCAACAACTCCTTATGCCCCCTGTTTGTCCCCGTGACCCGCTCCCTCTTCCCTCTCCTCAAGGACAAACATTCTAGGCCTTCAACATCTTTAGTTCTTCCAGAGATCACACAGAATTTCCTTACAATATTGATGAAATCAATTGCTTACAGCCTTACACTTCCCCCCAACACAGCTATAACAGACCTTCTCTTACTGCAGCTGCTCCCTGCCGCCTACCAGACTGATGAGACTAATGTCAAGATGCTCATAGAAACTATCCTCTAATGTTATAGTCCTCTAATTAGGTCCCTAATACTCCCTCCACTTGCAACCAGCCTTACTCCTAACACCTTACAAAGAAACTCCACCAATCAGGTATGGTTTAAGCCCATTCTTCAACATCTCATTGAAGCCTCACAGCCTCTCCTAATCTTGCTGTTGGTTTTCAGATGGCCTCTCTGAAATACTGAGATAAAAGCACTGATGTTGTGTCTCAATTGCACCTTCTCTAGTCTTAACAAATACCACACACACAGTGATTCACAAAGCAGGTTCTCCAAGACTGCAGCTTCAGTAATTTCTCAACTGTTTATACTTGTTCTCCTCATCCACTGCGTTCAGGTTTCCAGTCTCCTCTTTTAACTACTGTTTTCTCCCATATTTAATTGGATTCTTGTTCTGCAATTGGAATCTCCCTGATAAGACTCACAGACGGTATCTCCCCACATTTTCCACACAGTGAAAACAGAGGGTTTTCAATCACCCAGCTACACAAAACCAAGGCCAATCTGATCTAACACTGGTGACAATCCCGCTTCATGGAGGTTATATGAAATAAAATTCCTTCCAGCCACCACTTCTATCACTCAATGTGCCTCAGTAATATTAAAATTATTCACAGTAACTAATTAACAAGTTTATTTTGTCAACAGAAAAAAACCCACCTCTTCTAATTAAAGTAACTACACCTCTAATACAGCTCTCTATAATTAATCACATAATGTGCAGTTCTTCCAAAAAACAATTTAAGGATAAGGCAGAAGTGGTACCCATGGCTTGATGACCCTATTTCCCAGGAAATTCAATAGCTACAAAATCTAGAAAGCCTCCAACTGTGGAAGAAGTACATTCTGCCAACAGAACTTTGCTGCAATTGCTAAGCTTTATTTATTCCATGACAGATCAGATTTTCAAGGAGCAGAAAATGACAGTGCTGGGACTAGTGTGCATCAGTATCAAAACATCATGTAACAGACTTGCTGAATTATGTCTATGCCAGCACTTTTGTCACACCCTGCAGTCCCCTGAACCAACAGTTGTGCTTTAGAGAAGATACATCACTACTGAGCTGAATGCCATATGCTCAATCCACACCAGATACCTCTATATTAAAGCACAGTGGAGAATCATTGATACTAACCACAACCTTCTAAGCCCCCTTTCTCCTAAGGGGCCTTAAGCTTACACAGATACCAGTCCTGCTTTTCCATCTGCAGCAGTTCACACGGCCACATAGTGCTGGAAGAGCTGTTTAGGCTGTAAAGCATTAAATAAGCTAGAAGACTAGCCGAGCTGATTAATAGTTTACCATTCACCCTACAACCATATAAAACCTTGCAAGTAAGGCAGTGAAACAAAGGCCTTTTGACAGCAACATCAAGCTAAAACATTTATTGAAACACCCAATATTTGCTACAGCCCTAAGCTGTGGTTGGCAGACTGCACGTGCATCACTTTCCCTACTTCTGGCTAAAAGCCACTGGTTAAAGCATAATGGCTACTACAAGTTTGAGACTATACTCCAGATCACACTGGATCTGCCAGACCTAGCTTCCCCATTTATAATGGACATGAGTCTGCTCTACACCAAATTCTTTCTGCATCAACAGAAGACATTGACAGTATTTCCATTTCTGCTCTAAATTTGAGGAGCAAGGCCCCACACTGTGCTCAGCATCAGGATTGGAGTAAGCATGGGACTGAATCAACAGAAGCACTTCCACGCACAGACAATAGATTCACTGTTTTCTCCTGTATCTCCTCAAGATTAAGAATAAAATTACACTCATCTGTCCCAATTTGAAGACTGGGAAGGCGACTGGTCTACAAGACATCTTTACAGCAAGGGTACCACACTTCATGGCTAAGGAAAGGCCGACCTCAGCGTTTCAGTGGCGCAGGCAGTGAGATCACCTACCACTGACTGTCACAAGCACACAGCGGAGCCTGCCTGAGGCACTCTTTGTAGCAGCTTTACTTCCACACAAGGAGAAAACATCTTAACATCCAACTCTTCCTTACTTTCCTGATTTCAAATTCTGAATTTTTATCAGCTTACCCTTTTCTTTCTACTGCAGAAGCAAGCTACTTTCAGCTTCAGAACTACAGGGCATTTCCACACAACTTGGTTATCATCCAGTGACACGAAAAAAAAAAGCAATCACACCAAAATACACATGTCCTGATACATGTACCTGATGTTTGAGGAAGTTGTAGCAAAAAAGCAACTGAATTAAAGAGAGCATGCAGCAAAAGCCTACCAATGACAGCCAGGAGGATGCACAGCAGACCAGAAACCAGTTCTTCTGTCAGATACAATGCAGAATAAATCTATATTCCACATCTTCCACTTCAAATTAGGTACCTAATAATACACCATGGTACTTTCAAGTATCATTTTATCAAAAATGCACCTGCACCCTGGAGTCCTGCATCAATCTACAAACAAGAATCTTGAACAAAAGCTTTTGAAGTGGAAGATCTTTGACATTAGGAGAAAAGCAGTAGTACTCTGGAACCAAGGCACAGAATGTCCTGTCTCGTCAACAGCATGTACGAGAAGGTATAAAATCCTGCATGAACACAAGGTAAGCAATTACACAGACATTTAGACTCAAGAAATCCACAGCCCTACCCCCATTAGATACGCTGCAAATGTTAGAGAAAAAAGGAGAGCTGATGTGAACAGTTTTCTGCTTACTTGTTCTATAACTTTCTCTCCTCTGAAGCCACAAGGAAGCAAGCGAGAGCAGGGAAGGGACAGAACTGCCTCTTTCAGGTACACTATCAGTTTCTGGTCAAGAGACCATAGGCTTTTTCTGCCTTTGAAAAAAAGGACTATCACAAGTTATAGAAGTCCCAACACACAGCAGAGATGGCTTTTGGTGCAGGTTTTTTTTCTTTGTTTCAGGCTTTGATTGTTTGGTTTCGTGGTTTGTGTGTTGTGTTTGGGGTTTGTTTGTTTGTTTTTCAAATAAAGGCTAGTGAACTATCAGTTGCCTTAGAAAATCACAATATGCTTTAAACATTGAACTAGCTTAGAAAAAGTCTGCTGCCTGGCTGATCAGAGTGGGTATTATGGGTTATCCTGCAAATAATTAGAAAAGTATTATCACAACAGCGCTCATTATTCTGGACCTTGCCTGTCTTAATGGCAACTACTCTTGAAAGTATAAAGTAAACATTATACCTATTGTGTATGATTTACTTATTTTCTAACACTCATCTCCATGACAAGACTTCTTAAGATTCATATTTAGTTTCATAATTGAGACTTAGCTGCACTATGGAGGTGGTTATTATTTTGGGTAAATGTGCTTACTAGATAACATACTCATTCCACTCAAAAATCTGACAAACTGCAGTACCCAAAAGCAAGAATTACATAGTATTGAAATACAGCAGAATTCAAGGCAAGCACACAGAGCCTACAAACTCCATGTATTCTGGCTATTTGAGTACCTTAAGCTGCATGAAAGTACAAAGTTTTGCTTCTGTTCCATTCTAAAGTGCATTTTCATCTAATCTCCAAACAATGAAGGATTTTTCTTTAGATAACTGATGTTCTTACAGACTATTCTGCATGCGACCCTTCTGTTTGCTTGCATACTTGTGTTTAGAACCCCAATGAACGAGATTTACCAGAGGAGGCTTTTCTGCCTCCTCCCAGTTGGATTTTATCAGGGCTACCTACCAGCCAGTCACCACTGAGGCATTTAAAATGAATGCTACCCAAGTCAGAGTCGGGTTAGCTACAGAAGCTGACCAGGACTACTGCTAGCCTACAGATGCCTGAGTGCGCTCAATGGGTTGCTGTAAAAGTCATTGAGCTGCCTGGGATTATGCAAAAAAGATGCATAAGCATTGAGTACCACGTAGGAAGTATTATTCTGCAGTACTGAAGTGGACTCCAGAACTTCTGTTTCACAGTACAGGAGCCTGAAGATGAACCAAAGAGAAGAAAAAGTTTTTCACATTTAAACTGGCACTAGTGCAGGAAGCCACAAGACATTAACAAAGGGCTGGACTTTTTATTCAGGGGACGATCAAAACCAGCTGGAGTCTCTTAAAGTCAGTCCTATTAAAAGGTACCTAAACATTCAGCTTTGGGGTTTAAGCCAAGCTTGGCATAGGAAATGGCAGAGGAGCCTAACTTGGTAGAGGGGCTGTTCATACATTTAACACCTAAAAACACCTTTAAGTTTGTTTTTCCTGAATCACCTGGTAACAGCTACTCTTAGAAAGAGGACAAGAGAGGTCTCGGGCCAGTTCCCACAGAAGTGACAGGGAGAGGAAAGTTATGTTAATCTTGAATTAATAACTACTACAAAGTATGCACGGGTTAGAGACCACTAGCTATATAGATTTAGCATTTCTCATCACCCTATTAAGTATTTTCCAATAACCTTTCAAGTTAAATTACAGGTTTTGCTCCCACACGTACCTCTACAGGATACAGTATTAAACTTAAACCAACATAAACATAACTTTAAAAAGAAAGCCTGTCTCAAAAGCCTGGGAACTGTATAAGCCCCACTGCATAAAGCATTTAGTTTATGCCTAACTGCCTAGAGACTGTTAGCACTGCTTATATTCCACACTTTGGCTAATCAACACGCCGTGATGGCTATAGCAAGCGCCGCTTAAAACTCTATTGAATGTTAAATACCACAGAAGAGACACTAAACAGACTTTGTAGTTTGACTGGGAAACTTGTTTGTCTCCCTATTTTTATCAAACACTGAAAAGCGTTTCTCATCAAGAGCTACTTCCGCGCTGAAATCTCAGGTTTGCCTCTAACAAACACCAACGTTTGTTCCAAAACATCCCTCCCAAGGCAGGCCCACCGACGCACAGCCACCTGGCCCGCGGGAGGAGAGAGGCGGTTCGCTGGGGGAGCCCGAGGCAGCCGCCCCGGAGGGCAGGGAACAACCCGAGAGCCGACTGCAGGGTGGACAACAGGAGCACTGGGAACGGCACAACCCGGGGTGCGTGACAGGAGCAGCACGCTGAAACACGTGAAATTCTCACCGCGAGCGTGGCAGCGGGTTCCCTCATAAAAGCATCTGCCTTCCCGCCCCCGCACCAGCGCCCCCGCTTCAGCCCAGCCACCTGCACGCACCGGGGCCACCCTCACCACAGGGCGAACCGTTACCAGGGGCACAGCGGGCCCGGCCCTCACCTCAGCCCCACCCGGGACAGGCGACGGCCTCCAGGCGAGGCTCAGCCCCCTCCTTACCCCACCAGGCCCGCACCC
>VZTM01002768.1:2428-55214 GCA_013400555.1 Jacana jacana | reverse complement strand
CGGGTCCGGTTGCGGCCCAGCAGCCACCGGCCGGGTGAGCGCATCCGTCCGTGCGGGGATGACCTGGTGCCCCGTTCTCTCAGAGAGGGGCACGGTCGGGCCTGACGGCTCCCCCTTTCCCTCAGCCCCCACTGGGGATGGGCCGCTGGGTCGGGCGGGCCTCGGGGCGGTGGGTTCCTGTCCCGCCACTCACACCGTGCTGCGAGCGCGGCTGTGTGACGGGGGGCTGGCTCTGCCGGGTGTTTTGCAGGAAGGCCGAGGAGTACCTGCGGCTGTCCCAGGTGAAGTGCGCGGGGTTAATGGCTCAGATGACAGCGACCAGCAGTGCTGTGATGTGCCTGGACCTCGCGGCTGGTTTCATGAAACTCCCAGTTGACAAAGTAAGGTCCAGCGTGTGACCTGGCTGGCTCCCCGAATCCCCTGGAACCGTTCTTCTGCGTGGCACATGCTGGGGGCAGGGAAAGAACAGCGGTAACTGCTGTCACCATCCCTGGGCTGGGGAACACAGAGTTACAGCCTTCTCTACCGAGTTTGAAACAGGGCAGATTGAGGCATGTCATAGTCACTTCACAACTCGCTTTGTTATCATTTCATCTCTCTCTTTCGGTAATGGAATAAACGACCAGCAAGAATATTAAATTTAAGATGTATCCCTTGTGCTGAGGAAGGGAGGCAGTGGCTCCAGGTGGCTCTCTAGAGTGGTACCCGTAACCTCCACCTGCAGGCTTGCCAGGCAAATGGCACTGAGCTGCCAAAGTAATGCTGGGGACAAGATGTTCTTGACTGTCAGTTCACAGACAGACCTGACCGCATGAGGAGCAACGTGAAAGTATTGCTCAATTCTTCGAGTTGCCCAAACCTTAGTTACCTTTGTTTTCAACCACCTTGTGATAAAAGGGCCATATTATGTATGGAAAAGACAAACCTCACTTCCAGTTCAGTGCTCTAAAAATAACACCATGTTAAAAGATGTGGCATTCACAGGTGGTTAATCTTTCTGTGTGCAGACAAAACTTAGAACTTTCATTGCACAAATTTGTTTAATACAGCAATTGAACTTTATTTTATGATGTCGTGCAGTTTCTCCCTAGTCTGTTTTGGCTGCCTGAGTAAGATGTTGGGAAGGAATCTTGCTAATTCTTGGGGTTTGTCTTTGTCTTCTTGAAAGAGCTATTTTGTTAAACTCTCCGGTTTGAACAAGACGACCTACCAGAGCTCCATGAAGTCTTTGGAGTGCTTGCTAGAGGTGAACCCCAGACTGGGAATGCGAGACTTGGCTGTGCAATTCTGCTGCACAGAGGCAGTGCCCACTGCTTCGAAAATACTACAGAGGTGAGGAAGCTCTTGTCAGCACACTGGTAACACTAGTAAGGTTCTTTGTTGTGTAAAGAGCTTGATGGTTCGAAGGCCTAGGTACCTCCCACTGACCGGAGTGCTGAGGTGAGTTCTTAGCACTGACGCTCCAGTGATTTATCTAGGCCACGTTGTAGAGGATGTGTTAGAAAGACTTAGTGTGGACATCTCAGTAAGTCACTGACCAAGTCCCAGTTCTTCACCTGGAAATAGTAGGAAAATGTAGGATTCTTTAGTCCCTGTATTTGTCCACAGCATTACGCTGTCTTCCATTTAACTGTGGATCATGTCACGGTTTGCATGTAATGCTCAGGAGAAACAAATCCTCCTGGAGAAGCAGATTTCTTAATGCACAGTACTCTACCTGTAAAGACTATAGATACACCACTTCAAGACTATAGATACACCACTTCAAGCTGATTTAACTAAAACTGTGCACCCTGCTCTTGATGAAGTACGTGTTACAGTCACTGAAGAGTTGTGTTCTGGAGTGCTGTCACCCTGATAGCTCATGTTTAAATGCTGTTAGGGATTTAGAATATTCTGAGTTGCAAGGCAGTGAACAAAGGCTGTGTACACTTGTCAGTGCTACAAACTGAAAAAAATAGCTTGGGGACAGTTGTTGGAGAAGAAAAAACGTAATTCTTATTTAGTGCTGCAAATCTGTCACATCACTTTCTATATTTAAACCTTCATCTGTCTAATATACATATTAGAGGAACAAGAGAAACTATAATTCTACCTTCTGTTATAGAGTGGATGTATGCAGAGCGTCTCATTGTAACCTTTTGATGTGAGGTACAGATAAAAGCGCTGCGTGGATGGGCAGCACAAGAAATAGATTTCACTGACATGCCTAGCTCCAGATCCTTAATTGAAAATACCTTAAATTCAGAAAGAGGAGGTCATCTCGATCCCCTTCTTTCCCCTAGTCTCTCTCACTCTTCTCAGCCAGTAGCAGCTGTTTCTGTTTGACTGGGTTGCAAAGGACCAAGTGAGCCGAGAGACCTGTTCAACTGCCGAGTTCTTGTGACAAATTCATCTCAAGAGTTTCATTGGAGGCAAATGCACTGTACAGTTGTCTCCACTGTTGTTCCTTAGGTATGAATCCAGTCTCTCTGAAGCACAGCAAACGGACCTCGATTTCTCAAAGCCACTGTTTATAACAGCTGCACTATTCACTGCATGCAGGTGAGTACAGCTTGAGGGATCTTTTATGGGCTTAAACACCTTGTGAGACACCCAACAGAAACAGTACTGACAGTGTTAGCAGCTGATTCATTCAGCTTGTCTGAATAGTCTAAAGGTTCTTGCTTGGTGCATCTTCCTGCCCTGGTCCTGAAAATGGAGACAGCTGTAGCAAACCAGGCCTGTCGTACAGTGAAGTCTCCATCCTGTACTGCATTTGCCTTCATGAGAAAGCAGAAGCATTAGATCAAATATACAGAAAAGGATCTTGAGTTACTTACCATAAAATAAATGAGATTTGGCTTCCCTGGTATGTGAGTGGATACTGTGGGTAATTCCTTTAGGACACATCCATAGCAGGGGCTGAAGAACTTCTGTTAGTGATTTGCAACTCACCCTCCTTCCTCTCAGCCTAACCACCATAACATCGTTCCCTAGTAACATATTCACATTTAGGTGGAATTGTTTTCCCTTGTCAGGACAGATTTGGGCTGAGCACAAAGCAAAAAGTGGCTTTTAGTGAGATACTGCCCAGGGTGGAAGAATGGCTCCTAGCTTGCTTCTGCGCACCGAGAAGCAGCCGTTCTGAAGGGAAAAGCTGCGGGTGATGGATCCAATAGCTGTAGGCCTGCATCTGCTTGGAAGGGAGGTGTCAGGAGCATGTGACTCAGCCAACCCTTTCCTTCCAAGTATTACACCTTGTTACAGCCTCATGAAGCGGTTCAGGTGCTGTGTCGTTGCATGGCTCCTGACAAATGTTCCCTTGACACAGAGGTGCCATTCATCTTTTTGCAGTAGTGGGATTTTGTCCCAGTTCTCTCAAAATCTGCTAAGTACCTTTTCCCAGTAGAATTTCCTCATGTAACTTGAACTAACCCTGGGTCTCAATGTCTGAGCTGTACTGACTGAGTAGTGTAGGGGTCTATTTTTGAAGTAAATTGGTTTCTGAGTGACACAAGGATTAGACAGGACAAAAACTCAGGTCTACCTTCCTGATTCTCACAGGCAGTGTTGGTATAGTGAATGTCACCTCATCTGAGTGATAGTTGGTTGAGTATTGCTTTGTACAGAGGCAATTTTCTCTTGTAGGAGTTTGAAGCTGAAAGTGGATAAAACTAAAATGTTGGCCATGTCTGGGGTGAAGAAAGCAATATTTGACCGGCTGTGCAGTCAGCTGGAGAAGATAAGCCAGCAACTCAGCAGTAAGTCTTTTGGCTTTATCCCTTTACCCCAGCATCCCCATGGCCTGGCCTCACAGTGCCCCAACCCTTTTCCACCTGTGATTTCATTCTGATCGCTCTCAGCCAAATCTGCCCGGCCATTCCAACACATTTTCCATAGTCCAGTTCCCAGTCATAGTAATTGCTTCTGGGGAAATCAAAACAGTTTAGCATATGGCAAGGCCAAAAAGAAATGTTTTTCTCGCTTCTCAAATGCTCACTGTTCCTTAAATTCACTGCTGCTGCAATTTATTCCCTGGGTCTCCCATACTACCTGACCTATCTTGAATTCCTGCTTCTTGCTTGCTTTCTACATCCCGTTAACATGGCAACACGAGACACAAATTAACATAAACATCTTGCTACCTCTCTCTTGCTTTGACTGCCTTGCTTCTGTGTTTTCCTTTCCCCCACTGCACGATTAACAACCATAAACCTTGCTCTTCTGGTAGTAACTCAGCCATTACCTGACACCATCCCTCCATATATGGCTGGCAAACACTTTCTCACCTGGTCCCAAAGCTGGAGCTCTCTCCCCTCCTTTTTGTGGAGGAGGAAGATTGAAATATGACACATATATTCCCACCCTTATCTCTCTGCTCCTTCCTACTTGCCTCATTTTTCCTTTCCCAGGCTTTCATTCCAACTCACCCACTGATAGTAGCCCTGCTTCACCCTGTCTTCTTTATATCATGAAGGTTTCTGGGATGTGCTGCCTGAATCCAAACCAAAAGCTGCTGCTCTCGCTAGGCACAATCTTCCCATAGTGCAGTGTCCTATAAAAACCCAAAACCTTAACCCGCTAAAGCAACTGGAAGTTTCTGGATCAGTTCAGGGAAGAGTGTGCACCTGGACAGCCCCTGGCACGTTGTGGGCATCTGTAATACAAAGTGTGGAAATGGGATAGAAGAAGGAATAACTGTGATCCCACCTGAGTAATCAAGCAGGGTAGCAGCACGGTTTTGGGGGTATAAACATTGTGGTTACAAATTCAGCAGCAGCGCTAATTAAAGCAGCCAACAGGTCCATGCAACCTTCGAAGTGTGCCAGCACCTCTGCACATAGAGCTTGGGCATCAGGCTGGACCAGGGAACTGCTCTGACTGGGACACAATACCTCTGGAAGGTGGCACTGCTGTCAAAGAATCGCACGTAGAACACCAGCTGTGGAACCCCAAACACCAGTCAGAAGTAAAGCAACTTACTTATTTTTTTTTAGAAGAAGCTGTTCCACTGGCTGCAGAGACACCCGAAAGCTTGCTGACCAACTTGGAGCACTGTGAGGAGGAAGATGGTAAGTTGTGTTTAGCCATGAACTAAAATCACCTCAGCAGAGCAGTTCCAAGCTTCAGTGCTGCTCGATTTTTCAGCTGTGTAATAAGCCATAACGTCCAGTCGACAGCAGCCTACGCCATTCTGCAAACCCCTGGCTAATGAAGGGACAGAGAGACCCTGGGAGATGGATAACAGTGTTTGTACTGGGTAGTCCTAGTGGAATTAAGGACAACTCTTGCATTAAGACACAAAGGTGAAGAGGTGGCTGTTGTGGCAGGGGAGGGGAGCAGCAAAGCAGAGGATTAGATAAAACTGACAGACCCTGTGGCTGTACATCATTATTCCCAGCAACATATTGCCCGTAATTGTCCGTCATGGACTTTCTGCTTCTATTACAGGATCTGAAGATGATGATGAGATACCATATAAACAGCCAAAGACTGAAACAAAGCAGGACTATGAAGAATGGAAAAAGAAAATCCTGGAAAATGCTGCTAAGGCACAAGAGACAAGTAGGGGTACTGGCTCCGCGGTGTCATCGAGTGATAGCACTGCTGCTGGCTCGTAACTGTAACCCCCCTCTCTGCTCTGGCATGAGTTCCAGTAGCCTACCAGTGAGGGCTGCCTGGTAGCCAGCTGGTTTTATTAGTTACTTTTAAAGAATGTTAATTTTAGTCAATGACACCAGAATTGAGGTGATTTTACAAGGAAGTTGTCTGACTACTTGCCGGGCTGGTACCTGAGCAGCCGTGGCATTAGGGGGCGGAACACCTTCGTTCTGTTGCTGCAGGAAGCAGGTAACGCTGTAATGCTGTGCTAAGTGTAAATAAGTTACGTGTCCTCGGGCCCCTGGATGGAAGCAGTCAGTGAAAAAAGAGCAAGGGGACCAATGGTGCCTTGTTAAACTACAAAACCAGCAGAGGAATGAAAATCTAATTATTTTTTAAAGTTGGTTTTTTTTGTACTGTTGAAGAAATATTGGTTAGTCACTGGATGTGGCTTGTTTTTATCACCTGCTGTACAGGACTGAAGTTTTCCATGCTTGTAAGGCATCCCAAATATTCCTAGAAACAATAAAGACACTGGAAGGAAAAGCTTTGCATTATGACATCAGGTTCTTGGCACTTGTCATATATAAGAACCTTTGAGCACAAAGTAAAAGCCACACAGGGAATGCCGGTGCTTTGATAAGGAAGAGATCCAGGGGACAGCAATCTTGTCTGGGTCATACAGGGTTTTTTTGCATCTCACAGTTGTAAACCTGTGAAGAGAAGACTGTGTGCTCTGCCCTGCAGCTCTTAGAGGCACCTTCTGCAGCCCCACACTTCCACCCCAGCTACTCCCACTGCAGCTTGCCATAACTCTGGTTTTTTGAAGGACAAACACAGGTTCTCGCAGTACAGGCTGGCATAGCTATAATAATAAATATTATAATAATGTTCTATAATAATAAACCCCACTCACATCTCCTGCCTGGGGTGTGCAGACAGAAGTTAACTTCCACAAACCCTCATTTCAGACCAGCCTAGAAAACCCCAGGTGTCCACATGAAGCGAGATAAATTATCTCGTCCCCAAGCGTTTAGCTGTGAAACGCTGCTCCCACCTGAGCTCCTAACAGTATTCCAAGGGCTTGCCAAAGCCCTCCCTGCTGCACACCTGGGTGATGCTGACCACCAGCATTATGACAGTCGATCCCATTATCTGCTTTAGGGATCAGCGCGTGGACCCAGTTCTTTTTTGTCATGCTTACTGGTTCAGTGGATGGGTGCACCTTCTTTTTGCAGCAGATGGAGGGGAAATGTGTAGCAGTGTTGTGGTTTTGGCTGGGATGGAGTTAAGTTGCGTTGGCGCTGCTCTGGATTTGGGATGACAGAGTGCTGCTAGCACACTGGTGGTTTCAGTTGTTATAAGCTCTCCAGGCCTTTTCCATCCCCTCAGGGCAACGCTACCCCACCAGGGAGCAGGCTGGGGAGACACAAGGAGTTGGGAAAAGATGCAGTTGGGACAGCTGACCAAAGGGATAGTCCATATCATGTGACATCATGCTCCATACATAAAGCTGGGGGACAAAAAAGGAAGGGGAGGACAGTTGGAGTACTGGCATTGGTCTGCTCAAGCAGCCACTGTGTGTGATGGAGCCCAGCTTTCCTGGGGGTGGCTGAACACCTGCCTGCCCATGGGGAGCACGTGGTGAATCAATGCCTTGTTTTGCTTTGGTTGCTTGTGCAGCTTTTACTTCACTTATTAAACTGCCTTTATCTCAACCCACAAATTTTCTCACTTTTCCTCTTCTGCCCTTTTCCCCCACGGCAGCTGGGGGGGGTGAGCGAGTGGCTGCATGGTCCCAGCTGCCAGCTGGCACACAGGAACTGGAAAAATAAAACTTAACTGGACATTTTCCTTTCACCAGTTCTCCTCATGCGTAAAGAAAGGAAATCACTTGAAGCCAGCTTTAATTAGCAAGAGCTAATGTCATCCCAGATGCCAGTTCTGAAATGTAACAGTAACTGTCAGGGAGTGGGCTCCAAACAAACTGCTGCTGTGCAGAGAAGGTACTGGATGATTAACCCACGGTGCTGTGAGGCAACATCTGCTCTCTAAAGTCTGGTCCGAGACCCAGCAGAGGGACCTCAGGATGGGAGAGAATCCCACCTCGTGCAGTAGCATTCTGTTGGTGAGACCTGCACAGAGATGCTTTCGGGGTTGGTGGAACGTTTAAACAAACTGAGGAATAGATTCATTCTACTTTAATGGAATTTATTAGTATCAATTCAGAAATATACAGACCAATTAATATAATCACATTCCGCATGCAGAACCACTGTGGAAGGAAAACATAAATGAAAGTGGGCCTTCACAGAAGGTGATACATTGTCAAGATTATTACACTTGATATTAATAAGTCTGTCTCCATTCTAGAAATGCTGCAGAAGTCCAGGATTCAGGACTATGCAAAGTGAGAAGCACCACAGTAGAAAAGATAAGCCAAATCTCAGAAACCTCTCTATTAGCAGCCAATACTTTTTCTAAGTCACAGGACGTGAAAGCCCGTGCAGCACAGGGAGCTGTAGAGTGGTTTGATGCCTTTGCTGGAAAGCTACTTTGGGTGGTATTAGTTTGTTCTTCCTCAGAGCCCAACTCACACTGAGTTTTCCAGAATCTAGAACAGGAATGAAGGAAACCACGGGTTTAATAAATAATGTTAATACTTTTAGCTGAGAGGCTGTAAGTGGCTCCAACTCTTTACACATCAGGAAAAGGTTTTTAAATCCAAAGTAAGTTAGTATTGTGAAGAAAACATTGAATGTTCAAGAGCAAAGGGGAGGAAAGAAGGGCTTCAGCAGCCTATCGGGCCTAGAGGGAGAGTCTGGCAATGCACCACTTCTCTGCCACTGAACAGCAGTAACACCTAGTTTCCACATCACACCATATCCGCTTCTCAGGCTTCATTAAATTTGTCAGAGAGGAGAATAAAGCCCTTGAACTTAATTTAAGGGCTGGTGTCACAGTCAGGAAGAAGCACTTCCAAATTTTAAATACAGAGAAAATGACGTCTGGAAACCTATTCTTTCTGGACAACACAAAATCTTTCTGCACAGCCCAGCGGTCACCAGGCAAGTTGGATTTGTGGCACTTTCCCCTGTTTCCTTCCAGAAGTTCAATCAATTCAGCTAAATTCAACTTACCTTCGGAAAAAGCAGCAGTGGACCAACCACCCAAACCAGGATCCCTCCTATTTCCTAACTATGCAGTGACTTTTTTAAAGGAGAGAGTAGAATAAAAAAACCTAACAAACTAAAACCATTCAACTCTGAGTAGTTGCATTGAATCATCACCATGTTTGGAGGAAAAAAATTATTCTTTTTGGAAAAAAAAAAAAACAGAAGAGGATATTCAATATCTTTTTCTTTAAGTAACAAACACCCAAAGGGAGAATTGTGCCACTGCTGTGGCAGTGCTCTTAAACTGATGCCATACAGTCATGGAGAAAGTCTCTAGAGATCCCAGCCTTGGTGTTAGAAACCAGAAAACTGAGATGATCTTTTTCTGGTGTAAACACACCAACAATACTTTGCAGAGCCAAGGCCTTCAGCAAGAAATCAGCCCCAGTAACAGCCATGTCTTCCCACCACTACATACCTCAACAGAAAGCTTGTGAAAACAAACAAAGCAGCTTCTGCTTCTAGAAATTACTCCAGTGCCTCTACCTTAAGGCACTTCTGGAACCTTAGCGCTAACACACATAATATTTGAGGACAGACCCACAGCCTTATGTTATAAAACAAAGGGGTAGAAAATTATTGAAGATAGTCCTTTTTTCCATGGCTTCATGTCCACCTCCAAGAGGGGTTGGTGCTTCATACAAGCTTGACAGACATACTCTGAAATCTCTTCAGCCTGTTAGCAGCAGCCACCACATAAAAATGTTTCTGTGAACAAAACAGAACAGGCCAAGCGTGAGTGCAACTGAGATAAAGAACCTTCTCTGAGGTTGACATGGGTTTTTCTTCACAGCAAATCCATTTACCTCCAGTGACCCACACCTTGTGCAGCCTGCAGCGCAGACCAGCTTTGTACTGGGGAACCACTGATGGCTGCAGAACAGACTGCTGGTAACTGTCACCTTCTGCAGAATTATTACAAATTGAATAGTGACAAATCTTTAGGTATTTTCTACAATGCAAGTGCAGAAGTGGAAAAAAATATAGGCCTCTGGTTTAAGTCCTTGGCAAGGAATTACAACTCTCCAGTGACAAAAGTAAAGGAAATAGTCCTCACTGAATTTTCCTCACATTTCCACAGGCTTATTTGTCACAAGATCACTGTGTTCACCTCCCAGGATCAATCACCTATAATCCAATACAGGCTTCAATAGAAAATCATATCTATCGCTTTTTTCATATAAAATTTAGTTCTGAAGGAGAATGGGGTTATCAGAAGGGTCCTGAAGTGCCCTCTGGGTGTGTTTGAGCATTATTTTTTCCCCTCTCCCAGGCTTCACTCTGCAACAGAAGGCACAAAACTGCCTGAAGTTGTAACCCTAATCCATAGTGACAACAGAACAACACAACTGCTCTCAATGGAAAAAGGTCTCTCCAGCATGAAGATTTAATATCAGCTAAGCAGCATCTGAAGTCTCTGAACTTGTAAAGAGGGGAAAAAAAAAAAGCATGCAACTTGTAAACACCAATCAGGAGGTGTAAAAATTGGTATCAAACTTGCTAAGAACAGAAGCAACAACATTCCTCAGGAGAAAAAACATAATTTACAATTGAAAATAGACTTCCTAACCTCACGTTTACAAGACAGAAGCCTGTGGACAAAAGGGAGCCATGATACAAAGAGGGAATGGCTCTGCCTCTGCTGAGCTGACTTTCCCTCAATGTAGATTTGCCAAGCTTCAGCTGCTCACCTTCCATTTTCTGTGAGCCAGGTAACTCTGCAGCAACAACTGGGACCTCAGACGAAGCTTGAACTTCTTGGCTTTGGCAGGCAGGTTATTTAACCACTCGTGCTTCAGACACTGTGTTGCACTCATCCGGCAGCTGTGGGAGAGGAAACATTGCATGTAAATCCAGCTACCCCTGCTGCCATCCCTCAGTGCCCTGTACTCCTCAATATTATTGAGAAAGAAACTGCTTTAAAGAACAAGAAACTGCTTTAAGTCAACACCCAGGAGTGAGTGGAGAGGTTCATCCTGCTGCACAGGATCCTAACGCCAGCATAAAAGGCGAGTGGTGTGAAAAGCTGCTGGTGAGTCTGCAGTGGGTTGGTAAAGGTGTGGTTAAATATTTTGCCTTTTTAGGGTTTGGTTGTAGTTTTTTTTCTTGGAAGCAGCAGCTGTACAGGTAAATCAGTTTATGTATCATTTTGTTATGTGAATGCAGAACTCCGAATCAGCATGTATAGAAAAATAGTATTTGTGGTATCTCTCTGTCCTGACAGTGCAGGCTTCTCCTGTGCCTGATATTTAAAAAGCACAATTAACAATTCACCCTAAATTCGGATCAAGCTAAGCCTGCATTATATCCTGACATTCAACAATAAAGCCCAAATGTGAAAACTTTGCCAATTATAGGGTAATAGAGGAAATCTTGGGAGAGAGGTGTTGAGCCAGAAACATTAATTTGTCTTTTTTTTTTTTCAGAACAAAAGCCTACACCTAACTCCCGAGCTCTGAGCTGTTGATGGGAAGATGATGAAAAGAAGGCTCCTGCCCACTCACACCTAGTGTCAGTAGTCAGGGGAAGCAGGCACAGATCTTGCCCAAGGCCAGACCTGCTGTCCCAGCATGGCAAAGGTACCTGCTCTGTAGGACACCAGAGGCTGTCCTATATACCTAGTAAACAATTGGGCCAATTAATCAGTGATTTTTGCATCTCACTGACAATACTCTTCTCTTGCAGTTTATTCATTCACAGCTTCTAACCAGGCTTTGCATTAGCGTCCCTCTGGAGTATCTATTCCCATTGCACAGAAAAATGCAAGACTCCAAAGCAAAGTTTACAATCTCATAGCAAATGATCACAGTCTGAGAAAAAAGCCCCTTTGCTGTCTCCTGCTGGCAATATGCTAAAACTCAGTTTATTATTTCATGAGACTGATTGTTCAAAATGTAATTATTACTAGAACTGATTTGTCTGATTTAGGTAATGACGTGAAAGTTGTTAATATTCTAACCACTCCTTTGAATTCCCCTCCACCACACAGTCTGTTTCACTTGTATGCATCAGTTCCTGTTTTGATTAGTTCTGTATCACCGCTTGGAAAGAGAAAAGGATTCTCTAACTCCCTTACCTAAGCCCATAGCCATGGTCTGACATCAACCTCATCCTCATTCTCTCCTGTTGTGTCCTATGTGCAATCACCTTTTACTTCAGTGGAGCCAAGACTGAGAAGCCACACGCAAAGTTAAGTCCCAAATGCTCCTCAATACCTACCAAATGCACACAGACCCCTTTAAAAAAGAGCAATGCACATTTTCACAGCTGCAGCTTCCATTTATCCTCCATGACATTCAAGAGACATTTCTGCAATTTGTGTCAGGGCTTCTGAGAATCCAAAGTAGCAAAAGAAACTGCTTTGGGGCAGAGAAGGAATACTGCAGACAGCAAATCCTCCCAGATTTCCTCTGTTCTGTCCAGATTGATGTTACCATGAAAACCAACCTTCTTCACTCAAGGCCCACAGCCGTTTTCCTTCTGATTCCCTGAGGAACCGCCCCGCAAGCCCAGGGACAGCATGCAAAAATGTCACATAGTAAGTTCTCGCTGTTGGCTACAACCTGAACGTTGTTTTCTAGGAGGAACTTAATGCTATTAGGTGCTACTGTCCTCATGATCAAACAGAGAGGTACCTTTTCTCTTTCACGAGTAATCTGGAAATGAAGTCTTTCGCTTCCTCCGACAGCTGTTCAAACGCTTCTGCATCAAAATCCCAGTTGCAATTAACTACGTAATTCATTGTCTCTGCGTCTGTTTCTCCCAGGAACGGGGACAGGCCACTAAGCCTTAAAAAAAAGGAAGAACAGGAGGGAGATGAGTAGTTGTTATAGGCAAGATGCATTTTTCCTTCTACAAATCCTCCGCTTTATAATTGTTATTAGCTTATGGAGAGGAAAGACTCTCCGCTGTGGGCAGTCCTTCTTCTCAAGCCCTGCCAAACTAAGCCAAGACCGTGGAGCAAAAAGAGTCTTGTAATGTTAGTGTTACTCTCTAGCAGTTCACTCAGCTGATCTACTGTTAATAGATCCCCAAGGAAACCAATTCCAACGGGACACTCATACTTCACTGAAGTACATACTTCAGTGTTTTCCCAGCTAGCAAAGCTAGGGGGACTCAAGAGCTTTCCTGCACCAAGGCCGTGTTCATACTTGGCTTGAATTAAACTGAATTCTGAACCATTGTTCAGAATTTTTCCATTAGTCTCTACTTTTCCATTAGTCTCTAAGCCCAGATGTATTGCTTCAGTCCTTGATTACTTCATTCGGTTGGGTTTTGGCTAACATACGAATTTAAACCAGAAATGTATCCAGTTTGCAGAAAGCATCTGTGAAAGGTTCTGGAATGCAAAGTCAGCTCACCAGAAGGCAGAGACTTTGGGCAGACAAGCCGTCCATGGCCACCATCCAGGTGGTGAGAAATGGCCACCATCCAGGTATCAGAGAAAAGTTTGGGCCCCATTTGTGACGTGACGTTTTTTAGACCTGTAGCCTAACACCCAACTTTAACTCCTCTGTGCAGAGGCATGCCAAGTCCAAGCTACTAAAATGACCAGATAGCAAATCTGAAAATTACTTCAAGCCCTCAAGAATGCAATCAAAATAAAAATTCTGACGTGCTTTGGGCAACTTTTTCACATAAATAAAAAAGGACCTGATGCATTTTATCTGGCTAAATAAGGTGGCAAGAAAGATCACTTAAATATTTATCAAACAGATTATTTGGGTGTTTTAGAGACTCAGTACACACAGTGAAGAGCCTAAAGGTGGGGTGGTTTTTTTTTAACAGAATGGATTAGGAGGAGTCACAGGCAGGCGGGGCTCAGTGGTTGCCGCATTCCTGCTCTGCAGATACCCCCCACTGGTGTGCTCCTGCAGAGCCTGTGATGCCACGGCCACCCCTCACTGGGTTACTCACAACATGTATGTGATGACGCCCACGCTCCACATGTCTGTCGGGAAGGAAACGAAGTCGTAGTTCACCACTTCAGGAGCCAAGAACTCCGGAGTTCCGAAATTAACCTTCAGTTTCTCACGAGGCTTGTACCTTGACCGGAAAGAGAGAGAATTCAACTGCTGAAGAGCAGGCTGGGGAACACAGCTCACATCTGTGAAAATCAAGGCATGGCTTTTGCCATGTGAGTGAGCATGGCAGAGCTGGTGTAGCAGACTCACCCAGGCAACCAGGACAGGATTAAGAGTTTTTTAAAAAAAAAAGGAAAAAGAAAAAAAATGGTGAATTTTGCTGGGACTTCAGGTGAAGACACCATCAGCTATGCTTTTCCTGGAGCAAAACCAGAAGGAAGACCAAGGGCAATAACACCTGCAAAGGCCTCCCCCGTCGAGTGATGGCAGCTTTACTCTCTGCCAGGCTCCACAGGATGCTTTCCAGCAGATGTTACCCACCACCAAAGAGATAAAGCAGCTTCCATTAAAACAGGTTTGGAGAGCATTTGCTTAGTGGGATGTACCCAACGACAGCTCAAGGCAAAGGCCTGTATAACAGATATGAGCACAATATAACTGCTATGGTGGGACTCCCAAGAGGATTACCTGGGCTTGTAACAAGTTAAACAGCGACCCATATAGTGAGAAAATTGTCGTTTATTGCTTAAAAGGGAAAGATTATGAAACTGAACCAGTCACAGTCACTGATGGCAGCTGGAGTTACAGCACTGCTTTTTCTCTACTTCCTGGGATATCTTGTTTTCAAAGCCATTTTAGTGGAAGATTGCTTTTTACCTTCCCAATTAAAACAAAACAAAACAAAAAACAAAACAAACAAAACCCAACCCAACCCAAACAACCCCCCCAAAATCCTACAAACCTCACTGCATCTCTTTCTGTTTTCATAAAATACTTCTAAAAGAAAAAAGTCCTTGGACAGGTACATAAACACATGTAGGTACATATACACATCAATGTACCAGATTTTGGCTTTAAAAAAGCCTCAAAGAGTTTAGAAAAGAAATAGAGAAATGCTGGGTTTTTTAGTGTTTACTGGACTCCTGTGAACAGGAGTTGTTCCTTTTGCTTGTCAGGGAATCGACCCGTGCTCCCCCAGCTTTCCTTTAACACATTTGTATCAGCAACGTAAAAGAATGGAGAGAACTCCACATTTTTCCGAGTCTTTCCTGTTTCACATGGGATGGCTCAAACACCTTTTGCTTCCCCGCCTTCAGCCTAGTAGGGGAAAGAGTTTCACAGATAACATGCACAATTTGAACCTGCACGATAAAACCCAGCAGCCAAGAAGTCTCCAAGAGCTTTCAGAGAGTCCCTAGAGTAAAAGCTCTACATGGGGAATAAATTGGAGATAATTAGAACAGCAGTATAGCTTTATCCAACAGAAATGTTATTTGGAAAATGTAATTAGATAATTAATGCACACAGGCGAAAACGCATGCCTGCAGCAACGTACTGCTTAGCTCATTCACACAGCAGGGTTACTTTAGAGCCAGCAACCAGCAAAAAGAATTAAAAAAAGCCCAAGACCTACCAAAAACACGCCAGATGGTTTAGGGTTTGTTTCGGTTTATATTTTTTAAAATAAATTAACAACTGAACCGTCTTCCTTACCTCCTTGCTAATCCAAAATCGATAATTTTAATCTGGTTTCCTGTGTGGTTTACACATAGTATGTTTTCAGGCTACAAAGAGAGAAGAGAGTATTTTACAGTAAATGCATGACAGAGAGATGTAAGCAAAAGAATAGAACAACCTCAGAGATTTTAATCATGATTTTTAGAATAATACTTTTTCTTCTATTCCCATCATTGGAGAGAGGGATTTTGGCACCCTGCATTAGTGAGAGGTTTGGTTTGGACCTCCCAATAAGTCTAACTTTTGTTCCTATATAACAGTATTCCTCTATTCCATCATAGATGACAATAGATTTTGAAATCAAAAGGCCCCCTTGTGTAAAACAGTAGAGTCCATCTGATGGTTGAGGCTCACTCACTGAATTTACTGCCTAAGTATAAAAGTAACTCCATAAAAAGCCACCAGAAACATGTCAAATGCATCCTTTGGTTTGCCCACAAAGGCAAATAGCTGGGTTTTTTTTCAATGAGAATATTTTTCTAGGTGGGGACAGGGGGGATGATGATATTCAAACTTACTATAAACGTAAGTTTGCAGGCCAACTGGGTCTAACACTGTTTGTAGAAGGCATTGTATAAACAAGCAGATTAAAAAAAATATCCCAGTTTTTCTGTTGAAAGAGACGAGCTATTGAGGGGCCATTAAGAAAACATTGTCATTCCACTGCAGCTCAGTTCAAGGCAGAAAAAAGCACAAACAATAGGAAGAAGATTGAATAGGTATCTGAACATGGTCACAGGGGAGCAGAGGGCTGTGGAGGGCAGACTGCAGGCGTTTCTAGCCAAAGAGGAGCTGGGGTGTGTTTTTCTATGAATGACAAAAGGGCACCGTTTAATTCCACCCGGAATGAAAAGCTTTGATTTAAGAGAGGCAAAAAGCACAGAACCCTGTTCATTCCAGGATTCTAAGCAAGCTACCAAATGCACACCGAAGAAAAAAGCAATGAATCTCTGGAGCTCCATTCATTGTGGTTATTGAATTCAGTAAGTCCATGCCTTTATGACGCAAGTCCATGAAATGAGAAATGACTCTTGTAATTGGAGACTCTCTGGTGGCCCAAGCCACAGCATCGTCAAAGAGCACAGAGTATGAACTACTGACCTTCAGATCTAAATGCAGAATATAGTGCTGGTGCAAGTAGTGGACTCCTTCACAAATCTGTTTGGTAAACAGGATTGCATCCAACTCAGTTAGACTGTAGTTTTCATCTGTGATCCGGTCAAATAATTCACCACCATCAAGACTAAAATTTTAACACAAAAAAATGTTAAAAACCCTAAAATTCTTCATTAGCTCAATTAATTTCCAAGTTGGGAACTTAGGCTCTCTAATTTAGCAAGGATCCTAACAATGCATCCAGTATAAAGCACATCAGTAGACTCAATGACATAATTCAGAGTGTGAAATGAAGAATCAATCTAAACTGGAAAAGTTGTCACTAACATCTGGGGGTGTTGTTTGCCAAACCCAAACCCAGGACCTGGTGATCCAACAGGGACCTGGAGAACCTACAGAGAGTACCAAAGTATCTAATATTTGATCATCTTATTAGCCTAGAGAAAATAAGTTTTTGACCTATAAAATTTACTAAGTGAAGCTTCTAAAACTGAAAGCTATTTTACATGAGCTGACAAGTGAATTTAATTATGCACAGAAATGAAGAGACATAATCAGACATATAGTTCTGGCAAGTTTCTGCAAGGTAAAAACTTCAGTTATTAATTTCAGCATACACATTTAAAATGTCATATTTATATTTCATTTAGTATTGTTTTTTCCTTCAGTTGTGTAGCAGAAACTCAGTTTTTAGGTTATAAAACTTCAGGGTTTTGTAAAGCAATATGCCACTACACGAAAAAAGGCAGAGGTAAAGTCATGTATGTCATGAAATCTCCCTTTTATGAATTCAATATCTGATATAGATCCGAATTCTTATTTTGGTTCAAATGGGGAGGTGTTTTTATTAATCCTAAAGCTATTCAAAGGAGGCAAACCATGCATATAATTTAAACATTTTCCTGCTTTCTCCATGTCTTTTCTAATTCTACTTAAAACACTTCTCCTCTTGTCTGGGTCTCTCACTCCTTCCCCAAGATGAGATTTCATTTACCCACAACACTTTTATGTAATTTGGCAGCTGGAGACAACACTGGGGCCCCTAAGTTAAACTTATATGAAAAATGTTTCAGAGTAAAGATGTCTTCATGAACAATCTTGTAATCTGTTTCATGCTCTTGAAGACAGCTGCCTTTTTTTATTGTTTGTTTCAACTGTAAACTTGCCAAATGTACCCCAAAGAAATTACCTTTGAAACATTTTATATTATTTTTCTCCTGAAAGTGAAATCAAGTATCTTTCAGGCTGGGAAACTACTCAAGTCTTCTTCACACCTCAGAATTACTATTCCCTATTACATACAGTGACCTGAGAAAACCCAAACATCTGACAATTCCCGAGATCATTTAAACTTACTATTCCATGATCAAAGTGATATTGTTTTTGGCTTCAAATGCATCATAAAGCTGGATGAGATTCACATGATTTAATTGGTTCATGATGTTAATTTCATTTTTTACTTCTTCCTGAAAAAAATAACATTAAAAAAAAAAAAAAAAAGAGCAAAATATGCTCCTTAAATGCCAGTATTTTCAAATAAAATTATTTGTAAAACCCAGTAACAGTTATGCCACAAGTCTGATGTGGACAGAAGGTTTAATCACAAAGAAGGGAGATGGCAAACAGGCATATAAAGATTTCACAGTATTTGATACTACACAACAAGTTGCCTCCTAGGGGCTGACTGGGGAAAGTGGTGTTGGGGTGCTTGCAACAGGGCCAGGTTACCGTGTGCTCAGTTGGGTTCATGGCAACACACTCACCCTCTCCTTCGCTCCTTTCACTTTGATGATTTTGGCTGCCAGGTTGAGACCAGTCGATATTTCCGTGCACTTGTGAACTTGCCCAAAACGCCCCCTGTTGATACCAAACAAAAGATGGGAAACCAGATTAACACAGCTCACGGCAGAAACTTTTCATATAACTATTCTTATCATTGATTAAAAATAGCACAGTACAAAGTGAACAGAATCAGGTGCCCAGCAGCATCAATCTCCTCTTTCTCTCAGCTTACGAAGGATTAGTTTTATCTTTCCTGCCAGTTGTTCAATGCTTACATTAAAATATTATGCCCCCATCGTATTACTACATTTCACTGCGGTATGATGACCCGAGGATATTCTTTTTCGGTTCCGTAACTGTACCCGCTTGCTGTCCTTCAGCGATGCGCTAGTGGGTATATTAACAAGGATATTTCTGTCCTGATCTCATAACTTTTTAAATGACTATAAGACCAGTAATGGTAGCCACTCCACAGGCTGCATTTCTTGCGTGCTGTAAATTCTCCCCCATGTCACCCAGATACGTTAATACCCCTTGGGATGATTTCTAAACACCATCTTCTCTGCTATTGCATCATCCGGCTTATACTTATTAAACCATATTTGTACTTGGATCAACCTGTAAATCAAACCTTCTTGTCAGATAAGTAAGGATACAACAACACAAAGGCTGAAGCAGCTGCAGACTTCCTATGAGGGAAGACTAAACATAAGGTCAAAATAATTATAACTTCTCCCTTGGTTTCCTTTAACGTGCAGCTCAGCACGGAAAAGAGATTTTGGAAGCTGCCTGACCTAACGGGCTTTGCTGACTTCAAACGCTCTGGATCTATCTGCCTGAAGGTTACTGGTTTTTCTCATGACATGAGCTGCAGCCAGGATAATTGGAACAAATGAAAAAAAAAAAAAAAAGCAGTCATCCAAGATCAGTCTGGCATCTGAAAACAGTACTGGGGCAGAAACTAGTCATCTAAGGGACCATCCCCCACACACACCCCAAAATCAACAGAAGGTTGATACAAAGAGCCCAGCAACTGCCACAGCCCAAAAGATCTCAGGGATGAACCTGCTGACTGGCTGCAGTGGGCCTGGGGCCCTCTGAAGAAGATACCTCTAGCTCTCCAGCGAACTGCATTTCTCCCCACTTTAGCCACCACTAGCGGTATGGCACCAGGGATACTTACCCCCCCAGCACTTCATGGCGACACACCGAGTAGCACGTTGTCACCTCTGTTTGCTTGACGTTTACTATGCGGTGTTCGAAAGGAGCTGGAGGAGAAGGGCTGTCATCTAAACAAGAAACGAGCTGGTCACCGAGATGCTTCTGGACACATCACTGCACTCCATCTCGCCCGCCTCACACCAAAGACTTCGGTCCACAGGACACACACATCACCTTCCTGTCTTTGCTAAGTGCAGGGAGAACTCTCGGCTGCCTTCCATCCTCCCAGCCTCCACAAAACCACACTCTTGAGCTCCCCCCACTTTCAACACCACTCTTCCTAGAGGGATGTACCCAGCTTCTCAGACAGGCCTTGCTCAGGCTGGAGCTGTGACCACAAACACACACACAGCTCCTGCCTGACCTCAAGCTCTCAGCGCTCCTCCGGCGGTGGGGCTCTAGAGGAGAAACACCTTGGCCAACACAATCACCCACACGAGCCAGCCCCCCACTGCTGCTGCTAAGCTGCTTGTGCAAACACTCAAACACACAACTTCACTATCAAGTGCACTGCCCTCTCCCCCATCTCTTCTCTTTGCCTCATGTTCCTTCACTGCACCATCGTTTTTCCCTTCTGCTGGAATTCAGTCAAGCACTGAAGTATCTGGGTAACATCAAGCATGCGATTCCTTCGCTATTTTTAGAGAGGCATGCAAGTAAAATAACCATTGCATTTGCAGCTAGCTCTAAGAAGGGAGGTGCTGACAATATCCAAAATCTCTCTGTTACTTCAACTGAGGGACTTTTATACTGCTAACACCATTCCACAGATGAGGAATAAAGGCCCAGAACAAAGTAGGATCCCACCTCCTGAATCTCAACCCTGTTGTTTTTTTTCAACACAGTAAACCTACTGGACACCTTCAAAAGATCAATATCTTAGTTTATGCATAAATAAAAAAAAAAAAGAGACTCTGAAAGAAGGTCTGAAAGAACCTGAAAAAATATCTGGAAGTTTGAAAAAGTTACACTTGATCCTCTCTTTACTCATTCTATGGCAGCTGAAAAGACAGCACAAATACACTGTCCTCATAAACAATGACAGTTACTGGGAAAATCGGGAAGCTTTTCCTGGCAGCAAGAATTTTGCAGACAATGTCCAAGTTAAAGCTGCAAACATTATTGTGACAACTATCAGGTTTAATCAGTTCCTGGGAAGCTAAACACTTAACATCCAAGTTTTTCGGGGATAAAGCTCCCATAAACCCACTTCCAGTATCCTCCACTCCAAGCAATTTCACAATTAATGTCCAGATATCGTAGGCTGCAACTTAACATGTATTCAACCCATCTCCAGCCACTGCTGAGAAGGCCAGATCCAGATCAGGACATCTACTCCTGTATGTACCTTCTGGGACACACACATACCTATGCTGCCAGGAGAGATTACTCCCTGAAATGATGGAATCAGTTGTTCACACAGTAACCAAGAAGAGATCTATGGCAAATAACACAACAAAGACCACACCAAGATACTCTTCCTGCAACATTTTGCTGCTCTCCAGACCCCTGGTCCATCGCTGCTAAAGCCCACCTAGTTTGCATAATCAAGCTTAAGAAATGAATGCTTCATCTAAAGAAAAAAAATATTTTTTTAAATTACTCATAATTCTGATCACACATAAGCTTCACCTGACTGCGTTTTAAAATGAACTTTTTTTTCCCCCAAAACACACTTTAAATGAAAAATTACTATTAAAAGAATTTGTACAAATGCTAATGCTTGTTATTTACATAGCCAAAGGTACCAAAGGCATTTAGAATCATAGAATCATAATCATTCAGGTTGGAAGACACCCTTGGGATCATCGAGTCCAACCATCAGCCCTACTCTATAAAGTTCCCCACCAGATCCCCCAACACCACATCTAATCAACTAATCAACGCATTCAGGGATGGCAACTCAAGCCCCTCCCTGGGCAGCCCATTCCAGGCTCTGACCACTCTTGCTGGGAAGAATTCTTGCCTAATGTCAAGTCTAGACCCACTCTGCTGCAGCTTGCAGCCATTCCCTTTTGTTCTATCGCTAATTCCCTGTGAGAAGAGACCAGCACCAATTTAGGTAAATCCTCTTGAACTGTAAGACACGGGTCGTGGTTTGCTCCAATTATTATTGCATATATTGCATGTCTATTGTGTATATTGCATACAACACACACAGGTAGCACAAAAATCTCAATGGAAAAGTTTCCAAGAGGAGCTGCAAGTAACTTACCGATGATCATTTCATCCTGTGAGGGCAGCTCTTTGCTAGCTTCCCGTGACTTACTCTTCTCCGGTGCCATTCCCGTACACTGAGGGGTGTCGCTTTCACTTCCCGCTGAAGATGCGGGCTCAGACTCTCTCCTCTCAGAACTGGTATTCCTCAGGGCTTCTCCTGCTTTTGCAGTTTCTTGATGGGTTTTTCCGTCTACTCCCAGGTCTTTTGTGGGCTCCTTTGCAGAGGTATTTTGGGATGTTATGGGCTTGCATTTTAAACCTGATTTCTCTCCAGCCTTTTTACCTGGTTTGGTCTTGTTCAGTGATGGCTGTTGCTTCCCTGTTTGAGGCGCAAGTTCATTTGGCTTATTGTCCCCTTTTACTTCTTGATTTGGCTCAGTGCTGATGTTTTTAGGGCTCTGTTGAAGCTTTAATTTGTCAGGCGGCTGTTCGACTCCTTTCACTTCTGCTGGTGTGGAGGATGCAGATTCCACTTTGGGGCTTTTACCTCTGTGATCATTTAAGTTTTCCTCCTTGGTTATCTCAATCTTTTCTTTCATTTCAGACATATGTACATTGATGGATATCCTGCAGAGCAAACAGTTGACATTTTATGCAGATGACTAGCCTTGCTTTTTTAACTTTGGGAGGGGGGAGAAAAATCTATGAGTTTCTGAAGCCACAGATTTCTACCGTTTTAAAGACATCTCAATCGGAAATACAACCTTGAGGGAAGAGCACCAAAAGGCGTGCTGATGTTTTTTTCTGTGTCCTTATCTGTGAATATGCCTGCTTTCTGCTGAACACAAAGTGTCTCACACTGAAAAGCCTCAATCCCACATCTGAAAACTTACTTTTTGCAAATATTACAGTTGGTCTGACCAAATGGCATCATCTCAGTCGAGAGGGCGCAACGACTGCCTTCACAAATTACAGGCTGATTATCTAACTGACTGCTCATATAGCTCTACAGATCCAAAGCTTTGTGTCCATCCCAGTTCTCTTCCAGCTTGGCTGACTGTGCACTCAAACATCAGTGGTTGTGTCTTCTGATGGGATAGCTCTCTGTTAAAAATGCAGCTTTCAAACTCTCACTCCACCGATACTATATTCCTTGGCATTCTAGCTACTGGAAAAGTTTGGGTTTTTTTTTTTCCTCTTGTGTTGCCTAAAGAGTATGGGTTCAAATAATTCTCTATGATCCTAAAATCCATCAGAGACATTCATGTGAGAATTTTTGAATCAATTGCTCCAACTGTCACAAGCGCAGAGTCTGATTTCAGTGAGGCTGAATTGTAACTTGTAAAGTTGTAAAGTGCATTTTATACAACAGCAAGTAAAGAACAGTTCTGATGTCTAGGAGAGAATGTATCTCGGTTTTGCACAAGTTATTGCCTCTTGCAGCAGAGCAGCCTTATTACAATAAGAAGCGTTTCCGCTGTTGCATAACGGGAGCCTGAAGTTTCTCATTTTCAGCCCCTTTCACGCCCTGGTGTTGTGCTATGGGTCTCAGCTGCAGCAGAGCGAGCTACCAGAGCAGCTGAACACAGCTCCGAGCAAACACCTCCACTGCTATCTAGACAAGCCTGAACTCGGCAGGACTCTTGGGCGTTTCTCCAAGCGGAGGAACACAATGTTCTTTTAACACTTCTGTGTGGGCTTACAGACTTCATTAGGAGTTGCATTTGTTTTAGAGCTGCATTTACCACCCTCATGTGACTTCACACACAACAGCAGAATAGATACCCTGTACAGGAAAGCTGCAGCTTCACCCAAGGTTTACTCAAGGTTCTCCCTTCCAGTTACCCATCAGCTTCTCTCCTCCCCAAATCAAAGTCCTTGGGGCTCAGACACCCCCCTGCCCAAGCTGCTGCTTATCTCCAAGTTCACCGCCCGGTACATCGCTATCAACCAGCACCGACTTCCAAGGGGTAGCAGCAAACTGTTCCTCCCCCACTTCACATACACCCTGAGCCATCCTCAAAGGACAGCACAGGCAGAGCCTCCGAGGCAGCGCTGCTGTTGAAGCAGAGAGCCTGTGGCTCCCCAGCCACAGCCTAAAACCCAAAGGAAAAATATAGAGGGGTCCCTCTGGTTTTAGCATTGTTTGGAGGTAACAAGGTCTGTAAGCTGTACACAAAGTTGTTCCTCAGTGTTTGAAAAGAGGCCACAGTAGCAAGCTTCCACATTCTCCTGCCACATCCTTAAACCCAGGCTCTAACAGGGTAAATAACCCAGTGTGCCAGTCCTCACAATGAGCCCTTTCCTTCATGAAGCCTATGTGCTGACATCAAGACAACTTTCATTATTTTGGTAAATTATTCTTCATTCACTTTTTGTTTTTTTTTTTTCAAAAGAGTTCTGTAATCCCAGTAGATACTTACCCATTGCACAGGAATATTTAAGTGTCCACCCTACGTTCACAACACACACAAGTTTTCAAATGAAAGTACACACACACAAAAGTAGTGTCAGGTTCTTGTCTGGGCTTCAGACACCATTTTGTACACACAAACAAAAGGGAAATTCCACACACAAAGTAACACACACATACATGCATGTGCATGTGTCTCTATGTGTGTGTCTATCACACAGAAATAAACAACTTCATATCTCCCAGCCCAGAGAAAGAAGGCACCACAGTTAAAATTTGCTACAGAACTGCCATCTGTTGGGGTTTGGGTGATTGGGGTTTTTGGTTGTAGATTTTTGTTGTTGTTTATTGTGGGTTGGTTGGTTGGTTTGGTTTTTGTTTTGTTTAATTTAAAAAAATGGAAATAAAATAAATTCCTAAATAAATAATTCAAAGAACATGGATTATGAGAGGCATATTGTAAAACACCTGTATGAGGAAAAGATGAGGCTAAAAGATTAATAAATGAATGATCTGGTCATGTCCTTATGTGACCAAGGGATGAAGAAAACCCCACAAAACCACCAGGGACAGCAAACAAAACAAGTTGTTTTGTCTTGTTGTATACTAGTAAATATTTCAAATTTCTTTCATCCCCATGGTTATAGAATCATAGGATCATTCAGGTTAGAAAAACATCCTTGGGATCATCAAGTCCAACCATCAGTCCCACTCTACAAAGTTCTCCCCTACACCAGATCCCCCAACACCACATCTAAACTGCTCTGAAACAGTCAGGGATGGGGACTCCACCACCTCCCTGGGCAGCCCAGTCCAGGGTCTGACTGCTCTTTCTGGAAAAACATTCTTTCCTAATGTTTAACCTAACCCTACCCTGCTGCATCTTGCAGCCATTCCTGCTTGTTCTATCACTAATCCCCTGTGAGAAGAGACCAGCACCAACCTCTCTACAATGTCCTTTTAAGTAGAATCGTAGAATCATTTTGGTTGAAAGAGACCCTTGGGATCATCAAGTCCAACCATAGTTGGTAGTAGTTGGTAGTTTTAGAGAGTGATGAGGTTTCCCCTCAGTCTTCTCTTCCTCACACTAGACAGTCCCAGCTCCTTTAATTGCTCCCCTTAAGATTTATGTCCCAGGCCCTTCACCAGCTCCGTGTCCCTCCTCTGCACTCACTCCAGCACCTCCAGATCTCTTGTGTTGAGGTGCCCAGAACTGGACACAACACTCAAGGCGAGGCCTCACTAGTGCCGAGTACAGGGGGACAATCACCTCCCTACTTCTGCTGGTCACACTATTTCTTACACAAGCCAGGATACCATTGGCCCTCTTGGCCACCTGGGCACACTGCTGGCTCCTGTTCAGTTGCTTGTCAACCAGATCCCCCAGGTCCTTGTCTGCCAGCATACTCGAGCTATACTAAGGCAGTCATCTTTCTACACAGAAGCCCTGATCAATAATAAAGAAAAGATCTCCCATACATCTAGCCCTCTGACTCCTTGGCTTCACAAAAATTTGCATAGAGCCCTTGCTGCTTTGAGTTTTTCACCTTAACCATTTGCAAGGTCTCACCACTTCTATCCTAGCATGGACTGTTTTCCCCCTGGATCATGCCTCAGCAGGAGCTGCCTCCTTCAATGACCTGGGCTTTCCTTTTTTTCTAACACATGAAATGCTTTCAGATCCCATAGAAAACTACCAACGAGGTCATTACCTGGTACGTGTCACTTCACACCCTGTGTCAGATAGAGCCCGGGATGTGGAGGGCACAGCTTCCCGGGACACCGCACTCGATGATGGAGCTTTGTTTTCATTCTCTCTGAGTTTCTGGTGAACAAGCTGCCTGTGGCACTCATCCAGGCACGGGGCTCTGTCCATATCGTGTGCTTTGGCAGGAACATTTTGGTCGCCTCCATGATCTTGATTTATGAAGGGAAGACCATTGTGTTGATTCAAAGCTTTGACACCAACGTCCTTTTGCTGTTGACAGCTCTTAGAGCTGTGTGTTTTGCCAGCACCTTCCACTGCTTGCTGCTGTGCTGTCCTCTCTTTAACTTGGGAGCTGGAGTCAGCTTTGTGGGCTACAGCACTAGAAGCATTCACTTTCTCACATGCATCCTTGTTTTCATCCAGCTTTTTCCCACTTTTTGTCTCTGAATAAAAGAAGCCATTAGCAGACTATCTTTGACAAAAATGACAGCAAAACAGAGAGGGAGTGAAGTAACCCACCAATGAAAATAACCTATGCTGTTACACACATCCAAAAAGATAGCAAGAGACAAACACACGGCCCCCCGAAACGTTTTAAATCTTTACACCAGCAGCCTCGAGACAGCCATCATTACTGTTCATGGTTAATCAGAGGTTTAACTGCTCTGCTGGCCTTCCAGCAGTGTTACACACTAAACTTGGACTTCCATAAAGCAAACAAATAAACAGCAAGGCTCAAGCTTGCCGCATCTGAAATCACTCTGTAGGCAAATGTAAGAGGCAGGTCAGGCACAGCAGACCCATCCGGGACCCAATACTCTCTCCACCCGATTAGAGGGGCAGAGACCCACTGAGCAAGACTCCAAGGGACACTGGGGCTTGAGTCCTTTCCACCAAAGGACAAGAGGTTTCTTCAGCACCCTTCTCATGACGACGGTTATGAATATTAAATGGTGGAAATTTCTTGTGTGACTTCCTTCAGGATTCAGCATGCACAGGTAACTGGCAATCAAGGTCAGGTCACAACCCTGTGTAGCTCATTTTGAGTCAGAACCGTGACCATCTGCTTTATTTCTGTCACTTCCTAAACCATGAAGCTAGAAAGGGGATCTCCCATAGGCAGGCCACTGACAATTTGGGAAGACAACAGCATGACAGGGCCTGCTCAACATCACACTCACCTCTGTTCCAACTCCACAGGCGTTAATAAGGGATGCAACAGGGCAATGCCCTGACAGATCCATCCTAAATAGGCATCTAACCCTGACATGGCAATGAAACTTGTTCATGGAAAAAAATATTCCCAAGGTTAACAAGTACCTTTTTCAGAGAAGGGGAGGAGAGAGGGGTGGTTCAGAAATGTTAATGAAAAGGAACATATTAGCTTTGCTAGGTGATACTGCCACTACCTTCATGATATGTCTGAACAATTACTGCTCTCTTAATTCAGCTCACTGTAATTGCAAAGCAAAAGAACAAGAAACCAAACCTGCACAGCAAAACAAAGGTGCTGCTTTTAGTTTCTTGATCTTCTAGCATTTTGTGGGGTTTGATCCAGGGGTCAGATCATCTTGCGGAGGAAGCAAGAACAACTATTTTCCCAGTACTGGTGGACAAAGTTACTCAGTTGCATTTGAGTAATTCAGGTAGTGGGAAATAGCAGGGTATTAAATTCCAGTTTGTCTGCTGCACATTCTAGAGCCAAAGCTTGTAGCATGCTTGGAGTGATACATACCTTCCAGAGGCTTCTTGCTTTCAGTCTGGGTTCCTCTGTTACTAAGCACATGCTTAGGTTTTGCACCACTCTCCTCAGGCTTATCTTTGGCCTAAAAATGACAGAGGAACATAAAAATAACAGTAATGACCAGGAGTGTTTATTTCCTACTAGGTTACTCCAACTATGTAGGTATTCAGAGTCTGCAAACAGACACTAACACCTCTGAACTTCTGAATTTCTAGTTACTGCTATGTTTACTCCCTTCTTCTGATCTCTCCCTGGTTTTGCAGGCAAGCATACCTCTAAAACAAGGTGACACCGAATAACACATCAGCTCACCACTTTCCAAAACCTTGACTGTCAATAATTTTGCCTCCTGTCATCATTACTCATACTGACATGACATGACATGTGCAACGTAAGAGAGATTTGAAAAAGAAATTTTT
The DNA here is from genome assembly GCA_013400555.1 of Jacana jacana. Classification (NCBI taxonomy): domain Eukaryota; kingdom Metazoa; phylum Chordata; class Aves; order Charadriiformes; family Jacanidae; genus Jacana; species Jacana jacana. The sequence goes on along the minus strand of VZTM01002768.1, from coordinate 27,290 downwards.
CTGAAGGAAGAAGTGTTGCCTTTTGGCTAGTGACTGAAGGATAAGCAACATCTCAGAAGATATTGTTAATAGATTTGTCTCATGGCATCTAATGATTCATTATTTCAGCTACAACAGAAGCGATCCCAAAAAGCACCTCTAGCTTTACAGTAATTCTTGTGTATGTACTTGACATCACACGTCACCTGAGGCATGGTTAGAACCAGACTTAGCCTCTTTTAGAAGATGATTTCTATTTTTAAGCAAATTTCTTCCTCCAATTAAGAAAGGACAGAGGAGGGATATTTTGTAATAGCACCACTAAACACTCCACACAGCAAAAAATTGGAAATAAAATTACAACTAAATAACTAATATTTAGCAAAAAGCATTACACAAAAATAGGAAAAGACATAACTTAGTTTTGGCTGACAAATAGTTAAAGATCTAGTGATGAGCACCCTCCTATCTTTATTTGTACAAGCAATTAAGCAACATGTAAAATATTTTTGCAGGTAACTCTGATTACAAGATTGGTGCAAATCAGCCACTTTGTTAGTAAAGGCAGTTAAGGATTTCATGCTCCAACCATATAGATTCCACAACAAAGTCCCCAACCTCCCCCTTCCCAAAAACCAAAACACCCAAAGAGTAGAAGTAGTAAAAAAAATCATTACCATTTTTATTACAGCTCTAAGCAAACCTGCAACAATGACCAGGGGGAACATTATTCTTGAAAAATCCTACGTGCAAAGAAAGCCTCGGATAAGTGACAGTTTAACACTGGTGGGTTTTTCTGTCTGTTTCCTAAATAAGAAGTCAGAGGTTTGGATCCTGTGAAGCTCAATTCATAGTCTTTTACAGATTTGACTCCAACCCTGCAAAACTGTTTCTGTAAATATTGCCATGGTATCCCTGGAATGCTCTCGTGCCATCAAAGAGCTTCACCCAGAATGAAAACATGACCTCCCCGCTCCCATCCCCACGCCGGGTAACCTTGCACTAAGCCAGCCCCGCGATAAGCAACAAGCTCGTACGAAACAGCAAAGGCTGGAAAACAGAAACAAGCAGGTAGCAAATTCCTCTTGTGAGTAACCCCCCTGGCAGCTGTGGAGCTCTTTGGACACGTCTACACCGCCATCACAAAACAGGCTGCAAAAACCAGACCAGTGTTAGGACATGGCTCGGTGCAAGCTGATTTGTTTTTAAATTCACCTGTGCTTTGCTCCATGGTACCCCAGCTCGGTCACTCAGACACTGCCCCACTAATTCAAGCCTAGTTCAAATATCACTGAACAGCCTGTGAGAAAAGCAGAGACATACCTTAAGGTCTTAAAACTGACCTTAGGCTCCGATTTCAAAAGCTGTTCATGACCAGAAAACAGGAGAAGGAGGATGGTTGTCTCGCGGAATTGGTGTTAGTCACACAACTCTCTGCTTGCCTGATACGTGTTGCCAGTTCTACGACCGAGGCAGTGGTTAGAGCCTGGGACAAGGACCTCTGCCCCATCTTACTCCATCAGGTCACTCATCTCTATCCACCTATCCATAAACCTCCGATGAAGTTCTGACCTCCTTCAGCCTCTTCTTTTGCAAACACCAATGAGAGGCAGTGCATAGTGGCTAGCTGACAACTAATCCCAACAGTATGCCAGAATTCCGTGTGAAACATTCCTCCAGTATCCCTCACATCACTTCCCTTTATTCACCTCCCTCCTTACTGCTCTTTTCACTTAGAAACTGACAATCTGGAAGCAAAATTAATCATCTTTATACTCATCTTCACCTGGCCACTGACATGCTGTGCACTGCCAGTTCAGGTCGAGGTGTAAAGCCCCCCAAGGACTGTATCTGCCTCCAGGCATTATGCACTGACCACAGGCAACAGTGCATAACAACACAGCTTTAACCTAAACCCATTAAACATTTCCATTTCTCCAAAAATCTGTAAAATTGAAATTGGAACTCAAGCAAGTACAAGCTTCATGGAATGTTCCAGGCTGGAAGGGACCTTTAGAGGCATCTAGTCCGACCTCCCCACAGTCAGCAGGGACACCCCCAACTAGACCAGGTTGCCCAGGGTCTCCTTGAGTCTCACCCTGAATACCTCCAGGGAAGGGGCCTCAACCACCTCCCTGGGCAACCTGTTCCAGCGTTCCACCACCCTCATGGTAAAGAACCTATTCCTAATATCCAATCTAAACCTGCTCTTCTCCAGCTTGAAGCCATTGTCCCTCATCCTGTCACTGCAGGCTTTCATCTCTATCCAGAATTAAGACTGATACCTAATGTACCATTTATTGTTCTCAGCACTAATGGAACCACTTTATACATTCTTCTGTCTCCTAAGAGTCTAGCTCACTTGGCAGCCTCTGGCACTTCAAAAGGGAGACCAGGGGAGCACTTGGAAAGCCTGAAAAGGTATGCTAGCATCTAGCATTGCCCTGTTCTTGTTAAAGTTTAGGCACACCTTCCACCAAAACATTTTACAGGTTTGGTGAAAAATATTTGGATTAAGATAGAAATGGACATTTGAATTTGAGCTAAGTTCTCCTCACTGTAACCACACTTCCACACACCTGGAGTTTCTTGGAACAAACAAACCTGTTCCAACTCCTGCAGTTTTCTCTCCCTTCTCCACTGCAGGACACAAACCACAGTGAAAACTGAGTACTCCCGTTAGTTAAAACTAAGTCCAGATAGGGTGTTTCAGAATCGATTACCCTTTGTTTTAAGGTAAGAGGTATCAGCTATGTAAGAGTCTCGCCTGTTCCTCCCTCATTGTCCTCAATAATTAAGAAAAGCACAGGAACTGAAATCTAGGAACTTGCAAACACAAGAATTATTTGTTTTGAGGAGGGAAGAATGTTGTCAGAGTTGATGAAGTCACAGGCTCATTGTAAAGACGTAGCGAAAGACAACTTAGATATTTAAGGACATATCCAGTCTACTCAGTAATATGACCTTAAGCCAGCACAGGTTTGAGCAACCACCGTCGTGTTCAGAATTCACGATCAATCGAGAAACTACAAGTTTCTTCCAACAAAATTGGCTTTCAGTATCTTACTTATACTTTTCCTGGGGCCCCAACTCAGTTACTAATTTGAATGACGTTGCTGATCTTGGAGCACTGATTTTTCCCTTTACAGCAGTAATCTACTCCTCATACTCGTTACAGGATTGCCTGGCACGTTAAGATCACAAAGGCAAGTTTTGAGCCTCGGTCTCTGCCTTTACAAGTTTTCAAGTCAAAACTCACAGCGGTCACCTGTAACAGCAATACCGAAAAGAAAACCTTGATTATGCCTTCTGCAGGAAAATCAGCTGGAGAGCCTAAAGCCCTGCTAGTTCATAAAGAAAAATATGAAGAATAGTAAAACAAAACCAACCTCAACAAGGATTTCCAGCAGACTCCCCTTCTTCCAGGGCACAATGCCTTTGAGAATAAAATCCACTACTTTAGAATTTTTTAATACTTCTCCCACAAATGTAATGACTTTATCCAGTGTATCAACCCTTTTCTCTATCTTTGCCAGCCTCTCCTTATGCTTCGAGGCATCTAGCTGGGCAGCTTTCATCAGTTTCAGCACTTCTGAGCATATGCTCTGGATATCAGTCTGGTGAGTACTGTCCGAAACCTTAAGGCCTTTTTTCATTGCATCTGTCTCATCAGGAGGTGCTCGGGATACTGTGAGCTTGTTAATGCCTTTTTCTACATCATCAATGCCTTTGTTAACTTGCTGCAGTTTGCCTGTCAGATCTTCTTGGAAATGCAATAGTTTGTCCATCTTTTCATTCAAGAGATACAGTTTTTTGTCCATCATACTTAAATTGTTCGCTTTTGTAGGCTGTAACTTGCTCAGGGCATTTCCCTCTGCGAGATCCAAGCTACCTGCAGACATTCTGTCCAGACAGCAGGATGTCAGGTAGGTTAGGCTGGCTTGTCATTAATCATAAATTAGGAAATGAGGGTCTGAAAGTTCATCTTCTTTAGCTATTCCTACACCAGACAACCTCTACTTATTGGAGTCGCTAGAGCGTATCATGAGATAGCTACTGCACAAAAGATTTATTTCTGTGTTATCTATTTCTTACTGCGTGCTTTCAACGATGGAGGTCATTTGGCACCAGACTCTTATTTTCTTGGGCCTCCTTGACGTCACGAAACCATTTAAAATTCTTTCTCGAGTGGCTGTTGATAGGCAAGCATCTTAACAACTGCCAATGCCCGAGCAGATCTCTGGAGGGCAACGCACTGGTTTTATGACCAGTTTTAGTTCTGTGATAACGAAAAGAACTTGCTAGAGCATTTCTCTTCATTAAATAGGCAAAATAACAGTAAATTTGGTGGCCTTGTGCTAAGGTTTGGAAGAATTTAGCTTTGTTGCACGGATGTGGAGCACCAGGCATAGACCCAGGGTGTGCTCTTTAGGTTGGCTGACACTTGAGTTTAAAAATAGAGTACAATGACAAGGATCTGAAATACATATCTAGCACCAGCATGTCTTTGTCAACTGAAACTTCTAAAATTAAATCTTTCTCCCAGGCTATGAAAGGGAGCCAAGTTTAAAAAAAAAAGAAAGAAAATCTTTGTGAAGACACAGCAGAATTAGTGCAACTATGAGCAACAAAAACACTAAATCATACATCTTATTAAAAGGATTTGCTACTGACTTGCTTTTGCTTCTGAATCACAGCATGTCTACTACAAAAATGACAGTGAGACACAAGAGAAGAGAGCAGTAACCACTTTAGACTTGCACAGCCCCCACTGCCACAGTTCTGAATGCTTTAGAACAGTCATTAATTACAATTCAGCACAGACCCAGAGTCAGTGCTCTGCCACAGAGGATGAACTGTGGCATCAGGAGATAAAGTAGTTTGTCCCATGCCAGACATGACATTGTGTCAAATGACTGCCTCTATTTCTCCCAGGCCCCTTCTCACTGCTGTTTGTGTGTAGAGCAGGGGGAGAAAGCAGTGGGGAAATGCTGCTGCCACACCAAAGCCATGGGCTTTGGGACACTGAGCGTCCCTTTGCCTCCAGTCCCTTTCTTATTTTGTGGAAAGGACACATTGTAAGAAAGTGAAATTCTTAAAGTAAATTTCCTGTATGAGATACGAGATTGTAGAAATTAAAATCCTTCCTCTACATACTGCAGAGTAGTAGTGGCATTAAAATTACCCTTTTGACAAGATGTTAAGACCTTTCCACTTCTGTGAGATGTGGGTTTTATTTACCTGAACAATAAAAAAAACCCAATATAATTGGTTTATCTACCAAGGCCATCAAATCATTATAGCCAGCCTGGTGGTTCTGTGACATTTAAAGGCCAATAACTGGTTTTACAAAAGATACCAAAAGCTTTAATACTCGGACTGTTCATCACCTTCAAGAGATGGTTTGAATACCAAGCAAGCTGACGGGAGACAGCATTTCATGCAATGTCACTTCTCCTGATCAAAAAAATAAATAAATTTAAAGTCACTGGTAATTTCACAGTGGTCTGGGATATGCTTTACTGTAAAATATACAGCTCTGTCTTGGAAGTATAGGACATGGGCAATAAAAGCTTCAGAACTCTGCTACTGCATTTAAAGAATCAGAGTTTTCAGCCAAACGTCTTTAAGTAATTCTTTTAAGCCTACAATCACATTGGATAACAATCAAAACAGCCAACATTTTTAGTAAATCAGGAGTACCAGCTGAATGTTGTCCTCTTAGGGACAAAAAGAAAAAGGTAGAGTCATTTGACTGTTAAAGCTGGATAACTTGCAGCAAACAGTTCAATAAGGAAACGTAGCCACAGAAAGCCATCCACAGTTGGGTGCTTAGAACTTCAGTGGCCACCAGTGGTGTGTGCTGTTACAGGCACAGCATGGGCAGCAGTGAAACACTACCAGTACAAAACAAGTGCCCTGGCCTCTGTGCTTGTTTGCTGGCAAATGGGAGTCTTTTGAAATCTTGAACCTTCTTAATAATTTAACAATCGAGAGCCAAAAGTACTAATGCTGCCCCATTGTTATTTACTAGTGATGTTATTCACGTAACTCTGATTATTTCATCCTCCTCACATACAACAGACTCTAATGGCAAATGCTGTGTAAAACAAAAACAAAATAAAAAAAAAACATAAGATCTCTGACTTTTATATGACTTTACTCAAGCAGACAAATCATCCCTTTCTCCTCCCGATTCAGCCTCATGCGCTGTGTATTTCCAGCTATATGGAATAGATTTCACCACCCAAGACCTACTCACAGCTTGTACTGAGGTGTGTAAGGTAATATACTATGGAGAACTCTGGCTCCAAGCAGCAAACACTTGCCAGCATTGTCTGAGGTACGTACAGGGAAGATACAGCCAAAGCTGCCTCCTACTCAGACACCGCTGTTTGACCTGTAACGTACTGTCCATCCATAAGCAGCTGCAAAATAAATTATGGGTGGAATGAAGGATAGAGAAGGAAACAGTATTTGGCCCATAGTGAGAAGTTCTAAACATCTGTCATGAAGTCATTCAAGTCAGATTTTTTATTTCTTTTGTAATTTCCTTCTCCCCACTCTCCCCTGCTAAACTTCTGGTAAACACACACACACAAAATGGCTTCAATGGATTTAACTGATTCTTTTGTCTTCAGGATGATAATATACTCAAATTCTGGCAAAAAAAAAAAAAAATAATCTTTTTTCCTTTTGCTTTGAATTGCAACAGAAAGAAATTTCTGTTCAGAACGTTGATTTGGTGCCCAATGTTTGCATCTTGTCTGAGCAGCCTGAAGAGAGCATTCAGCTCCATTGACAAGTCCCAAACCTTTCAATACTAACAAAACCAACCCAAACCAACAAAATCCTAAAATGCCTGACACTGCAGATCACAGTGTGCCCATCCTTAAACATCACAAAAAAGTACAGTTATTGCAACAAATGGAAGAGCCTATTATGCTCTCTTTTTCTTTGTGAGGAGCTATTACTCACAACAACGTTTTGCACTTACATACTTCAACGCATGTTGCTTCATCTTCAACCCTCCCCAAATTACACCTAAAGAAGTGTTGTATGAGCAATGAATAGCAGTGAACCTTGGAGGACCTTTGCAGCTTGCATAGCTATGCTCAGTCACCCTGTGCTGTCACTGGTAAAACGAACTGGAGACTCACAAGACCCCATCACAGCCTGGATGTAACTTGATTAAAAAGTTTCTGATGCTAATTGGTCTCCTGTGGATTTCTGCTTGTTTCTCCCAGGAAACAAAAAATGAGCACTGCAATCCAGAGCGTGTAGGCAACTGACTCCGTTCCATTAAGAGCTGAACTGAAATGAACTTCTAGATACCTTTAAAATGTTTCCAAGCTATCAAGTGTCTCAGGAGCGCCAGAGGAAAGGAACACAAATGCTGGAGAACCAGAACTTCAAATGACCTTGAACTGAGGATGCCAAAGGCACTTCTGTTCTCAAGGGGGAAATCAGAGTTTATTCCTCTTTGGCTTCAAGCCCACACACACTCTCCCAGTTGTGAAAGAAAAATGTCAGAAAACAAGAGAAAAATTCACCCTTAACAGACAATCTATGATATGGGCGTTCGGTTATAATCCCTCCTCTGACCCAAAGGAAGGAAAAAACATAAAGATAGGGTGAAGAGAAAAAAAGAGAGTAAAAAAATAATCATCTACAGCATGTCCTAAAGTGACAGCAGAGGCTTATATCACAAACAAGAAATGTCACAGAGGTTAAAACCAGCTGCTCAAACAGATCATCTCATTAGATTATTGCACTGCTTCCAACAACACAGTAAAACTGGAGATGGTTGAAAGTATGTAGGTAAATGAAAAAAGCAACCTTTTAAAAGGCCAAAATGAAGTCAAAGTTTTATATACAACTTGAGGGACTTGGAAGAAATGTTAGCAATGGTTGTGATGCAATAGAGTTCTAAGGAGATGTAGAAAACATGGTGAGACATCATGAGCTTATAAATAAAAAGAAACCAAACAGCAGATAAGCTCAAAAAACCTTGGTTACATCTGCTGACAGTAAACAGGAAAAAAAATACCACTAAATATTCCTTATGTATTTAGAAAACAGCTGTCAACTTTTTCAAGTTACACGAAAAATCGACTTAATTTACATCTAGTTTCTTGCAGCTCATTTATATACCCTTCTTGGGTTTCCCCCAGCAAATTAAAGGGTAACTTAGGTTTTTTTAGAGTATCTGAACTTCCAAAAAATTAAACCTCACACCAGTAATTTCTCATGAAGAGCATGTTTCCTAGACATACAAAAGGTAATAGATCACGTCCATGGAGTAATTGTGCAGCAAGAGACCAATTCTCATGACAAATGGCAAGCACTGGAAGGGGCATTGGCTCTAACTTAGAAGAATAGCTTCCAAGGGCAGGATACACCACACAGTCTGGGTAAGTCTATCCAGTCCCACAGCTGGGTTTCCTGCTGAGATCAGACAAAAGCTGTCCATCTGCCCTTTCTGGTGGTGTACTGGGAACTGGCTCACACTTGCTTTAGAAGGCCAAGAACCTGACATTTAACAGATTACTCGTGTCGGCTGTTGGTTGAAATCCACCTGCACAGTAAAAGAGTCTATAAAGCACTATCAATCTCCACGAGTGACCCTGGCATGATACAGTTAAGTATTGCCCACCTCACAAGAGTACAATGTGACTGTAGTACTTAATCAATTAAATCTCAATAATCACTATATGAACTACTTTTTCCCCCTTTTCCTATATATTCAATGACAGAAAACTGCTAACACAGTGAGTTTAGAATCACTCCTTCAAGTCCTGACTTCTTCCTCCTGCTTCCACGTTATTCTTTTTCAAATAATGCACCATGCTCCCGGGCAGCGGCACAGCTAAGGGCAGGTTCATGAATCTGAGACCGTGTGCGATATTGTAATGCATCTCCGTCAGGCAGCTGACAGCAGAGAGCTGAACAGATCAATTATGACATTTCATTTACATCAAAGTGATGAGCTTTCTAGATAAGACTGTTTACCATTTGCCCACACGGCTTAACAAGACCTTTAAGTCCTTCCCCCAGGTTGCTTTGCCTCTCAAGAGACCACCTGTTGCCCATCGACATTCACTCACTTGACCCCAGAGCTTATTCTCATCACCAAGGCTGTTACCCTCACAAACTACTTTAAGAAGCTGTCTCAGCACCTCAGCACTTTTAATTTTCATTCTTTCAGAAGTTGGCTGTGGTTTGGGTTTTTTTAATTTCCTTTTCTTTTTTTTTTTAAACCCAAGCACCCCCAAGAAGACTCAACTTCCCATACTCCTCCACACCCTCCAAGAAAGAGCTCTTCTCTGGTAACTGATGAGAAAAATCACATTGCTCATCCTGCCTTCCCTGAATGTCAGTGATTTTGTATCTAATGCTGTCAGGCCCTTGTAATACCTGCTGATTTTAAAGGTCAGCCACAGAAGTTAACCTTGGATTCAAGAAGCCTCTCATTTGCAAGATGCCACTCTCACCACTCCTCGGAGCTCAGCATAGAGCCTTAAGGCACCTTTTACATCTGCCAAAAGCTCTCGTGTCTCCAGCAGCTTGCTCAGGTACAAGCAATTGTAAGTCAGCAGGGATCCACCATAATGTAGAAGAGTAGCCTTGGCTGTGCAGTAATTACAATAGGAATAAAACCAGTAAAAGCAGATTCTTGTCACTGAAGTGATGTGATAGGCCTCTTGGTACAAATATATATATGAAAAAGATCTGTTGCATAAAGAAAGGGTTATTTCTAGACAGCCAACTTCTCAGGAAACTCACCAACACACACACACCCCAATTTACATAAATCAGAGTTTGCTCCAAAACACAGTGAAACCAGCACAATTGTTCTTGCTGACTTGACATCTGAACTGGCTTCAAATCAAATCCCTCAGAAAAGTCTCTGCTTTGCCAGCAACACACTTTTGTTGGAGAAGATGAAAATCACCAAATTGCACTGTGCTTTGTGCTGTCTTCCGTTCCCTTCCTATTTCACAACACCTCAGCAGCAAGTTTGAAAAATTACAAGATGCACTCACAGAGCTGTACTAACTGGCTGATTTGTAATTATCATTTCCAACTTCACCTTTCTCAATCCCACAATTGATAATTCCTGTAAGAATATATCCAATTATTTCCTTGGCTCCTCTACCCTTATTTCCATAGTTAAAAGGCAGTGATACTGTTCCCTCAACTACCCCTCTGCCCTTCATCCCTACTGGCTGATGCATGACCACCTCCAGAACAATTTTGCATTGCATTGGCTTCAGCATTTGACAGGTAAAAGACACGAGGACCTCAAAGCTCATCAGCTTGTGCTGGACTGAAGTGGAAGAGTGTTCATGGACAGCCACACAAGGGGCAGCCTCCAGCACTCACAAACCGTTTGACTGGACTGTGCCTTGGCTACTGAGCCACGTTTTTGGAAGCTTTTCTGAGAACTTCCAAAAGCAGTTAGTGCCATCATTTCAGGCCTTGTACAAGCCAGAATCTTACTGATTTTTTTCTCTCTCACATTTCCATCTGAGAGTTGCCATTGCAGTACAACAAACAACAAACACTGTGCTCCACAGTCCTTGCTAATAACAGTCTTCACAGGAAGCTAACAATGGGGGAAAACTTTATTTTTTTAATTAAGAACACTGCTCACCATTGCTATTCCTCACCAATAAGCAGAAGACCATATTAAGGAAATTCTAAATCCTGTAAGTAGTCATCTGTCCTACAATGAAGTCTGTTATGTGCTATATTCACCTGCTGATCTAGATCTCTCTGACATTTTGCTTTGACGTCATTCACAAACACAGGAATAACTTCATCAGTTCAGACTTAGTCTCAACACAAACTCTGCTTTGAAGAGAATTCAGAGTAAGAGAGCCTGAGCACAAAAGCTGGAGCTTTTACTAACTCTTCTCAGTAATCAAATACTCACAGAGAAGCCACTTGCACTCCTTTAGGTGAATGTTGAAACGGCTGGCAAAAACCACAGAAAATGCTGCATCCATTTCAGATGTGCAAAAGATCTCCAGCTAAATATAAAATGGCTTTCATCAAGTTGGAAGAAAGATACAGGAGACACACAGGAGAATGCTCTCTACAAGAAAGCTCGTCTACAAGAAAAAAAGAAAATTATACCACATGCCAGTGGAATTGGAGAAAGCAGCTAACAACAGGCATCAAGCTTTCTAGAGCAAGAAATGAGAAGGCAATTTTTTAAACTTATCTCCCCAAAGCAGACAGTGTAAGAACAGCTGGGTGTGAATTAGAAGCCTTGAGTCAGGGCCCTAGTGGCATGACTAAGCCCAGTGATCCATTTCTCCCTCTGTATCTCAGTACAAATATCTGGTAAAACCAGAGCAGTCATTTCCACTCCCAGAACAGCAGGTACCCCCTAGTGCTTCTCTGCAAGAACTCTATCAGGACTCAGGAGGTTTTGAGTCTGAACCACCTTGCTACCCTAAATCAAAAGCCAACAGACTACAGAGTATTCGTTTTAAGCAAGCACATAGGTGGTTCTCTGCACTCCTAAGAAGCTCCTGATTTAAAACCACTAACCCATTGATTTTGCAGTTCTTCTATTAGACCAGGGACAAATTAATCTCCAGGTGCATTGCAGAGACAGCTGTAGGGTAAACCCAGATCCACTGATTATCAGCATACGATTAAAGAACAGCACCAAGTCCTGGCACCATAAAGCAAAATCACTCAGAGGAAAGCAAGCAAATAACAGTGTTGACAAAAGATCCAGGATATAAATGGTTTGGATTTCATATTAGTTGATATCAAGAGTATTTGTTGATAAAGCTAAGTAGGGCACTGCCAGTCATGCATCTAGTAACAGTACATCAAGATCTTAGTGTGAGAAATTAGGAGACTAGGTAAAATGCTGGGCTGGATGCTGGAGAAGTCTGCAGTAATATTCTGCAGAGGTCAGCAAGTTATTCCTGGCAAGAGTCTCTACTCAGTGCATGAAAATGGTGGAATACAAAACTCCCTGGCTCTTGTTCAGCCACAAAATGAGGGACAGGAAAATTTTGCAGAAGATTCTCTAAACTAGTGAAGAGTGCATCTTAAGAAGTTCTGCACTGATCATAACCTGAGGAACCTGAAGATATACAAGTCCATGGGACTTGATGAAATACATCCCAGAGACCTGAAGGAACTGGCTGATGTAGTTGCCAAGCCACTTTCCATGATATTTGAGAAGTCATGGCAGTCAAGTGAAGTCCCTGTGGACAGGAAGAAAGGAAACATCACAGCCATTTTTAGAAAGGGTAGAAAGGAAGACTCTGGGAACTACCAACCTGTCAGCCTCACCTCCGAGCCTGGGAAGATCATGGAACAGATCCTTCTAGATGCCATGCTTGGGCAGGTGGAGGACAGGGAGGTGATTTAGGACAGCCAGCACGGCTTTACTAGGGGTAGGTTCTGCCTGACTAACTTAGTGGCCTCCTATGATTCAACATATAAGGTTCAACAAGAGCAAGAGCAAGTTCTGCACCTGGGCCAGAACAATCCCCAGGGGATTGACCAGGGGATGACGCATTAGAAAGCAGCCCTGAGGAGAGGGACTGGGGGGTGCTGATGGATGAGAAGCAGGACATGAGCAGGCAGTGTGCACTTGCAGACCAGAAGGCCGGTCACATCCCAGGCTGCATCAAAAGATGTGCTGCCAGCAGATCCTAAGAGGTGATTCTGCCACTTTGCTCTGCTCTGGTGAGACCTCACCTGGAGAACTGTGTGCAGGTCTGGAGCCCTCAAGAAAGGAAGGACATGGACCCGATGGAGCAGGTCCAGAGGAAGGCCACAAAAATGATCAGGGGGTTGGAGCACCTTTACTGTGAAGACAGGCTGAGGGAGCTGGGGTTGTTCAGCCTGGGGAAGAAGAGGCTCTGGGGAGACTTAATAGCAGCCTTCCAGTACCTGAAGGGGCTACAGGAAGGCTGGGGAGGGTCTGTTTACCAAGGGCTGCAGTGACAGAATGAGGGGCAATGGCTTAAACCTGGAGAAGAGCAGATTTAGATTGGATATTAGGAGTAAGTTCTTTACCATGAGGGTGGTGGAACGCTGGAACAGGTTGCCCAGTGGAAAGTGCACCAAAACAAGCTGAATGCCCCACAACAATGACTGGCAGCTTTCTGCCTGGCTTACCAAGACAAACGATCACTCACAGCCATGGTCAGAACTGTTGTGCCAACATTTTCTGGCCCTAGGACTGACAACTCTGTATAAAGCAAAACCAGAAAAAATAAGGTCAGTTATCAAATTTGTAGCAAGCTATTATTCTCTTTATTGCAAGAGATGTCAAGGAAGATGCAATTCAAGCTCTGCCAATTCCTAAAGAGGTGCTGAGAATTAGCCAGGATGCTGAAGGTGAAGCTCCTCACGCTGGGCTTCGGGGGGACTTCAGCTGAAACTGGGAACAGGAACCCATTAAAATAGTATCCAGAACAGAGCTACTTGTGGAAAAGGGGCATTTCTTTTTAATTTTACTGAGCCCCATATAACACCAATGAGTCTGCAATGGAAGTACTGGGAGGAATCTCTGAAAATTCCAGACAGTACATACCTGAAGTCGGAGGGCATGTGTGCATAAGCTGGATGAGCCAGGAAGCATATATACTGCTCAAGCCTGAACACCAAAACGAGAACAAAGGAGAGAGTGAAAGATGAGACACAAATATAGAAGACACTAGCAGTAGGACCTGCTAGCTCCTGCTGTCTCAATTCAGCCATGGCAGAAGGTGAAAACAAACCTGTTTTGTAATGTCAGAGACTATATATAGTTTACTACTCTAGTTTCTGGGATATGAACTGTCTGAAAGGGTACTCAATAGAATATATTTAGACTGCAAACTATTATACGCTGGTTCAAAATTCAAATTTGAGCATATGACCTCTTTCTCCTGAGTTCCCACAAAGCCTGGGTAGCTCAGGTAGCTCAGGTAGACAGTGTTAACAACAGAGATGGTCAGAAATGTTACAGTTCTGTATTTTTCTAAAAATCCCCGTCCTTCAAAATGGCTTACTACTTTCTACTGAATTTTTTTTTCATTTTCCCCCCCACACAAACCTTTCTGCTAGATCTCCACAGCAGCCTGCACACAGCCTACCAGGATGATGGACCCAGGGTGATAGTTTAGACTGTAGACCTCTGCAGTACACAGACTGCCCCAGAGCCTGGGATCCCAGATCTAGTCTGCTGAATAAAGGAGCAACTCCACAGGTAAACAGGAGAATGAACTGCAGGTGCCAAGCCCTGGTCTCCATCCATCCCACCCCAGCAGCTCTGTAACCCAAGCACCAAATAACTACACAAAGCAGGAGACAACTGTTTAAAGGAAGATTAAAACACAGGTAATTGTTGTGAAGAGCAAGACATTAAAAAACAAATACAAAAAGGTCAAAATAAGAACCAAGAGTACCTGAGCAATTCCAAATAACCCTACAGAGGGCTCTCGGAAGAAGTGAGTCTCAATAGCAAAATCAGCAATGTTACCCAATGTTACCCAAAAAAAAAAAAAATAGTGGAATGCACACCCCATACCACAAACAAGAAGTACAAGAGGAGCATCAAGATTAGCTTATGTGAAGGACAACATGACTTCAGCTATCTCATTAAGTGACCATGTCCTAAATTAAGAGTCAGCTCCAGCAATTCAGCAGAAGAAAGCAAGCAGTTAAAAGACTGATGCAGCTGAACATGGAAACCGTTCATCTCAAGGGAAGCGAAAGCCTGAAGGAAGTAGAGGCAACTTGGTCTTCAAGCATGTGTTAGGACTCTTCTATCACCACCTCTCGTAATTAAGAGTCTGATGAATTTTGGAAACACAAAAAGCCCCATCTTATTGCTTGAACATTAACTGTACCCTCCACTGTACATCAGAGCAATACCACTAATTTCCAAGCAATCTGTAAACACACTCAGGCCACTGTTTACTGAGCTGCCTCGTGCTTCGAGCCCTTCCATAACACCAGTATCAGCTGAGCCAGCCACCTACTTGAGTACAAGCAGGCAGATCACCAAGTGCTACTCCAGGAGGAGACTACAGTCAACAAGCATGCAAACAAACAGGTTCCACACTGCAGCCACTGAAATCAGAAGGGTACATACACTCATCAGCTCTTGCTGGAACAGGCTCAACCCTGACTTACAGGCTGCTCTTCTCATGGGAGAAGGGATCTCAAACTAAGGTTAACATTAAGCTTACAGATTAGAGCAACGACTGCAGATTAGAGCCCGTAAGAACTGCATGCATGGTCCAAGACACCATTTACCCTTAAAGGCTTCTCTGCTTGTCATATATTCCAAACACAAATGTGAGTGCTAGCTTTGTGAATAAAACAAAGAATGATTTTCCAAGCAATAAACATAATGAGTTTGGTAAACTGGCTGATGTAATCAGTGCAAGACATCCAAAACAGTTATTTTTGATTCTTAGCTCACAGAGGACTAGGAAAACCAATAAATCAAACTAAATTCAAGATAGCTTTTACCTGTGGACCTTAACGTGTTTTCAGATGCATCATTATCACTAGTTTTATAGAAAGGGAAATGGAAGCAATGAATACGAAAGAATTACTCAGTCACCCAACAGATCAATTACAGAGGAACAAGATATTCTGAACCTGAATACAGCATATTCCTTTGAAATAGTATTACTGCAAAACACTAACTGTGCTCTGCACAGAGCCAAGCTGCAGAGTGCCATGCAGAGAGAACTACAGTGCTAACAGTCCAAAAAACCCTGATCATTTGCTTTGATGGTTCTAAAGTCACCTTCTGCAGGCCTTCCTGAAATATCTCTCATTTGCATTCCTCTGGCAGCACGCAAAAGAAAACTGCTTGCATTTCAGGGTGTTCAGTATCTTTCTTTATCCAAAAGTTGAACATCAACATCGTTAGCGTTTCAACATGAAGAAGAGTTGAGTAGTACATTCAATTAAATTAATATTTCTAGTAGTATATTCAATTATTTTTTTTCTGCTATGTTGCCATAAATAGACAGTAAATCATGTGGACAGAAGGGTATGAAATATATCTTGTCTTCTGAGCCAATCTGTTTCTTACATAATAAATGATCTCCAGAACATCATATTGCACTATTAGATGAATTTGAGGCTTTGGAACAAGATCCTACTTGTTGAAATTAGTAGCAATTTGTTATTTTCTTCAGCTGGGCTGGAATTTGGTTTATCACGTGATTTAGTTCGTTTACTCCATTGGCTTTTTAAAGAACTAAACTACCACAAATATAAATTATTTAAGAAAGCCCATTAGAACTAGCATTGAGCAAAACACAATAGAAAATCCTTCCCTCAAGATTTAGATGGAATTCTCATTTAAAATGCAACTTCTAGAACTTTTTGCTCTTTTAGTTATGCAACCTGTATTCTATGTCCATGGCATTTGTTTTAAGGTTGCTTAAGTCCATTTTCTGCTTTTGTCTAGATGGTAATGGTCTTTCCAACAACTCAAACAGGAGGCAAATGCGAACAAGGTTAAAGAAACAGCATTTTCCTAGGCTTCCTGCCTCTGTAGCAACCAAAACTTAACTCCACAGACAGACAGCATAAAAACAGTGTGGTTTGATGAATAGCTTATAATGGTAGAAAGCAACTTCCTACTCTTTTTCCACCAGTGACGTCCTGACATCTCTCTCCTCTTGCAGGGTTTGCAGTTTGTCGATGGGTGGCTAAGCTTTCACACAGAGAATCTCTTTGTGTCCTCAGACCCTTGCACGATGGGGTTCTGCTCTCTCAACTTGTAAGTGCTGCCACAGAGCATACACTTGAGGCACTGAGCACCTGCTGTACAAGTCGATTGCGCTGCTTTTACCACAGGTCGATGCAGAATTTGGCGCCTCATTAAAGCATCTCAGCGTGAGCCAGACGATAGATTCATTTTCTTAAAACTCTCAGACATGCGACGACTAAAGCTCCATCGACCAACCTCCACATAATTGGAATGGCAGTCTGGCATCCTAGACTACAAACATACCACTCGGGTTCTTACAAACAATAAATTGATTTACAAAGGCAAAGCCTGCACTCATTTCAGAAACACCTCCTTGACGTCAGCAGGTGTTTTACAAGCCAACAAGGCTGCACAACCTGGCCAAGAATGTCAGACACACATAGCCCTTTACAAAAGGCACAGGAACCAATACTGCACCTTCTAGAAAGTCTTTACTTTCAAACTCAGCTCAAAATAAAACACCAATGAGTCCCTTACCGTAAATCTCTTTATGTAATCAGAAACACAAAATCCTCCCATGCTCAAACGAAGGGATCTGTGCAGGGAAGATTCCTGATACAAAGTTCCCATCCTGTTTGGCTTGTATGGCGGTCACCCAGGTAGCCTGCAGCTTTTTACTGAATACAGCTGCACAGCCTCCCCGGATCTTGCTAGAATTCTGCTTGTGAGATAAACTAGGCATTTCATCTTATCTAACACTACACCAGGCATTTCAATCATTTCGCTGCCTTATCAGAAGTACTAAGTTCTGTCCATACCCCAGCAGCTCACTTCCTGCATTACTGATAACAGCTACTGTAAGGCACGGAAACAACAGAAGACAACAGCCAAATCCCTTCAGTCAGTAGAGTCCCTTCTTCGCATTTCTCTGGTCCCTAGTTTATTTTTGCCCAATTTAACTTTGCTTTAGCTGTAACTTAAGGACAAGGGTTTGCTTCAACCAAGCAGTGACAAGACTGTCATTTATCTGACTGCTGTTCTTTTTTTCAGTGACACCAATTACTGCTGCAGGATACTTGCTTTCACATAATACAGAATTTTTTATTTCCAATTTCTTAAGCAGTAACATAGGAACAGAGAGAACAAAATTGATAAAAAAGGACCAATATTCATCCTCCATCCCCATCCACGTCTTCAAGCAGTGTTTCTACAGTCTGATGCTTAGAACACACAGCCATTCACTCCAGTCTGTAAAATGCCTTACAGCCAAACAAAAGTACTCACACAAATCTATGTTGCATGAAGTCCATGTAGGTGTATTTGTAAACCCCTAGATTTAGAATCTCATAGCTTTTTTCTATCTACACAGATTAATAAGCAGCCAGAAGGCAGGCAAATGACATTCCTTCTTGCACATTTGACCCTCAACTAATGAATTCCTTTTTATTTTGCCCTATGTTAAAAATGCATATTGTTTTTTATTGAGTTATTACTTATAAGATTGTGTATTTGCACTCCACTGATGCAAAGAGATATCAAGATGCTGGATGACCTAACAAGGAAAGTAGGTTCTGTAGAAGCAAACCTACTTTAAATTTTCCTGTGCCTTTCTTTCCCACTCTGCCAACAAGCTATAGCAGGATTAGCTCTGTTTGATTACTAGCTACAAGTGATCTAACATTAACTTGAATCACATCAGGCACGAGAGCACAAAGTGGAAGC
Organism: Jacana jacana; assembly: GCA_013400555.1. Taxonomy (NCBI): domain Eukaryota; kingdom Metazoa; phylum Chordata; class Aves; order Charadriiformes; family Jacanidae; genus Jacana; species Jacana jacana. Next base: position 8,884 of record VZTM01002768.1, on the reverse strand, counting down.
CACTCTCAATGGTCCAGCAGCCTTTGAGCAGATGGACAGGCATCTCAGCAGTACCTGGGCTTAGTGTGGGCCATGCATTCACTGCTTAAGTGAAAACACAAGTGTGTTTTACCACAGGACGAGTGCACATGCACTCCCCCCTAAAATAATCAATCAAGCAAAGGAGATAAGATACTGTACCTTTATCATTACGATCTAAGAGATGTCAGGTCCAGAAGCGTTGGGTATAGACCCGGCTGCCCCTCTCACAGCAAACACAAGTGCCTCGTTTCCACTTGGGTTTGTTCAGCAAGATGACCGATACGCTGTTAACAGAAACCAAGAACAAAACAAATCCAGTGAATTAAGGGGAACGAGGAACAGTGAACGGGGCAAAAGCCAGCGAGGAGATGGCAACGCTGCTGTGCTGCAACTACTTTTCACTGCCTGGCAGGGAATGTTTTTCAGGCCATTCACCAAACAAGTGAAAAGGCCAGGGGTTGCCTGGGGTACAAGAGGATCTCACCACAGCCCATAGAGGTGAGATAGTTGTCCCAAGAGGTCAGGAGTCTAACATCCTGACAAAAGGACAGAGGCAACCTGAGGCTGTCTAAGACACTAGACTTAGGGCTCCAGAAATCCGAGGTCTGTCTCAACTGTCAGACTTCTGCGGAATTTCTAAACCCGTGCCTTGGCTTTTCCACCTGTCAAACTCTTCCTAGCTCACAGAATATTATCAGAGCTTTAGAATCTATTATTACTCTTCCCTTTTGTAAAAGGCAAAACCAACCCATAACTCCTAGGTCAAAACCGCCCCAAAATTGGTTCGATGCATCTGCTGGCTCCACATGGTGGTACAGGAAAGGTGGTGTTTTGTGAGCCTGCTGCTGAGCCCTTGTGCTGGGACAGGGTAAAGCTGTTGCTGCAGAGTTTGTGGCAGCACCTCCAAGAGTATTCCTGGCATTTGCAGAGGGAAGACTATCCAGCCACTCTCAATGGGAGAGGAGACTATCCCCACGGGCACCAAGTTCCTGAACACAACCTTAAGGTTTCTTTATTAACGTGTAATTGATCATATGAATTAAAGACCCCCTATTCCAAATCCTAAGAAAACAACAAATACTACAGCTATTCAAAAGGTATAGTGCTTAATAAATGAGCCAGGACATCTCTAGACACAGAGCAGAAACAAATAAAAAGGCACTTTTAATACATTTGTGACTTATTCCAATAGCACAAATAATCTTCTTGTTACTCCAGATTTAATAAAGAGATGCTATTACTTAATGTGGCAGCAAAGGCACGTACAGCATGTAAGCACCATACCACAGGGGAAAGCTTGCATGACAAAGAATCCTTTAGGAAATTTGGCAAGCAGTCTGGAACAAGCAATGCTCAGCCTGCGACCTTCCATTAGCAGATCTAAATACAGAACTATAGCGTAAAACAACACCTTCCTGCAGTACTTTCATTAATTAAGAATATAATTATTATGATGGGGAGCTTCACTGACTTTGCTTTTTCTCAATTTTAGCTTCTGAAAAAACAAAGATACTAAAAAGACTTTGGAGCTTTTCTTTCCCCCATTTTCATTCCAGATCTTACAATACCAATTCTGGACTCCGTCTTCAGAAGAGCATTAAAAGCAACAGATCAGTAGCAACTACAGTAACATCCAATCCACAACAAGGAAGTAGTCCACTTCTCACAAATTTGAACACAGTGCTGTAGATAGAAAACAGGCAATAAACACAGAACAACATCTACTTTAGTACTAGGGAAAAAGTCTAGCGATTTTACATAGACAGAGAAACAGAGTTTGGTGCCTTGCCCTAAAATACTAAGAGCTAGAGGCAAGGAAAGCAGTCACTTTGCATATAGGTATCCCAGTATGGGCTTTGTAGATGTCACAAGACATCATTTACTTACAGAATAAGTGCAAAGCTTTTCCAAAAAGAATGCAAGTAACACTCAACAAATGAACTCAAGATCAAGGTTAGTACTTCAGCCTTTAGAGCAACTCTCCGAGTCAGCTATACTTCGACTCCAAAACTCCGCTTTCAGACCAAGGAGGTGTTTGACAGTGAAATCAGTGCATTTGGAGCAAAAACCAAAAAGAGGAAAAAGGTAGTAATAATTGTTAGCCTCCTAAGACTATCTTCCCCAAGCAGCTGCTGACAGATAGGCCAATTGCACTAACTACAGTTAAATAAAGGGGCTCAGCATTTTTGAGGTGACCTCTCTGATCTCCCAACGTCAGCCTCCATGAATTAGGAGGAGATGCATTACTCCACAAACACATCCCATTTTGGGGGTATTTATAACCTAAACACCAACCCTTTGCTGAAGCTGTTAATATGGCAGTTTGTACAGAGTATCGTCCCTCCTGAAAACAAATAAAGAGACGCTTTAGTCTCTTGACACATTACTTCCATACAGTTAAGAGTTAGTAAATTACTTAAGTATTTTAGAGCCCTTCTGTCATTAATCAGGGGCAGAGAGCTACTAACACTGATGCCACCCCGTTTAAGCCATCATGACTGTGTCCAAAACTTCTAATTGAAGGCTCACAGATCTCTTCCAAAAGGGATTTCCACACTCTACCAATAGCTTACCCTTTCATTACGTTTCCATCCATGCAACAAGCTAGAACTGAATGCCAGCATACAGGAGTGTTCCCAGGGAAATGCACACAGAATCAGCAGGCAAAGTATTGATACCAGAAGCATTCAAGTCCCCTTCTCTGTCTGACCAGGACAAGTATTCAGGACTTGGACTGATGAGGCATTTTCTAAGAGCAGTCAATTCCCGGTTGTCTCTGTGCCAGCATCAGCACATTTCTAGAGCTGCACCACTCACAATGGATTAGTATTAAAGGCTGGGTCTGAAACCCTCCCCACCTCATTAATATTAATTCTATATTTAAAAATCCATTTACACAAGGACTCATCCCTAAGACTAGGAGCCTCATAAATTATATCCCACTTTTAAACTTGTAGTATTCACTCCTTGTTTCAGAAGGAAAACACCTGCAGAGACAGCTTTAGGCAGGTTGCTTTTGTTAAAGAGTATCTAAAGCCCTGCTTTAACTACATGAGCCCACAAAGATTTGCACTACAACAAATCCTGCCTGCAAAGCACAAACCCAAGTACAACTGTCAGCAGATTTTCATTCTTTCATTATTCTGTTTTTGTTCCATCTGCCAAAGCAGGTGGGTATAACGTCTGCAGCTGAATAAACTCATGAAAGGCAACTTACCTACTGCACTCTTGGAAAATAGCTATAATCACCATAAAAACAAATCAAGAGACAAAGTGACTTAGTATCTGTTTGGTCTCCTGGCAAGCATGGGTAGATGATTTTGCATTCAAAGATTACCACACTACATAACAGACNAGCTTTTCTTTCCCCCATTTTCATTCCAGATCTTACAATACCAATTCTGGACTCCGTCTTCAGAAGAGCATTAAAAGCAACAGATCAGTAGCAACTACAGTAACATCCAATCCACAACAAGGAAGTAGTCCACTTCTCACAAATTTGAACACAGTGCTGTAGATAGAAAACAGGCAATAAACACAGAACAACATCTACTTTAGTACTAGGGAAAAAGTCTAGCGATTTTACATAGACAGAGAAACAGAGTTTGGTGCCTTGCCCTAAAATACTAAGAGCTAGAGGCAAGGAAAGCAGTCACTTTGCATATAGGTATCCCAGTATGGGCTTTGTAGATGTCACAAGACATCATTTACTTACAGAATAAGTGCAAAGCTTTTCCAAAAAGAATGCAAGTAACACTCAACAAATGAACTCAAGATCAAGGTTAGTACTTCAGCCTTTAGAGCAACTCTCCGAGTCAGCTATACTTCGACTCCAAAACTCCGCTTTCAGACCAAGGAGGTGTTTGACAGTGAAATCAGTGCATTTGGAGCAAAAACCAAAAAGAGGAAAAAGGTAGTAATAATTGTTAGCCTCCTAAGACTATCTTCCCCAAGCAGCTGCTGACAGATAGGCCAATTGCACTAACTACAGTTAAATAAAGGGGCTCAGCATTTTTGAGGTGACCTCTCTGATCTCCCAACGTCAGCCTCCATGAATTAGGAGGAGATGCATTACTCCACAAACACATCCCATTTTGGGGGTATTTATAACCTAAACACCAACCCTTTGCTGAAGCTGTTAATATGGCAGTTTGTACAGAGTATCGTCCCTCCTGAAAACAAATAAAGAGACGCTTTAGTCTCTTGACACATTACTTCCATACAGTTAAGAGTTAGTAAATTACTTAAGTATTTTAGAGCCCTTCTGTCATTAATCAGGGGCAGAGAGCTACTAACACTGATGCCACCCCGTTTAAGCCATCATGACTGTGTCCAAAACTTCTAATTGAAGGCTCACAGATCTCTTCCAAAAGGGATTTCCACACTCTACCAATAGCTTACCCTTTCATTACGTTTCCATCCATGCAACAAGCTAGAACTGAATGCCAGCATACAGGAGTGTTCCCAGGGAAATGCACACAGAATCAGCAGGCAAAGTATTGATACCAGAAGCATTCAAGTCCCCTTCTCTGTCTGACCAGGACAAGTATTCAGGACTTGGACTGATGAGGCATTTTCTAAGAGCAGTCAATTCCCGGTTGTCTCTGTGCCAGCATCAGCACATTTCTAGAGCTGCACCACTCACAATGGATTAGTATTAAAGGCTGGGTCTGAAACCCTCCCCACCTCATTAATATTAATTCTATATTTAAAAATCCATTTACACAAGGACTCATCCCTAAGACTAGGAGCCTCATAAATTATATCCCACTTTTAAACTTGTAGTATTCACTCCTTGTTTCAGAAGGAAAACACCTGCAGAGACAGCTTTAGGCAGGTTGCTTTTGTTAAAGAGTATCTAAAGCCCTGCTTTAACTACATGAGCCCACAAAGATTTGCACTACAACAAATCCTGCCTGCAAAGCACAAACCCAAGTACAACTGTCAGCAGATTTTCATTCTTTCATTATTCTGTTTTTGTTCCATCTGCCAAAGCAGGTGGGTATAACGTCTGCAGCTGAATAAACTCATGAAAGGCAACTTACCTACTGAACTCTTGGAAAATAGCTATAATCACCATAAAAACAAATCAAGAGACAAAGTGACTTAGTATCTGTTTGGTCTCCTGGCAAGCATGGGTAGATGATTTTGCATTCAAAGATTACCACACTACATAACAGACCTGGCTTTGATGATCATAAAAAGGGTCCAAAGGAGAACAGATTCAAGCCTTCTCTGTACGGATGGGGGACAATTTTTGGATAGTGATCTTTTACTCCTGTATGGCCAGAGCCTTGTTACATAGGTCAGCCCTGCAGGCAGCAACAAACAAGTCTGGAATGCTGAGGCAAACAGCACCTGCCCCCTTCTAGTCTCCACGAGTGAAGGAATGGATGGCAAAAGGAAAAAAAAAATAAGATTAATTGTTCTAGTTTTACTTTATTCTCCTCTGCAAAGTATTTGTTGTAACACAGATCTGCTGTTCAATAGGCTGTTAGTTTTTAATGTGGAGAAGCAACTCTTTGTAAAAACCTGAAGCCTAAGAAATTTCACATCATTCCCCAACTTGCCTTCAAAAAAATCCCCTACAGTGAGAGGCACAGATCAAGCATGTTTCCCAGAAGCAGGTAGTAAGTAATTTCTGTGGCTGTCTCAGATTCCCCATGTTCAAATAATTAATCTTCTTGTTGCCCAGAAATACATCTGTAACACAGGCATTCAAAATAGAACGTGTCCTCTGCTCTTTTCCATTTGTTGTGATTTTATTTTTGATCTTTCTATAGTTGGTAGGAATAGGAGTCTGTTCATTTTATTTTCAAGTTCTTATAATACATTAACAATCTAATACAGATCAAGAGACAAAACAAGATATTTTTCTATGCACGGTTGCCACCACTCTCAAAATCAAAATTGCTGAATAAATTGAGTATAAATTGTTAAAGTATCTGTTTCCTCTTCCTAACTNTATTTTCAAAACACTCTAAATGTGTGTTAAAAAGACTTTCCACCATTTTAAACAATCAGTTAAATAAAGTATTTGTTTCAAAAGAACATTCTTGACAACCTTTCACAGGATGTCAAGACTTGTCACCGTAAAAAATCCTAGGAGTAAATCCTAATGCTCATACTCAAAGTACCTAAAAGAACAAAAGTCAAGCACCACGTCCTGACAGGCAATAAGACCCTAAGCATCCATGGCAATACAGTCCAAGATGCAAGGAAGACACTGTGCTGCTAGCAGCCTACATCACTGTTTCGCTCTAAAAAAAGCCTAGAAAACCTCAAAAAATTTTTAAAAATACCATGTAAAACCAACGGGAAGACCTTTTTTAGAACCCTATATTTGAGCCAATATCTCAATTCTAGTCTCCCTCTTGTAAGTTTTGCCCCCAAACCACAGGGTGATGTCAATCTGCAAAGTACTCCCCAATACCT
>VZTM01002767.1:28771-100535 GCA_013400555.1 Jacana jacana | reverse complement strand
ATTCCAGATATTCAAGTGTTTTAGAGAGCCTTTGGAACTACAAGTGATATTTCAGGTTCTCATACTTCTGCAGTGTCATCATGCAGTACTCTGTGCTGAATGTAGGGCACCAGGCGGTCTGTCTAGTACAGTACATATGGATATGTTTTAATACAGCAGTGTTGCATACAACTTGATAAATCAAAATAGGGTCTTGAAAAATAGTGCAAGCACTTGTATACAGTGGTAACACAAAGCTGCATCTTTTCTTGTTTCACTTCTATTTTGTGAAGGTATCCACTTCCATGTAAGAAGTTTAGAAAAAATACCTGTGAATGATTCCATATTAATTATTCACTTAGAAGTAAGAAGAGGAAATATGACAAGGATGAGATCTTTCACTGACTATTTAATAATACAAGATCATTCATGGAAAGCTTATGAAACAGTGAAGGACATAAAAGCACAAGCAAAACATATGTACTAGTACATGCCGAAAGAGTTCTGTGATAAGGCAGAACAGGTTTGAACAGCAAAGGGTTTTTGAACAATATTTCGGTAAATTTGCTTACTTGAGTATCCCTTTTTCCATGGAGTTGGAAAATGTTCCAGAAACAGGGAACTGAAGGACAGTATCATCTTTCTGACCTTCATTTCAGCCCTTCCTATTTCCCTTCTCACATTTACTATATTTTCTTTTACTGTTCTACTAAGAACGGGAAATTTCTTGTTACTGTCACTGTTCTTTCTGTACTTGAAGCCTTCAATAATGAGTTCCCAGTGCAAGAACAATATTCCGCCAAGAGAAAAAAGGGGGAAATGCTATGTGTGTTTGTACAAGCAAAGGTACCCACTTAAATTCAGCAGGCAAAGACAGATCTTAAGTATCACCTTATGATGCAGGTGGGGGTAATCCAAAATCTGTATGTGTGTGCATTATGTGGTTTATGCAGTCCAAAACCAGTATGCATGTGAAGTCTCAAAAAAATTTTGATTAAAATGAAGGTTGTCAACTGAAGAAGCGAGGGAAATCCTTAGAATTTAGCTATTTCTATACAGATGTGGGACAAGTTAAGATTTCAGCTAAAATCAGAAACAAAGGTTTAGAAAGAGAGGGCAGAAGGGCTTCTGGCATCCAGAAAGGGCCACAGAGCAGGCCACAGTCAATATATTTCTCCCATTCCAGACGTGAAGGTGATCATAGAATCATAGAAACACAAGGTTGGAAAGCACCTACAAGATCATCTCATCCAACCATCCTCCTATAACCAATACTACCCACTAAGCTACTAACTCATGTCTTCTGGCACCTCATCCAGACACTTCCTGAACACCGCCAGGGACGGTAATGGCTTAAAGTGGAACGTACCAAGACTAATTAAATTTAAAGTGAGAGAAGTATATGTCTTCAGAAAAAACTCCTGTTGCTCAGGCCCATCCTGTCCTTCTTGCTCATGAGAATGAGCTGGCACATGCTCGTGTGAATGTTGAACTTGTGTATTTCTCCTGTGCTTTTACCATTTGCTCTGCATGCTCCCTCAGCACTCTGTATCTGTCAAGTTTACAAACAGCAAACCCATTTGAGAGCATGAGGAATACATGTGATAATCTAGACTGTGCTAAAATTCAACCTAAGGGAAGTGCGGGCCGTGTTGCTGAGTGTGTAAAGGGATAAAATAGTGAACCTGTCTGCAAAGGAGGGCAGTCAAAGAGGATCTGGGGGACAGAGGCCTAAACAGGGTCATCTGCAGCAATGCAACAGGCATTAGGTAACATGTTTTAGGAGACTGCTTATGTACGTGGTGATGGCTGAAGTCTCAATCTGTTGCTTCCCTTTCTTTCTTTCTTTAAAATGTGGACTTCTTCTCAGTTAATATGTTGCATGCTGATATTATGTTTATTGACTGATTGGTCAAATTTATCATATGTATTCATTTTCATGGTATGTAAGCACACTGTATCTCTTGTTTGCTGGAAACCCTTGATGGTCAGCAGAACTGTGGCTTCTCAGTGCTTGATTAGCTGAGTAAATCTTATTTTACACAACCATAACTAATGGCTATTTAAAACTTCCAGAAGCCCGCCACGGGTTTCTCCCCAAGCCTGACTGTGTTTGTGAGCAGTGTGTTAATCAGCACTCTCTGTCACGCTTTATTGCTTCATGATGAGGGTTAACTGACCACTTCCTAGTACTAATGAAAAACAGAGGCCAGCAATCACTGAGCAAAGAGAGGATCTCTTCTGAGGTGTACTTTTACTCCTTCATCCTTGGGCAGTGACAAATGTGTCCGCTCCACCACTTAAACATTGATACTTATCTTTAAAGTTCATCTTAATTATAGATCAATCCATGTCACGTGTTTGCCCAATTGAAACAATCAAAACCACTGAACCAGTTACGTAATTAAAGTTGATGTAATTGTATATGCAGGAAAACATTGTTTGATTTAGCAAAGTCTGTTTTAGGAGTGTGTAGTTAGAGCCATACTGTGACGTGTGGATATGGCACTGGAGCTCCCCTGCCCAACCATTTTTATGATGGTTCACTAATCCATGTCCCTTCCAGCTGTTGTAGTTTAATTTCTGCATGCAGGTACAGAAACTGCCGTAGCTCTCTGTAATTGCACATTTTGATGATTCTGGTTGACAAATTCATGTTGAAGGATGCTTGCAAAATTTTTTTTCCTCAAGTTTGTAGTTTTCCTGCTTGTTTGCATTTGCGCAAGCTTCATGTACAATGAGATATCACACTAGGTGGCCTTGCTGGCCAGTGGGCATCCATTCTGAGGTGGGCAGAATTAGAAGCGCTGGGCAGGAAGTGTGTGCTGAGGAGGGGGCAGCAGCGTTCGCTTGCTTCCCATCAGCTATGGGGTGGGCTTGCCTCTGCCCAGCAGCCAGAGGCATGGGGGGAGACTGGACTGCAGAGTGGGTGCAGGAGCATAGAGCCTGCTCCTCCAGAGCTGCTCTGCTCAGTGATTAGGAATTTTCTAAGGTAAATATTTATTTGAGCTCCTGAGGCTGAATGGCAGGTTATGAGGGAGATTTTGCAGTCCCCTGTACCAACATGGCATATCAGGTGCTGTGGAGTTGCTGTAATGTCTTATGGTTTTCTTTTCAGGAATGTGTGGGCCAAAGGGGGAGAGGTGAAATGGGATGCGTGTGGGACATCCATCCCTTGGTGCAGCACTGTTCTGCTACATAGCACCTGACCGACCACTTCCAGGCTGTGTAGCGGTCTTGTAGAAGTAACCTGGGAGCAATCAGTATTTCTTGGGGTTTTTCTTGTGCCTGTACATTTCTGCAGCTGCCAGAAGCTATTTTCCCCATGCCTACAGAGAGCAGTAGCGGTGGCACCAGGCCTATTTTGGGCTCAACCCCTGAGATGGGCTCAGCAAGTGAAGTCCCAGGTGGAGCTGGGAACACCAGCATGTGGCTACAACTTGCTTACCAGCAGCTGCCCCCTCGACATGGAAACTGGTAGCCCAACGAGGGAGTCGTCAGCCTCCTTGGAAAGCAGTCTCTCTCCAAAATCCTAAACATTCAGAAAAATTAAATTGTGGGAGTGTCAGGTCCGGCTCAAGGCATTACTAGATACTTTTGATTTTCTTTTGCTTTTCTTGAGTTTCCAGTCTGTAAAGTAGAGATGGTTGTGCCATGTTCTAGGGGAAATGAGTTTTAGGCTTCTCGCATTCAGCCCTTATGGTGTAGACATAGATATTCTCTTGTCTGTCCCCAAACAGTTTTCTTCTGAGCTACTTCTCTTTCTCCAGTTACCACTCATCTACATCCCCTGCCCCTTCCGCTTCTGTCCAGAACTCACCTCTGGACCTTTTCTTTTCTTCTTCAGTCATTAGCTTCCACATTGTCAGACTCTCCTGACTGTTTCCCCTCTTCCCTAGTTTATCCAATATACCCCTACCTACATCTCCTTCCTTCCTTCCTTCTATCCTTCCTTTCTCCACTGCTTTTTTGGGGGAGCTTTTCTCCTTTCAAGTCTACTACCTCCCCAAACTCCTGTCCTCTCTCCTCATTAATCTCCTCGTGGTTCACTTTGCTCTTGCAGCATATGCCTTGTTCCTCTTCCCTCCAAGCTTTTCCCTTGTCATGTCCTGGGAGTGTGATGGGGATTTTCTGCACGGAATCCCCATGCCAAAGTGTTGCCTGGCATGTGGAAGAGATGGCTGGAGCACAGGCTTAGCTCAGGCCCTCTGTCCTGGTCCATGCACTCTGCAGAAGGAAACTTTGGAGGTTGGCAGCCAACCTCCACCAAAACCTTTGCAAATCATATCACGTACAAACTGCAACTTTTCAGTGTTTTATACTGTGATCCGTTATAATTTTAAGTGATAATGTATGAGATGGCAAAAGGCACATCTGTGGTATCAGAGCAGTGATGCTTGAAAGGGTCTGTCTCAAAGTGTGAAGGCTCTTGAGCTTCTCAAACATGTCTGCAAAAAATGTAACACGGGGGAAAACCAACATGTTTCTCCCTACCCTTATTCACAAACTTACTTTGCACTAAGCTTGGTACTTCTAGCTGATACATTCTTACACTCGCAAAATAAAATTCAGCCTGAGGCAGACATACAGCATGGAAAATTTCAGCCCTAACTGCTAATGTGTGGTAAAGTTACAAGCAATTGAAAATGAGGTCTTAAAATGAGAAGTGTCAGGCAACCTTAACTATATGTAGTCCTACAAGATCCACTGGTGATAATCTGTTTTTTGACAGATTTCATCCAATTTGCAGATTCATTTTGGCATATACTGTAAAAAGAAGGGGGGAGGAAAAAGTCTGTAAGTAGAACTCTCAGGCTTATAGGTACCACCTTGTAAGCAGTGAAAGCAATGATCAACCATGCAGTCATTTTACCTTCTGCCAAATCTTTAAAACTGTACTGCAGAAAGTCCATAAAAAAAAAAATCATAACATAAAATCAAGGCACTGATGCACTGAACCTGAGATCTGTTGATTTTGTGCCAGTTCTTATCTCATTCTCATAAATGTAAATGCAGTTGCAAGTAAATGTTGAATTATAAAAATATTGCAGAAATTGTAACATAAAGCTTGCATTACTTGCATAAACAAAAGCCTAGGCTAGCATGCTATTCAGATATGGATATCCAATACAGTTTTGGTAATAAATGCTGACTTTCCAGTAAACACTGCAGAGTTCTCTCTCATTCCAGAGCTTGTTCCCCTGTGTTCTCCTGCTGTAGGTTTGTTTGCCTTTCCCCCCTACCCTACCCCCCATTTATGGACTAAAAATCTGTCCAGGGTATTTCTCCAGAGTGGAACTATGAACTTTGTTATTTGGAGCATCAAGAAGTGATTTTAAGTGCAAACTAGGTACAGAGGGGGTGGAGGCACATGGTTACCTTCAAGATAATATTTCTGGGAGGCCTCGCCTGTCAGTAAAGGGGCTCAGGAATCCTACGGCCAAAAGCCATGTTTGGGCCTGGAATCTTGCTTGGGGATTAGATAGCAAGCTTCATCCCTAGCAGGCTTGCTTGCAGGCTGCTTGCAGCTGGGTTTTTTGGTTGGGGTTTTTTTTTGTTGGTGGTTGGTTTTGGTTTTTTCCAGATTGCATGCAAAATCTGTGTGATAATCACCGGTTCCTTAGATCAGACTCTGACAGTGTCTAAATCACTTTTAAAGTGTCTGTCAGTAAAGCCCAGCTGACAGCTCAACAATTGTATAACGTGCTACCTTCCTAAAAATCACTTCTCAGCAATGTCAATGCATGAGGAACTAGGAGAATCCAGTTACTTTTCTGCTGGCGTATAATTTCTCATTTTTCAGAACCGTTCCACCTGGCTTACACAGTCTGGGGTAAAAATATTTGCTTAATTAGGTTTCTTTACCTGGGCAGGATAACTTGGTGCTGTGTGTTTGTGGCAAAGACTGGAGAGGTTTGTGTATGTGAGTAACACAGTTTATCTTCGGTAGTCCTCCTGTCTCCTAGAAAATAAACTTCAGATGTGAATAATTCTTTCCATTATCAGCAATAAAATGGGACATTTCAAGCAATACAGTCTCCATCTTTTATGGTAGCTTGGTTAGTCATAATTCATTCCTGGGAGAATTTCACTGGTATGTAGCCTAAATTATTTTCCCTACTTATTCTCTTCATCAGGTCAAAATCTTTGTGTACTCTTTATTCGTAAAACTAGGCACATGCTTAAGTGCTCAAGGCAAAAGGGCTTAAGGCACGTGACTGGAGGCTTGAACTAGGCTGTTATCATTTCCCGTCTCTAATTATCAGAGAAGTTACGGGCGGGTAAAGGGCTACTTTAAATTTTCTTGGTAAATCACTCCCTCTGGCTTCTAATCATTTCCGTTCCACTTCTCTGGACTTCCTCCAGTTTGTTTATATCTTCCAGTAATGAAGTGCCTGAACTGCATACAATATTCCAGGTGTGGCTGCAAAAGAAATGCATAGAGAGCATTGCCATGCCAGCCTGCTCCACTGTGTAATGCTCCTACAGAAGGAGCCAGAGGTGTTATTGGCTCTTAGTTCTCCTCTGCCGCATTGCTTCTTATGTCCAGATTATCTTCTTATTCCTGGGTATCTTTGGATGTTTATGCTTTCCAAATTTTGCTTTGTAGTTTTGGTTTGTTGTTAGCTCTTTATTTTGTATTACTCCCTTAGTACATGCAGTAGCATTTTTCAACTGCAATTTTCTTGCTTGTGTCCCATCTTTGCTTCTCATTTCTCAACACCCTTTTGTATTATTTTTCTGTCCACGCTTATGTTGACAGCTCCTCCTCCTTTCTTCCTACTTCCAATGAAAAGATCAAAAGTAGCAGTAGTCCCTCTGATACTCCCCAGGTTATCTTCCTAGTGTGATAAACTCTATGTTTGGCAGTGGCTTATCCTCAGTAGGAATTTGCTTTAGAAATTCTTAATGGCAAAATTGGTATAGGATGTTCTCATCAGGACAGTATTGCTAAATAGTAACAATGAACTGAATTCTAGATTTCTTGGTTGCTGTATAAAGAATTTTTTCAGTTGAGGAATAGCAGGAGAGAGAGGTTAGTAGATGAGAAATGTAGTGGATAAAATGAGCTGGGTGTTGTGCATCAGCGAATAACTAAAATATATTTCCTGCATGAGTGCATCGCCAACAGTACTTCCATATCTGTGTACTTCAGTCTTTAAGGTAAGCACTCCTGATCTGCTGAGAGGCTCAACATCCTCAGGCACCATTACCTTGGAAATATAAGGGGTAAGGACACTCCTAGAGGCCAGGAGTATGTTGTGACCAGGAAGAAGCTGCCAACCAGCATTATTTTTTTCTGCAAAGAAATAGTGGATTTTTTTACAATAATGGCCTGATTTTCCCCTTTGAATTGGCATAGGTGTATAAACTTGGGTAAAATAGAGGTAATAGGGAGAATATCCATCTCTTACTGTATGTGGAGGGGAAGATCACAACCAAGGATGAGGAGAAGGCTGAGATACTCAATACCTGCTTTGCCTCTGTCTTTAATAAGTCGGACCAGGTACCCTCAAGGTCTTGAGCCTCCTGAGCTGGAACATAAGGTTGAAGAATAGAACGACCCCTCCATAATCCAGGAGGGAGTGGTTAATGACCTGCTTCTGTACCTAGACACCCATATGTCTACGGGACCAGATGGGATTTACCCAAGAGTACTCAGGAAGCTGGCAGAAGAATTCACCAAAACCCTCTCCATCATTTATCAACATTTCCTGGTCAACAGGAGAGGTACCAGATGACTGGAGAGTGGCTAACGTGATACCCATCTATGTGAAGGGCTGCAAGGAGGATCTGGGGAACTACAGGCCTGTCAGCCTGACACAGTACCAGGAAAGATCATGGAGGGGATCATCTTGAGTGAGCTCTCATGGCAAGTGCAAGGGGATCAGGGTCAGCCAGCATGGGTTTATGAAAGGGACATCTTGTTTAACCAACCTGACCTCTTTATATGACCATGTGACCCACCTACTGGACTGGGGGAAGGCTGTGGATATTTTCTACCTGGACTTTGGTAAGAGCTTTGACACTGTCTCCCACAGCATTTTCTTGGAGAAGCTGGCAAATCATGGCATAGACAAGTGTNGTGTATGTGAGTAACACAGTTTATCTTCGGTAGTCCTCCTGTCTCCTAGAAAATAAACTTCAGATGTGAATAATTCTTTCCATTATCAGCAATAAAATGGGACATTTCAAGCAATACAGTCTCCATCTTTTATGGTAGCTTGGTTAGTCATAATTCATTCCTGGGAGAATTTCACTGGTATGTAGCCTAAATTATTTTCCCTACTTATTCTCTTCATCAGGTCAAAATCTTTGTGTACTCTTTATTCGTAAAACTAGGCACATGCTTAAGTGCTCAAGGCAAAAGGGCTTAAGGCACGTGACTGGAGGCTTGAACTAGGCTGTTATCATTTCCCGTCTCTAATTATCAGAGAAGTTACGGGCGGGTAAAGGGCTACTTTAAATTTTCTTGGTAAATCACTCCCTCTGGCTTCTAATCATTTCCGTTCCACTTCTCTGGACTTCCTCCAGTTTGTTTATATCTTCCAGTAATGAAGTGCCTGAACTGCATACAATATTCCAGGTGTGGCTGCAAAAGAAATGCATAGAGAGCATTGCCATGCCAGCCTGCTCCACTGTGTAATGCTCCTACAGAAGGAGCCAGAGGTGTTATTGGCTCTTAGTTCTCCTCTGCCGCATTGCTTCTTATGTCCAGATTATCTTCTTATTCCTGGGTATCTTTGGATGTTTATGCTTTCCAAATTTTGCTTTGTAGTTTTGGTTTGTTGTTAGCTCTTTATTTTGTATTACTCCCTTAGTACATGCAGTAGCATTTTTCAACTGCAATTTTCTTGCTTGTGTCCCATCTTTGCTTCTCATTTCTCAACACCCTTTTGTATTATTTTTCTGTCCACGCTTATGTTGACAGCTCCTCCTCCTTTCTTCCTACTTCCAATGAAAAGATCAAAAGTAGCAGTAGTCCCTCTGATACTCCCCAGGTTATCTTCCTAGTGTGATAAACTCTATGTTTGGCAGTGGCTTATCCTCAGTAGGAATTTGCTTTAGAAATTCTTAATGGCAAAATTGGTATAGGATGTTCTCATCAGGACAGTATTGCTAAATAGTAACAATGAACTGAATTCTAGATTTCTTGGTTGCTGTATAAAGAATTTTTTCAGTTGAGGAATAGCAGGAGAGAGAGGTTAGTAGATGAGAAATGTAGTGGATAAAATGAGCTGGGTGTTGTGCATCAGCGAATAACTAAAATATATTTCCTGCATGAGTGCATCGCCAACAGTACTTCCATATCTGTGTACTTCAGTCTTTAAGGTAAGCACTCCTGATCTGCTGAGAGGCTCAACATCCTCAGGCACCATTACCTTGGAAATATAAGGGGTAAGGACACTCCTAGAGGCCAGGAGTATGTTGTGACCAGGAAGAAGCTGCCAACCAGCATTATTTTTTTCTGCAAAGAAATAGTGGATTTTTTTACAATAATGGCCTGATTTTCCCCTTTGAATTGGCATAGGTGTATAAACTTGGGTAAAATAGAGGTAATAGGGAGAATATCCATCTCTTACTGTATGTGGAGGGGAAGATCACAACCAAGGATGAGGAGAAGGCTGAGATACTCAATACCTGCTTTGCCTCTGTCTTTAATAAGTCGGACCAGGTACCCTCAAGGTCTTGAGCCTCCTGAGCTGGAACATAAGGTTGAAGAATAGAACGACCCCTCCATAATCCAGGAGGGAGTGGTTAATGACCTGCTTCTGTACCTAGACACCCATATGTCTACGGGACCAGATGGGATTTACCCAAGAGTACTCAGGAAGCTGGCAGAAGAATTCACCAAAACCCTCTCCATCATTTATCAACATTTCCTGGTCAACAGGAGAGGTACCAGATGACTGGAGAGTGGCTAACGTGATACCCATCTATGTGAAGGGCTGCAAGGAGGATCTGGGGAACTACAGGCCTGTCAGCCTGACACAGTACCAGGAAAGATCATGGAGGGGATCATCTTGAGTGAGCTCTCATGGCAAGTGCAAGGGGATCAGGGTCAGCCAGCATGGGTTTATGAAAGGGACATCTTGTTTAACCAACCTGACCTCTTTATATGACCATGTGACCCACCTACTGGACTGGGGGAAGGCTGTGGATATTTTCTACCTGGACTTTGGTAAGAGCTTTGACACTGTCTCCCACAGCATTTTCTTGGAGAAGCTGGCAAATCATGGCATAGACAAGTGTACTCTCCACTGGGTAAAAAACTGGCTGGAGATCTGTGCTGAGAGTTGTGATTAATGGGGTGAAATCTTGTTGGTGGCCAGTCAGCAGTGGTGTCCCTCAGGGCTCTGTTTTGGGGCTGGTCTTCTCTGTTATCTTCATTGATGATCTGGATGAGGGGTTTGAGTGCACCCTCAGTAAGTTTGCAGATGACACCAAGTTGGGTGGGAGTGTTGATCTGCTTGAGGGTAGGAATGCTCTACAGAAGGACCTGGACAAGTTGGATCGATGAGCCAAGGCCAATTGTATAAGGTTCAACAAGAGCATGTGACAGGTCGTGGATATCGGTTGCAACAACCCCGTGCAGCGGTACAGGTTTGGGGAAGAGTGGCTGGAAAGGGGCCCAGNAGAGTGGCTGGAAAGCTGCCCAGCAGAAAAGGACATTGGGGGTGCTGGTGGATGGCCGGTTTCACATAAGCCAGCAGTATGCCCAGGTGGCCAAGAAGGCCTGTATCAGGAATAGCGTGGCCAGCAGGAGTAGGGAAGCAATCATGCCTCCTCTCTACTTGGCACTGGTGAGGCCTCACCTTGAGTACTGTGTTCAGTTCTGGGAACCTGAGTACAGTAAGGAGACTGAAGTGGTGGAGCATGTCCAGAGGAGAACTACTAAGCTGGTGAGGGGTCTAGAGGATAAGTCATATGAGGAGAGGCTGAGGGAACTGGGCATGTTTAATTTCGAGAAGAGGAAGCTGAGGGGAGACTTCATTGCCCTCTACAACTACCTGAAAGAAGGTTGTAAAGAGGTGGGTGCTGGCCTCTCCTCCCAATAGGGACAGACCCAGAGGAAATAGTCTGAAGTTGCAGCAGGGGAAGTTTAGACTGGATATTAGGAAGAATTACTTTACTGAGAGCGGTCAGGCACTGAAACAGCCTGCCCAGGGAGGTGGTTGAGTCACCATCCCTGGAGGTATTTAAGACACGTGTAGATGTGGCACTTCAGGGCATGCTCCAGTGGCCACGATTGTAGGGTGTGGGTTGTGGTTTTGTGTATGGTTGGACTTGGTGATCTCTGAGGTCCTTACCAACCATGACAATCCTTTTATTCTGTAAAGCACTGTCATTCCTATCCTGCAGAATCTTCTGCTTGCTTTGTACAGGTATAAATGGCTTTGTAGTCTTGGACTAGTTTCAGCTATGCCTTGCCAAAAACAGTACTGCAGGAGAAAGCGTGGACCTTCAAGCAGTCCAAAAAAGCCTGTGGGAATGATGGTGTGCCTCCTTCAGAGACCAGAGAAGCTTTGTGGAGGCATCCTGGTCATATACTCTCCCCACCATGACCTACATGCTACATTTTCCAGCTCTTTTTTGTTCTCTCAGAACTCATACCTTCTGTGCTTCTACAATTTTTTTACTGTTTTTGCTGAGTTCTGTAGCTGATGGATAAACTCAAGAGCAGGGTGTAGGTGCCATCTGGAAAAAAACAATGTTTCCCTGGTTGCATTAGCACTAGTGTAGAGAGGTCTTCTGTACCAGCTTCTCCAGGCATAATGGGGCTTAAATGTCAGGGCATGTCAGGTTCCAGTCATCTTCTCATAGCATCTCTTCCCTTTCAAAAGTTAGTGGACTTCTGCAATTCATCTTCTGTTACAACTACATTAACTTTGGTTTTCTGGTTAAATAAAAGTAAGGCCGTGTCTCTTTGGAAAACCCCCGAAACCCAATAATGACCGATCTTTCCACATAACTTCTTAATTATTTCTGCATGTGAGTTTTGGCTGTGCTCCAACTTTGAAATCATTATGCTGCTTCAGAGTGTAAATAAGTGGGACTGGATTAATAAATTGTATGAAACATGGTTCCACACTTCATTATAATCCACTTATAGAAGTGGAAAAACCTTTTAGTACATAAAGTGCATCTGCTTTTAATTTTCATTTTGATCTTTTCTTTGTGTGTTTTCAGACATGAATGCACTTTTTCAGGGAGGCTTTTAATGCTGGTGCCTGGCAGTTTCAAAGTTACTTCTGAAGATGGCAAAACAAAGCTAGGAAATTTAGGGTTTATTAGGAAAAGCATAGGACTGGATTATCATCTCATAATTATAAGTAACGCTGAAATCTGTCATAAGTGAGAAGGTAGATCAGGTTTTTGATATTAGTGACCTTTTTAAATTATTTTTTTCTTAATTCAGATTTTATCACTTTTATTTATGCATTTCAGACAAGTGGAATTTTACCTTTAGTCATTATCAGTTTTCAAAGGTAAAGCAGTTGCTTTTGATGCCTGTAGTGAAACCCACCATTTACAGAATACAAACATCCATTGACAGCCACGTGAAACTGAGGGTAAGCTCATACAGTGGCTAAATGACCACCACCCTCAAACATCCATTTGCTGTGCTGACCTCTTGTACAAGCTTTAGATCCAGTAACTGTTGCTGAAGAGATCGGTGCCAGTTTAACAAGAAAATTGCTCTATTTTTATGAAGGTTAACACAAAGGAGCTTTGTGCTGTTCATACGCATCTTGTAAGCAATGACATTTCAGTTCATGTGAGTTTGTATTAAATAGCTACTTGCAGGAAACTAAAATTAATTCAATCTGCTTAGTACTGCCGGAATTTTAATTATGAAAATTGAATTAGAACTGTAAAAAATCTGTTTTCAAACATGCCCCTTGTAAAGTTAAAAGTGAACAGAGTTTTTATTTTGTTTCTGTTAAATGTATTGAATGCAAGGAGTGAGGATTCATACCATGAAGGAACAGCTACCGTAATCTAGGGCGGAATTCTGGATGTAAATTATATCATGTTTGGTCTTTAGTTTTCTCTAACAAAACACATATAGAAACCACAATTATGTCAGTTAGGTAGAATGATCTTTCAAAATAGAATGCACTAATTTGGTTTATGCCCTGGTAATGTTGTATTTATGCCCTGAGATGCCTTTTTTCTTTTGTCCTATGTCTCTTTTTAGGGTTTTGTGTTCAGTGGCCACCATCATTTGGGATGAAATTTGACACATTTGTTTTTACCTAAATAAACACTCCTTTATTATGAAGGGAAGGACTGATCCCTTCAAGGTTTCCCTCTGGCATATGAACTGTGTGTCTGAAAAGATTGTTATGCTTTCAAAGATTACTCTTTTTTTTTCAACTCCCAGTGGTAACTTTACAGGTGTTGAAAATGCTGGATGTAGATCGAGTCATCTGTGATTTTAGTTATGCAAGGCCTAGGGTGATTCCAGCGTGAATCTTGATTTATTTCTGTGGCAAAGCAAATTACAATTCCTCGTGAAAAGGTGCAGTGATGAAGCCGTGGGTCTGGTACCCAGCGCAACACTTGTCACCAAGAGGCAAGATTTGCTTTCGCTTTGAGGTGGTCCTGCAGCCAGAGATGTCAAATGCAGCACACGAATGGCTGAAGGGGGCCATAGGGGCATTCTTTGTGAGATCTTCTCCAGTAAAATCTGTGATAATTGGCTGAAGCTTCAATTTATCAGTGGGTTTCCTGCTATATGA
Source organism: Jacana jacana (assembly GCA_013400555.1). Taxonomy (NCBI): domain Eukaryota; kingdom Metazoa; phylum Chordata; class Aves; order Charadriiformes; family Jacanidae; genus Jacana; species Jacana jacana. Next base: position 86,808 of record VZTM01002767.1, on the reverse strand, counting down.
CACTTTGCTCAGCCTCTTGAGGTCAGACAGGTAAGGAAAGGGCGAAGTAGCTCTTTACAGGGGCACAGAAGGGTTGCCTTGTCACGATCAGGGGGTTGTGGATAAGGACTGTGGACAGGGCTACCTGCCAAACCTGACCAGTATTTGGGGGATGGAGATGGGCCGGGACCCATGGCTCAGCAGCCTGGAAATTCTGCCCCCACTTTGTGGGGGTGCTGGGAAAGACCTGCTCATCCCTTTTAAAGATGAAAATAGTGATCGTAATGGCTATAATATCCTTTCTGCTACATAATTTAACTTTTTGGTTCACGTCATTATAGTATTTTAACATTAAACACAGTATGAAATTTCATCCTAATTATAGAATCTTCTGGTATCCCCCACTCCTTTTTCTTCTGACCATTTCTTCAGATTTAGCAGAAATAAGAGAGCTGAAATACCTGATAAAAATAAATTAATGGAGAGAAAAATAAAGAAAATAAGTAGGCAGACACGTACATATTTCAAAGGATGAAACAGACTCCTTTTTAAAAAGCTGACAAGCAAAAGCAAATAAAATGTTTAAAGTTGACTTTGGTGAGCAACTAATACTACTTTGGTCAAGATTTCTGTGTTTGGGATCTTGAGAGATTCTGCTAAAAGGCTCTGTTGTGATGGTATAGCTTGCAGTCTTTAAAAGAAAATTATTACTGACCAGGGTTCCAGAGGAAAAGATTTGTCAACTTATGTGCTAGCAATAATTGGGCCAATGTTAATGGCATGGCCTTCAATGAGGCCAAGTGCCGGGTCCTGCACTTGGGCCACAACAACCCCATGCATCGCTACAGGCTTAGGGCAGTGTGGCTGGAGAGCTGCCTGGCAGAAAGGGACCTGGGGGTGCTGGTCGACAGGAGGCTGAACATGAGCCAGCAGTGTGCCCGGGTGGCCAAGAAGGCCAATGGCATCCTGGCTTGCATAAAGAATAGTGTGACCAGCAGAAGTAGGGAGGTGATTGTCCCCCTGTACTCAGCACTGGTGAGACCGCACCTTGAGTATTGTGTCCAGTTCTGGGCACCTCAGCACAAGAGAGATATCGAGGTGCTGGAGCGAGTACAGAGGAGGGCAACAAAGCTGGTGAGAGGCCTGGAAAACAAGGCTTATGAGGAACGATTGAGGGAGTTGGGGTTGTTTAGTCTGAGGAAGAGGAGGCTGAGGGGAGACCTCATCACTCTCTACAACTGCTTGAAAGGGCACTGTAGAGATATTGGTGCTGGTCTCTTCTCACGGGCAATGAGCGACAGGACAAGAGGGAATGGCTGCAAGCTGCAGCAGGGTAGGTTTAGGCTAGACATTAGGAAAAAATTTTTCACGGAGAGAGTGGTCAGCCAGTGGAATCAGCTGCCCAGGGAGGTGGTGGAGTCACCCTCCCTGACTGTGTTTAAGAGCAGATTAGATGTGGTGTTGAGGGATCTAGTGTAGGGGAGAACTTGTAGAGTAGGGCTGATGGTTGGACTTGATGATCCCAGGGGTCTCTTCCAACCTAAATGATTCTATGATTCTATGATAATAATTAAAATTGTTGCTATTATTCATAATAATATTAGCGTATTTCCAGTCTGAGCTGTAGTAAACTGTACATGCAAAATGCAAGAGAAAAATATGCTTTGAAGATCATGTGTCATTCACACAGAATAAAATTTATGATCTGCTGAGCATGCTAAAAGCAAGAACATAGCAGACTTGAACTTCAAAATGTTTGCAAAAACCAAAGGGTAGTTAGGTTTGGGTTTGTTTTTTTTAAAAAAAAAAGTTAACAGAACATTTTCACTGAGATCAAGAGTTGGGAAAAGTTTCTGAGAAAAAAGCTGTACCAATTTTTCTAGTAATATCTTATATAAATAGCATGAATCTCATTGAAGGAGTTCGTCTAGAATTGCAAATTATAAATGGGAGTTGCAAAATGCAGAAGCAATGCTGTATACCTTGATTTTTCTGTCCGCCCTATGAGAACAGAAGTTCTCTCTTAGTTTGCCTGTTCCATGTCATTGCTACAAAGAGAATTTCATACCCGCCTGAACCTATCAGTAGGATAGCAGGCCAGACTAAGTGGTTTCAAATAATCAATAGAGTGTAACAGGCTTCAGCTCCATATACACTTACAAATATGAATATTTTTGTGGAGGTGACACTTCCAGTATTCACTGCAGGAGTATGGCTTACGGAGCCATACAGTCAGCCAGAAATCCTTACATTACCAATTAGTGCTGCATATTCCAGAATACACCCTCCCTCCCGGCCCTCTTAAATGTTGCCATAAATGAACTTGGTATTTCACACGAATCTTATTTTACATTCTGTACTTCCTGAAATCCAGTTGTAACAGTGAACTAATCACAGAATGGGATACTACATCGTGTGTGTAAATGTAATAGAGTGGTTGACAGCTTGTATTGGCAAAAATGGAAGGTCATTTCAGTTGCAGTTTAAGATCTTCTTGAATGATGCAGATTTAAAAAGTCTTCCTAGTCCTTCTAGGCCATTTCTTGTACATTGAAATTTTCCACCTATGTGCACTGAAATTTCTAGTATGTCAAGAATGCCTTATCAGATTTTTAGCATGGGAAAGCAGACATATCCATCATGCATGCAACATAATCTCTTATAAATCTGCTCTGCAGATAACAGAGACTTCAAAATTAGTCTTCAGTTAAAATTTAAACTAAAATGAAAATTTGGAAACTTGCTGTGAAAGAAAATGCTGTAAAATATTAGATGTCTGATTTTGTCAAAACAACATCCTCTAAAGCTCTAATTCTCACTCTTGATATTACTGTATCCATTATAATCTAAAATCAAAAGCAATTGAACTGAAAATTAATTTCAGAACAGAAACAGCATGATTTAGCTTGGTAAAAAGGATTCTTCTGGTGTTCAGTTTTCCTCCTTAACAGATTTCCAACACTGTGGTTTCACTGAATCTGAAATTCTTAGCAAAGACCAGGTACTGTTCTTATTCCTTTTCTGTGCTATCTAGTATCCTTCAGCATTTCTTTCACCACGCGAAAAGGGAATTACCACATAGTTACTCATATGGTCATGTTTAGACATCCAACGTACCAAAAGGTTTTTTAGCTCCTCTGGATTTTAGGAGCTATTCTTCATGAGTGACTGTTGATGTGGCTGGTTGGTACAAACTCTACCTCTTTTGTGGAGATGACAGTGAGAGCCCCAGAGATGGTTTCAGTACCAGTTTGGGGCACATCTTGTCTTGGTGGCTCAGTTCCTCCAGATAATGAGATATCTGGAGCACCAGGTACAGGCTTGGAGAGGTTTTCAAAATTCCACAGCATGTTTTAAGCATGGCAGAAGAAAATGTGCAGATGTATCTCAAATATGAGATATTTACGTATATATATTTTTGCTCAGTTGTCTCACTGTTGTTAATAGGTTTCATTCCTGATAGGTTGTTTCTCCTGCAGAAAATAGTAGCCTTTTTTGTGCTACGTCCTGTGCTCCCTTGCCAAATTTCCTCTCTCTCTTTGATCCCTCTCATCGGTACCCTTTCAGTCTGCTTAAAATAGTGAGTGAGAACCACTTTTATAACTTCTCGTTGCCTTTGCCAGGATCACCAGACTGAACCAATTGGTTCTGTTAACCTGGTCTCAGCCCAGCATGAAAGCAGGTTTCCTAGGAAGGTGAAGGAGCAGGAGACAGTCTCCATGTCGAAAGTGGCAGAGCATTGGAGTCTGTGCTCTTAGATGGGCTGAGAGAGTGCATCACATTATGGCAAATTGAAAACTTTGACATATAAAGCATCAGGGGAAACAGCCCTTCCTGCTCCACTTCCAGAAAAAGGGGAAATCAGCTTTATATCTGTAGTAACCATTGGAGGAAGTGTAGATAGTTCATCTGTGCTTTCAGACTTTGCCTTTCTGGAAGAAACATGTTGAGGTAGTTAATGCACAGAGCATTAAGTCATTATTCATGATGTTATCACACCTAAGGACAACCTGCAGCTCTTTCTCTGGGATACTGAGTAAGAAGCATTAGTGTATTTCAGGTCAGGCGATCACAAGCCAACACACTGATTTGAGAATGTTTTTCTCAGTTAAACAGTTTTAAACAGTTAAACACTACTTAATTATAACATGTTATAATTAAATAGCAGTTAAACACAAGGTTTGAAGCACAGGGAAGATGTAGAAAAATACTGTGTTGCAGAAGTTCAAAGACTGTCCTCACTATCTTAGCACCAACTGTGGTTTTAAAAGAGGCTTAGCTAGGTTTTGTAGACCCTGGAGGAAATGATGCTGTTGAGACTGTTTTTATCCATGTCTCAGGTAGTTTTAATATGCTTTGCTTGGGGATACGAAATGAACTGTAGACATACCTTTGATTGCAGCATAAATTGCGCTATGAAATCACCAATTACTGGTGAATGGAGGAAATGAGACATTTAGAAGGTAGAGGAGAAGACTGAAGAAAGAGTTGTTCAACAGGAGAGGGCTAAAAGACTGAAGGTGAAAATAGGTAAAGGTTAGAAAATAAATTATATTGAAGGAAAGAAAGAGAAGGGAGTCAAAAGTAAGGAGACTTACAAAAATACCATAAAAATGGTGGATAAATTAATACAGTAATATAAAAGGGTAAATAAATTTAAAGATGTCTTGGAATCAAGAAGTAGCAGAAAGTAATTGAGAAGAAAGCAGGAAATATCCCAGGTATGTTGAATATTTTGCCAAAATCAAAACAAATTTTAATTAAACCTCTAATTTAACATAATAGAGGGAAAGCTGTAAATTCTTGCTTCAGAGAAGGATTTATACTATACCCATGCTATAACTGCAGTCTGTAGTAAAGTTAATAATAAACTGTGATTTTGAGCAATTGGCAGATACAGCCTTTGTCTGCAGCTGGAAAACATACTGTCTGGGAATGATATGGCCAGATGAGTAAGGCTGTGGAGTAATAAGGGACATGGACCCTGAAGTCAAGCTGAATTTTGAGAAAACTTGAGATTTGATATCTAAAATGTAAACCCTGAGCATTCACTATATAAAATAAAGGGGCAATATTCATATCTAAGTTCTGTACCTTGTCAGTGGCATTGATAAGCTTATTCTGCATTACTCATAAATCTCAGTGTGAGGAATGAAGTTTATTAGTTTACTGTGGTCAGACTGGACTGGTTTAAACAGAGCCGAGGCAGTTAATTATCCAACGTCTCAGGTGAGTCTAGCAATAAGTAACTAGTTCTAGAGAGAGGGACTCGCCGTGGCTGCAGCCTTTGGAGCTGTAGCAGGGGGACGGGTCCTGCTGTTGCATGCGGATGGCCAGCTGGGAGGGACTGCCCTAATCTCTTTCCCAGGTTGTTCGAACCAGTTCAAGAGCAGTAAAACAAGGTTATGTAATTGACATGTGATGTAGCCTAAAATAGTGACTGCAAACATAGGCTGCTGTTGCTGGGCAGTTGTCAACTGCTAAAAAAAAAAAAAAAAGGCCCTCAACTGTGTAACAAATGGACCTTTTAAATGAAAATGCAGTTCTGATTTCCACTGAATAGAAGGCATTTTCCTTTTTTTTTTTTTTTTTCCAACTGCAAGAAACAGAGGCTCTGTGAAAATTAAAATTTGGAAAGAGATTCATTACTGTATTTATTGTGCTGATTTATTTGAGAGTACCTACTTACCGCAGATGGTGAAATAAAAACCTCAGGTATATGCAGTTTGTTTCTTGACAGTGTGATACAACTCCTGTCAAACAGAAAATCCTTTTCTGTATGTGGAAAATCATTGTGACAGGTCTTATCAGTAATTTTATTTATATACTGGCCACTAGAAGGTAGAAATAGTTTATTTTTTTATTAATTAAAAGAGCTTACATGGATTACAGAGATAACATCCGTTTCACAAAATCTGTGAAGGTTTTGGGGCTGGATGAAAGGAGCACTTCACATAGCTCAGTGAGCACAAATGAGAGGTTAGGATGTGCGGATTGTGTGATGTGTCTTGCGGTAGGAGGTAAAGCCCTTCGTTAGGGCTATAACAGAAAGCAGAAAAACCTGATGTTAAGTTCTGTTTGCTGAGGTGAGACCTCAGAAAATCCTGGTGATTTTCTGCAGAATGTTTTCTTTGTGTTTCCTTTAGCAGTGAAGGTCTGTAACCCAGGTCAGAAGGGCTGCAGGGGCTTGGGTTTGTGCGATCTGGCAGGCTGGTGTGTAAAGGGAAGGGACAGAGTTGAGCATTAAATAACATTTATAGAATTGAGGGAAACGGTGTAAATTACAGCCATACAACCCATATTTCTTTTTGTACCCCTCATTTACTAGTGTTATTAAGAGTAACTTCAGTAAAATGGGTGGTTATGCTGGTAAATACTAATTGGAGCAGTACGAAGTTCTTTAGAGGAGTTCCCTGCACTAAGGATATGCAGGTAATAGTTAAACACCTATACATGCCTGCTGGAGCAGGTGCCAATAGGTACTCCACACCATAGGGTTTTTACATGTAATGTTTACACTTCCCACTTGGGAAATACGGAGAAAACTAAGCCCTTATTCCAGCCCAGAAGCTGCAAAAGGGGTCCTAGATCCAATGTGCACATCTGTAAGGCAGGGCTGAAGGTGGCTTCCAGCTCCTCTTTTCTCAAACCCTGGAAGAAGGCTTGGCCATTCTGGCAGCCTGCAGGGAGAAAGAAGACAACTTTGCATGCAATTTTATGAGTAGAAGTATTAATTCTCATTGTGGAGGAAGAAGGAAAGTTTATTAATTTTATGTGCATTTTGATGCGCTTCAGTGAGATGCTATTTTAAAAACTGAGTTTTTTTTCAAGCTTTTTCTGCTTTATTTGGTCTGTAGATGCCACTCCTGTTTTCTCACTTTCCTGTCCTTTTGCAAGGCTTCCTCAATCACGCCTTTGTATCAGGACCCAAAGCATACTCCATCATCCCTGGAGTGGCTTTTGCCTTTTCCCTTTCCTCTCCCAGGGGATGTTGCATTGACCATGTAGCTCTAGCAGAGGGGAAAAAAAGAGAGTTGGCTGCCCAGGTGAAAGTGGGAAAGAGGAGCTGGGCATTAGTGGAGTGAGCATGAGTCAACAACCTAATGCCATTGCCAAAAGCCAGATCTGGTCCAGGATTGCATTAGCAGGGTTGTTGTGTACAGGATGCAGGAAGTAACCATTTTATTGGGCTTAGCAGTGGTGAAACTGGGCAAGAAAAATGTACCTGATTTTGTTGTATGAAAGAAACGGGAGGAGAATAAGAGGAAAGACATTAGATATGACCTATGAGGAAAGATTGAGAGAACCAGATTTGTTTAGTCTAGAAAAGAGGTGGGGACATAAATCTTTCAATTCAGTAGGCGTCAGATCGTTGTAAGAGGGTGGTGATCTATTACTCTCTGTCTTGGGGGGAGTGCTAACATCTCTTTCCATTGCAAAATACTGCCATTTGGGTTAAATGCAAAGGCAAAAAAACACAGCTACAAGGCTAGCTAATCACTGCCCTAATGATATGACTTGTAGGGAAGTTGCAGAAGGTTTCTTCAGAAGGTTTTAAGAGAAATTTAGAGAATGGGAAAAAACCCCACAGCCCAAAACCCAAACCTGCCTGAACTGTTAAGCTAGTTTTATCATGTTTCCATGAGTGGGCTTGAATTAAACAATCTTTGGATCCTCTTCCAGCACTACGCCTTTTTTTTCCCTTACACGATTTAGTATTTGATCATAGTAGTTGCTATTATAACAAGAGAGCAGAAATGTAGAAGACTTGTTAATGGTTTGCAGTTCCTGACTTACACTTCAAAAAAAATGGGGAAAAGAAAAAGAATTTATGAGGAAGATAAAACATGGAATATTACAGAAATTTCTCCAATTTTCTAATTTTGACAGTAAGAGAAACATTACTGTCAAGAAATATCTATATCCCATTCCTATTGCAGCCTTACATGCCTGGAAGTATTGTGGCCCCTTGAAGAATGCAGCAGCACTGTGCACACACCTCTGAGCTCATCTAAGTGAGCCAGGTTTTGGGACCAGTGGCCCAAGCATTGTGCTGGAGTTTTAAAATGAGGAAAGGTACAACTTCTGCTGCAGCCTCATTTTGGCAGTAATTCATAGGCCAAATAAGAACAGCTCTTTTTCTTCTTTCCTTTACTGTTGAATTTTGCTTGTTCAAGAAAATGTAGGAAGGGAAGACTGAATTTCATGCATATTTCGTTTTAGTTTTCTTTTGTAAGCATATATAAGCAGGGAGTTAAAGAGTCTTTGCAGGTGAGAGAGTTGGAGACATTAAAGTATTTTTGCACTTAAATTTGGATGTGTCATTATGTGGTCCGTAGTGACACAGTAACCTGGAAAATGCAAACTCAAATATTCCTCTAGCTCTACTGTGAATAGGATAGATCTTTATTTCTCCTTAGTGGGTAACTGTGTCGTACCTATTATTTATTTTGAATGGGAAATTTTCCTGCCATCTTTTGTAACTCTGTATTTCAGATGGAACAGGAATTAGCTTCTATAAGTGCACTTAATGGTAGCATAAGTAAAAATTACTTTCATCCTAATGCATTTAGCACATGGGAGATGAGAACTCGATACCTACTCTGTCACTTTCCAGCCCGCTGGTGAGTGATTAAACTGGATAAAAAGAACAACTGGATTAAGCTAAACACAAACTGCACAAGCAGATCAATACATGTCTTGAAAGAGTTGGAGATCTAGCACCACAAAAACATTGGCCTCTTTACAGGGCCATCTCCATCACCTCATTGAGAGCCTGAAGAGCCCTGGAGGTCGAGAGCTACATCAATTTCAGAGGTGCAGGTTTTTGTTTTGATTCTGAAATTTAGAGGCATGAGTGAGGCTCATGCTGCACAAATGGAAGATACTGATTCATTATGAGTATCTTACAAAACAGATTTTATTTTGAAAGTACCGTATCTTATTGCAAAGAAAACTGAGGCCACTTCTTTTCGTCATAGATTATAAACTTTTTAACTGAAAAACTGCTCATTATTATTTCATAGTTCTACCGTATATAGAGGGTTGGTCTGAATGCTAATCTGTTCCTTTTTTTTAAAGATTTTCAAGTTACTTCTATTAATGTGAGCATTAAGATGACTGTGGGTTTGTTTTTTGGGGATTTTTTTTTTGAAAAGATGACATTTGCTTTTTGTGCTTTTTGGAAAGACTTTTGCCTTGTTTATTAGAAAAAGTACCCACAGATTTTGTACCGTAAGTTAGTATTCAGAGAACCATGTTCCATGTTTCAAAAATTGATGAACTTTGAGTAAGTTATGTTTTCTGAAATTACTTTGTCTAGAGTAGAGAGGCCAGAATGTAGTCATTGCAGGCTACTTAAACCATTTGAAGGCAGACTTACGGAAGTATTCTGCTATTGTGGGAATATTTCTTATGAAGGTATAGTGTGACAGTGATTGAATCAATTAAGCATTTCCACAATATTTAAGAATGTGACCCAAGTAATTATACTGGAGTACATAAATGTTAACTTTGTTTTATTAAACCCATTAGCTTTTGAAAGCAGTTGTGAAAAATGTTGACTTAACAGGTGTACAATTTCACAGAGCAAACTGCCTTCAGGGTAGTTCTGCAATGGGGTTCATTTTGCAGCATTAGAGCTGACTTGTCATATTAATAGCCTGCACCCGCCTGTGGAAGCCTAAAAATGGTATTGCAGTACTCTGTGATGTACAAAGGACATTGTAGGAGCACTGAGCAATCGTACTTGCCTTCCTAGCACAAAATAACTGATTTTTTCCCTCTCTCCACTGAAAGGTAGTATACCAGTATTTGTAAGGGCATATAACCAACTTTATACAGTATATCATTCTTTTAAACACTTTTGATTTCTACTTTAATTTTACTTTCACGTTGTCTGCATGATTTTTTTTTAGGAGATGTACTCAAGTCAGCACAGACCAAAAATGTGAATAGGAATTAAATTGACTTTTCTCTTGTGTATCTCTTTTTTCTTTAATCGATCACATCATAAACACTATGTGATAAATAGGCTTTCATTTTGTAATTAGCTGATAATTTTATCTTTTTATTGTTTAGCAGGCCTACTTAAAGACCAGCTGATTGATACTGGTGCTATTGCTATACTGTACAACTTGGGTTTTGTTCCTCATTTAACTTTATGAGCTCATAATCATGAATTATTTTGCCTAAGATTTATTGTTGTTCAGCTGTGCCGTAGTGCTAAGTAAGGTCCTAAAATCAAAACCCTTATTTTCCCATCTGCTTGTTTAAACATCTAAAGCATTATCTAAATGTTGGTACATTTGTGATGTTGCAATAGCCCTTTGCTTACTCGAGATCTGATCTCCAGCATGTGACATGCTCAGTGAAGAGATGTAAGAAACAGTCCTAACTTCATTCACTGTCTAAATAGATAGCATTGGGTAAGGGTGAAGGGAACTCAGATGCAGAGACAGAAAATAACTAATCTGAAGTTTTAAGACAAATTCCTGAAAGACCCCAAAAGAGAACCTGGGTCTCCAGTGTCCCATGAATGTCTCCTCTGTCTTTGTCCTTCCCTAAGGAAGTATGTACGTGTTGTGGAAAATATCTTAGCAAACCTATTTTATGCCTCCTGTGCTCCAGCAGCTCTGCTCTGTCCCCTTGCCGAGCCTCTTACCTTCTCTCCCTCTCCCCCGCACACATCAGCCTCCCGCACGTTTTAGTGCCTCTCTGCTTCCCAGCCCTGCCTGAGCGTCCCCTCCCTACCCACCACTGGTGATCGCTTCAGTCATGGGTGTCATCTTTAATGCTATCTGTATAGCTCTTGGGTTTCTGCACATCTCACCTGCTTCATCCATGCTCTGCTTTATTGCTGGTTGGTGTTACTGCATTTGCAATCTGAATTTTTTTCTTCTACCTCACATTTCAGACATCTTTGTTATGAACTTGTGGTTAGTTTACAGAGTATTGAGTTTCTTATGTCTAAAATGCCTGTCCCTGAGACTCCATAATTTTTACAGTGCTTATTCGAAGTAAGCCTGCAACACACTGTTGTATTTTACACAGGATTATTTTCTTGACATTTGCATGCTGGCAAGTCCTGCAACTTACCTTACAGTCTGTTCTCCTGTGTCCTCTCCTTTCATCCGTCTTCTGGAAACCCCTGCCTTGCCTTTTGTCCTATTTGCTGCAGACTGTGTGCCACCTCTGGATTGAGACAGCTGAAATAATCTCTCATTTTTCCTGTCAAACTATACCAACCACTCGTGACTTCCTTTTAATCTTCCACATCATACTCAAGCACCTTACTTTTAAAAGTCCACATGGTAGTACCCTCATCTGATATACTGTATCCGTTTGCTCTACCTACGTTCCTCCCACAAAGGCAAAACACCTTTTAAGTCTCCAAGTTGTTAAATGCCAGCCTATTTCCCTGGTTGCCATGTATTTCCCTTCTGCTAAATGTTATGTGTTAAATACCTGCTGTCTCTTCAAGAGTGCTTCTGTGGTGCTTTACAGAACTGAAGTAATACAACCGTAATTTAAGCCTGTTTTGGTAAACCCTTCAGAAACCTTCTGCTGTATAGAAAGTAACTGAATAAATCAGAAATCAAGCACTCAGTGAACTGGTTAAAGACAGTGGTTAGTTTAATTTCTGCTTTAGGTTGTGAACTTCTTTAGCATGAGACCAGCCCTTAGTTTTGTATGAAAACTAAGAGCTGTCAGGCTGCTCTGTGACGTGGCACATGTAAGAAGATTTGAAAAAGCTAAAACCAATTATTTGTTTTTTTTACAAAAAAAAATCCAGTCCTGCTTAGAAAAAGGTAATGAGATCTCTCTTGTGAATGACACACCAAAACTCTTTCCCAGATTAAACAGAAGAGATGCTCATAGTAAGGCCCAGCCCATAACAAGTCACCAAGATTATTGGGAAGGCCAAAGAATGGGATTGGGAATATCTGTATTAATAAGAAGCTCAAAATGACTGCAAAACAACAGCAGAGAACAAATTGGAATTATGTAAATATGTCCTCTAATAATATATTTTCTTTCTGGGTCATGCAGGGCAGCACAATTACCTGTGTGCGGGAAGGAATGACTGCATAATTGATAAGATTCGGAGGAAGAACTGCCCAGCCTGTCGATTACAGAAATGTCTGCAAGCTGGAATGAATTTAGGAGGTAAGCAGAATATTAATAGTTTGGTCTTTTAATTTAATTAGGCAAAAACATTGGAAATGTGCAGCCTTTTTATAGTTCAGGCAGCTGCATAATCTCAAAAGTTTAAGGTGGAATTATCCTGAAGAAATGCTTAGTAGCTAATAAACTCTATTGTCATTCTAAATCAGATTTTTGAGATATGTATTTTATGGCTCAGAAAAAAGAAAAGTGGGTGTTTTATGATGACAGTAATTTTAGTGGAATCTCATATAGCTAAAAATGTTAAGGTTTCAAGTAGTGCACGCTATTTTTTTTGGTGATGAGCATTCTCTCAAAAACCAAAAAACATTTTACACCCTCATGAAAGCAGATTCACACATGGTGACACCTCTCAACTTTTTGGTTGCGTATTCAACATCTATATTGATTTATTTCTGTGACTGTTCAGATATGCAGTATTTTTGATGGTGTTGCTCCATTGTTCATATACTAACAACAAAAAGGCAAAAGCTTTTCTTAATAATTATCAGACACTGAAAACAGTATGAGAGCAAAACTTAAAATATTTTTTTCCATTGCTTTAATTTTTCAATTGTAATGTCTACACAATTCTGGCTGTGCTTCAATGCGCGTCTTGTTTCAAGTAATCACCCGAGCGAATTGTATTACAAATCACTTTTTCCCACTACTCTTAGGTTTATTATATGGTCTGTGAATGGGGGTTTGGATACTGCTGCAGGTCCTTTCCCTGATGCATGGGGTGACCCTTCCTTTGGAGTGTTTTCAGTGTTCCGGAAAATTAGAACACAGTCACATTAATTTCTCTAAATCATTTCCTATCTCACAATTTGCTTTTTATCCTCCTGGACCTACTCTTTTAGTAGCTTAGTTTAGTTCTACAGACAGATTTAGCTGCTTGCCTTCTATAGGTTATATGCAAAGTCCTGGATCTTGCCTGCTGCAGGGTACCTTTTTCTACCTCCCAGACTTCTTTTTCTGTCTTGTCTCCTGGCAGAAAAACTCAAGCAAGCCGCTTCTTACTTCTTTGAGGAGAGTAGCCCTGTTAAGATCTCTTTCAATCCCTTTCCCAGAATTGTGATTCTGCGGTGCCTCCTTGTTTCTCCTTCCCAAAGGAAAATGGGGCCAGATCATGGCATGCTGAGGGGTGGTGATATTCCCTTGGTTTTGATCTGCGCTGTTGAATCCAGCAAAGGAAGCTGGAACAGCACCTTTGTTTGATGAAATAGGAGCTCCATGGCAGTAGCAGTTTTTCTTCCGAAAAAAATGGTGCTGAAAATACGTGCAGAGCAGGAAGCCCAGATCCCTGGAGAGCTGGAAACTTTACTGCAGGCTTTTACCACTGGCTGGTGCAGGGCATCCTCTGTTGCTGTACCCTGCGCAGTGCCAGCAGAGCTCCTGCAAGCCTGCCCTCCTGGAGGGGTGTGCGTGCACAGCGCTCCAGAAAAATACAGGGCTGCCGTCCGACTTGATAACCTTTTTAAACAGCAGCATGTGGGACTTCATCTGCAATGTCATGAGTTCATCACAGCGATTTCCTGGAGTGTTTCAAAGGATGTGTCCATGCTGCCATCTGTGAAAAAAAACAAGGGAGGGAATAAACTGTGCTCGAGGGGGTTGCTTTTTTGTTGATTTTTTGGGGGAGGGTTGTTTTTACTTTTAATTTGCCAAAATGCAGTAAATGAGGAATGCATTATAAAAATCTTCCCTTGTGTTGGACCTTGGTAGTCCGCTGGAAGTTGTAATTAGTAATCTGCATTTAATGACCTAGAAGTCCAAGTCTGCCTCTGCAGAGCTTTTGGTTGAGCTTTGCAGTTTAGGTATTTCAGTGATATTTCTTCATGTAGAAAGGAGAAATTCTAATTCCTTTTTTGATCCCTTTATGCTACCTAATGGAGCTAAAATGGTGTAAAAAAGGTCCTTCCATCACTACCATAAATGTCTGGGGAACAGCGCTGGATGTCAATGCAGTATGATGCCTTCTTGCATGGTCTAGGAGAGAAAGGCCAGGTTGAGGGCAGAGGGGGGGACTGCCAGAGAGAGGTAAAGTGCCTGCAGCCCAGAGACAGTGTTTAGAGGGCCCCAAAGGCTGCCAGGTTCTGCTAAGGGACTATTCTGCCTTTGAACCAGTTCAGCTATGGCAAGAAATGTTTGTAGTTTAAGGCCATTTGCTGCTTAGGCCCCCTTCTTCTGTGACCTTTGCCTAGGGCATGTACGGAGGAGCAGCACAGCATCTCTGACTTGATTTGGGGAACTTTGATCTACTATTGCAGGGGGTTTCTGATACGGTGGAGATTGTCATGAAAAACGAGGGGGAAATGGCAAGAAAAGATATTAATGCCTATTTGAAAATAGTAATTTCTCTTTATATAAATTTCTGAGGTTTGGTATTAAATAACATTTTTTCATAATTAGCTTGAATAGACTAGTTCATATTACTATGAAGATACATCATAGTTTATAGTTTCATGTGGTCAGCCTAGCTTTGCCAAGAATATGTATTACTCCAATAAAAATGGACTTCTACCTGTTTCTAATTTGGATTTATAGGCAAAATGTGCAAGTATTTTGTTAGGCAGCGTGATCAGTAAGGAGCTGGAAGAAAATGAATTTATAAATCCAATTTAGTTTAAGTCCTATTTGCAGCATAGTACTCTCTATAGCTGAGTCACACTGCACAGTGCTGTGCTCTTTGTGCAGTAGATCTAATTTAAGCTCTCACCCTCCAAATGGAGGCAAAGATAAACACAAAAAAACTATCAGAGATGCCTATGTGTTTGGTTCATGAGAAATAGGGTACAATGATATATAAAAAGGGTCGTAAGCATGGCTTAGGGCTGTAATGTATGCAAGTCGCTGAAGCCATGGGTGTTTCTTTCCTGCTTACTGCATAATTATAACTCTTTAGCCNAAAAAACCCAAACAAAACAAAACAAAACAAAAAATTCAAGCTACTCTCTTCCATGGACTGGAAAGGAACTTGACTCTCCTTTGCAGCTCTCCCCATTTACAGATGGGGAGAAAGACCCCAGGCTGCCACCCAGCTCCTCCCAGTTACTGCAACAGGGTGTCTATAAAACCAGTTTTGTACTTTGAAGGCTTGTGATTGTCTTCCTACTGTTACTGAACATATTACTCCCTGTAGTGGAAAACTGGAAATCAGAGAGTTTCCATTTCCTGCAGCAGAGTTTTGCACAACCTCCAGTTAATCCACTGACCTTTTTTCTTTGCTACTTTTTTATTCTTTTGGTTATATTATTTCTTTTTTTTAAAGAACACTTTTAAAATGTTATTTCTTTTGTTTACTGTGTCAAAGTATTACAAGTTTGTTTTGATGGCATATCTTCTACTTCCCAGCATGCTAACATTTTTTTTTCTAAATAATGTTTTGATGTGTGGCAGCATGCCATGCTTTGAGCACCTTTTAAAAAATACATGTAATTCAGTGATACAAAATACACCTTTTCATAAATGCTCAACCAAAATAATTTGGCAGTTTTATTGTTTACGTCCTCGATTTGTTTGTTGAAAAATTGGAGCACTTTTCAAGCCTTTATATTCTCTAATAATCTTTAGAAAATTATCCATCAAGACAGCAAATAATTTACCTAATTATGTTCTTTTCTCAATTTTTGTTTTGACTTTATAAGAAGCATCCACAACCTGTAATTTCTGCAAAGCTGAAGTTGCCCAGTATTATGTTAATTGATCCTCCTTAATTCTAGAAAGTGTGTGTGTGCACTGCAGACAAACATACCCCTTTGGCGAGTAGACTCCAAAACTTTTTGGGGAATCATAGTTTGTTTGTTGTTTTGGTGTTGCTTTTTTTTGTTTGTTTTTTTTTTTTTTTTTTAAACTCTAGTGCCATATGCTAGACTTAATTATTGGAAGAGATTCAGAGTGAGCAACTGCACTATGAAGGTATGCTGGCCCATTTTTGGTTTATGCTCTTTTCGAGATTCTGTAATTAATTTTCAGTTAATGACTTCATGAATTGTGAAGTTTCTTCCAGCATACGCTGTGATCAGATTTGTCGAGTCTCTCGCTTCCACACAAGACATTTTCATTTGACTCCCACCTCATGCTGCTGTTCCTTAGTTGTGTCTGTCCCCGCGGCAGCACCGGGGTGGGGGGAGGTGTCATGGTGAGACCCCCCAGTCTCACCCTGGTGCTCAACGTGGTTTCTTAATGCCACCACCGGCTGCATCCAGCAAAGTAGCTGATGGCTTGTAGCAGCACCTGGCATGATGTATTGCAACAAGGGTGGTTGCAAAGGTGCCCGGTTTTACTCCTGCTGTGTGCTGTGCTCTGTGCTGAAGCCTGGAGAAGGGAAATGTTTTGTATGGTTTAACTTGAGGGGACCCAGACCCATCCCACCCTGCCCCACCTTGCCTTGTGTTGGCAGGTTAGTCCTTGCCCCTCTGATGTGATCTAGTGACCAGGCGTCCCTCCTTCTGCTGAGGGATCAGTGAATCATGGAATCGTCTAGGTTGGAAGGGACCTTTAAGATCATCTAGTCCAACCACCAACCTAACTCTGATAAAAACCACCATTAAACTGTGTCTCTAGACCCTGTGTCTCTGCCATGTCACGTACCATGCATGCTTAGGGGATACAAAAGTGTTGAGAGGTTTATGCCATGTAGGACTGAATCGTATCCCACCTCAGCTCCCATAAAAAACACTGCTGAGACTTACTGGTACTGGTCTCCCACAACAGTGAGAAGCAGCTTGCTGAGGTACCCTTTGGATATCGAAGGGAAATAAAATAGATTTCACCTTGCAAATTAGATAGTTCATGGCTCTGCCTGCAGAGCCTGCCTGTGAAATTTGAGTCTTGGGTTTGCATACATTTACATATGTAAGGCACTTCATGCACAAGATGCTGTACGTGATTTGTAGTTTTCATTTGCAGATATCCTTATTTTTTATACATTAAAATATTTCAATAATCTGAAAAACAGATTAAATGAGAGAATCAGTAATAGGATACAGTACTTCACCTTTTTGCCCGCTTTCCATTTTCTGTTTCATAACTCATACTAGTAGGGATTTAAAACTGTGGTTTTATTTTCAGTTATTGCAGCTTAGGTGGTTTGTATTATCAATGCTCCTATCTTTCTGAGAAACAGAAAGCAATAGAGAGAAAAAGAAGAGAAAAAGAAGAGAAAAAGCCCCATGAGTATTAGAAAACTCAAAACTAAGACCAATATAGCAAAAATGTATCCTCTTGGTTTTCTTAAAAACATCCTACCAACTTTATACTAACCAAGTTTTCATAATTTTGAAAGGGAAAAAAAAAAGCCCTGTGTTTAAGAAACTAAAGCAGTCTTGGGTACATGTATGGTTAACTTTTAATTTTCATTTTAACTTTAACTGCAAATTATTTTGAAATGCCCGTTACCTTTAACTGCATTTTTATTTGCATTTATTATGTAGCATTTTCTTCTGAGGGAATATAGTCATTTTTTCTTCAACTTGAACATTCAGCTGGGTTTGTGTCAGTTCTTTGGAGAGACTTTTACCAATATACAGGAGTATATTAAATCTATTTGGGGTTTTTTGAAGCCAAACCTCATGTTGTCAATATTTCTCAAATTTTAGCTGGACGGCTGAGTTGTGGTACCTACCAATGTCTAGTTTACCGTTAGTATCATTTCAAAGAACATTCATATTTTTCTATATGTGATGATTTCAGGAAACCTTTCTGTTAGAAATCCATCAAATTATGAGATCGTGTTAAAGTCTGTGCTTTCTCTTAACAGTGAATTGAAGCACTGATTTCCCTACTTCTGTTTGCATGTAGAGTGAGATGTAGCCTGCAACCACGCTACCTTGTGCTGTGGTTTTGTTAGCTCTCCCAAATGATCTAATGAGTGTATTCCTAAGAGTGATCAGCAGGGAAATTCATGTTGCTGCATGGAGTCTATGTTGGTGACTCTTCAGAAGAGGACAACCTTCTGCCTGAGTAAGAGTCAGTTGTTAAGGCACTGCTATTGCTGCATCACCACCCCACACCTTATGAATATATCTCTTTCTCAGGAAAAAAAAAATAAATTAGTATAACTGGTTTGGGTCTTGTAGGAATGAATTTGTTCAGCAATGAACTTTTCCTAGTTTTGTGTCCATCTTCCTCCATGTTAGAAGATACTGCTCTTGCAGTTCTTTCAGCGTGAATCTAACTTTTCAACTTGAACTATCCTCAAAAATTTTGTAGATAACTATCACAACAGTCACTTTGCACAACTATTAAGAAACTATTTGGTAATGATGATTAAAAAATCAGAACTTTGAAGAGGGCTGGTAATGTCAGAGTAATCTCTCTGGCATCGATTTGAAAAACAGTATTGAAAACTTGTCTTTGTACTTTGCATTTTGCTGGTGATTTTATTTCGTATGTAGTGGCAGCTCAAGAAGACACATGGCAGTAGTCCAAAAGCACACAGCTCGCATCCAGCAATCCTTGATCAAACTCCTAATCAGGTTCATGTTCTCAGTCCTCCTTTGTTTTTCCAAGTTTTGCTTCAGCTCTGCCTCCTGACGAGCATGCAGCTGCCAGCAACGTTTGTCTTTCCTGCAGGAACAGCCTTTCAGGCTTTTGGCACAGGTCTGCCGAACTCCAGCCTTCCCTGTTTTATCTGCTGGACCTTCCATGATACCATTCAGGGCATAACACACTTGGTTGCCAGCCTTGCAAAGGAGCCGCAACTTCTCTGGGCTTCTGCCGGGAGTACATGTCCCAGCCTGCCTCATGTCACAGGGCTGCACTCCACTTGCAGACTGTAGAGTGTTTTGTCTGATTGCAGCAGTACACAGCACTACTGTACAGGCTCAGAGCTTGCTCTTTCCTGAGCAGTTCCTACTCTATACATGATATCGTTCTTTGGTTCAAAACACAAAATGGACAGGGGCATTTACAGCTTTCTGAAATAAAGGTTTAGGTCCTCCCAGAAGAGGTGCAAAAAACCTCCCCCACTGTTGTGTTACTGTTAGGTGATAGGACTGAAGCACAGCAGTGGGTCCTGCTTGGATGCCTTCTGCCAGGCATTTGCTGGCTGGCTTGTGTGAATCCCTTGTGCAGTGCCCATGAGCTTTCAAGCTTTTCTGTCTGCTGTCAGGGTTTGCCTCTGGGATGCTCACAGGGTAGATGACTTTTGTGGCCTCTTGATTCCACAGGACCAAGGCTTGACCCCCTTTTTCCCCCCTGTGCCCTAGAACACCTCTTCTCCGTCTTGTAAGGCATTTAAATATAACAACCTTATTTTCCCATGGACCCTGAAATGAATTGCTGTTTATCTTTTTTGCTCATACAGATGCATAAAAGCAAGCAAGCCTGTAATACTTGATGGTTATTGCTTTGTCTCATTTGGATGAAGTGGACCAGAGTGCTTCAGCATTTCTGAAATTTGATACACACAGGTTTTGGTGATGTTTTGTTTTTTCCCGAATTACCAAAATATCATGCTTCCTTCCCCAGTGATCTGAGTCCATGTGTTTTTTACTCTTCTCCACAGTAAAAGTGTAGTCTTTGCTATGAAAGAATGCCTCTGTCCCCCATTCCTCCGTGCAGATTTGCTGGTTACTGCCAGTGCCTTTCTGATATGTCCCTCTGTGGTCTGTGGTGGCGCCATTATTCACTTCCCCATCACTGCAAGAAGCTGTAGAAGCAGGAGGAACTTGTCCTTTTAGCTTCCACTGAGCTTCAGAGAGTTTCCACCTGAGTAAGAGGACATGAAGATTTATCTTCCTATGCCTGCCACAACTTTGGCCAAAGAATGGTGGGCTTACTATGCTGAATAGTGGTTTTTGTTAGAATCCTCATTGCCTGCAAGTGTGCTATGGACCAATTTGGAAGAGCCTGGAGTAGATCAATGAGAGTGAATAGCAGTCTTTAAAAGTTGACTGGCAGGGACAGATTAAATTACTTGGTGTTGTGATGGTTGGACTTGATGATCCCAAGGATCATCCCAACCTGAATGATTCTATGATTCTATGTTTAGTCCAAAAAAAAAAAAGGCTGGGCTGGAGGGTTGAAGAGAGACGTAGCAAGTGGTATTTTAGCAACAAGTGTTAGTAAAGAGGAAAAAGGAAATTATCTGCTTTCCGTGTCTGTGAAAAGCAGGAGAAGAAGTAATGAGCAGCAAGGAAGATGCAAGTGAGGAAATGGAAAAGTATCTGTTACTGTAAGGCCAAGGAAGCATGTGAATAGGTGGTCTGTGAGCAAGATGTCAGTCATTGACCATCTTAAAGATCAGATAAGACAAACATTTGTCAGAAGTGATGAGGTACAGTTGGCTCTGGTCTGAGCAAGAGGATGGATCATGCAACTGTCCCAGGTCTCTTTCAGATTATGATTCATATTCAGCTAGATAATTTGTGTGCAAAACAAAAATAAAAAGTGAAAATTTTACTTCCATGTACAAAAGACTTTTTATATTTTGAGGTTAAGGGTCTTCATTGAATGAGTTATACTGTCTCTCCCCTCTGTGTGACAGTACATTTTGAAAAAGCAATGATGCTAAGACTATGCAAATCATGTGTTCTTTCTTCTGACACTGTGTTGCTTTTTTGATTGCTACTTTGGCACTTTACAGGTTTTAAATTGACTCCAGAGCTGTGGTTTACTCTAGTAACGTAGCAAAAAAAATGTATTCAATCACGTGCCTCAGCACGTGAATCTGTTGTTCTTTCCCATGGGCCTCTCATATGTACTTTGCTTCAGAATTACCTTAGTAACTTGTATTTTGTTTTGAACCTTGTTTCCTGCTTTTTTTCCCCACCAACTCCCAAGTCACCATGCCTTTCCATTTTTAGTATCTGTGTTTTGCTAAAAGAAGTGTGAGAAGTGGCAAGGATAACTGGCTCAACAAGCAGGCTTTGGAGTTCAATGTTAGTAGAAGGAACAATCCACAGCAGGTTATGAAGGAAATGTTGAGCACATTTAAGCCATAGAAATACATAACGGGCAAGAAAATGGTTAACAAAGAGGAAGGCAAGGTGAAGGCACCGATTGGAGCTACCCAATACCACACATATTCCTGCAAATTGATCCTGGTGATTTGTCGGCTTTTGTGGCTCCCTGCCATCAGTCTTCCCATTTCCCCCAACACTGTAACATTTTAGTAATGGAAATCATCTTTCCTGCATAATATCCTTGCAGAAGGTGGAAGAGTAGGAATACTGTAGAACCTGTAGCTCACAAGGAGACTGAGGGGTGACCTCATTGACATTTATAAATATGTTAAGGGTGAGTGTTAGGAGGATGGAGCCAGGCTCTTCTCAGTAACATCCAATGATAGGACAAGAGGTAATGGATGCAAGCTGGAACACAGGAGATTCCCATTAAATATGAGGAAAAATTTCTTCACAGTGAGAGTGACTGAACACTGGAAGGGGCTGCCCAGGGAGGTTGTGGAGTCTCCTTCTCTGGAGACATTCAAAACTTGCCTGGACGTGTTCCTGAGTGATCTGATCTAGGTGTTCCTGCTCCGACAGGGGGATTGGACTAGATGATCTTTCAAGGTCCCTTCCAATCCCTGATATTCTGTGATTCTGTGAATAATCTCCCCTAAATGAACAGTAAAGGGAGAAGTTACTGATGTGGGGCTACTGTCCTGCCCTCAAAACCATGCATACTGGAAAGGAAGAGCTGAGGAACTTGCATGTGGCTTCTGAGTCTGCCTGCACGTGGGCCTAAGCACATTCAGGCAGGCCATTTAGAAATCCTCTTAGAGAGCCATGTCTCAGTTTTAGTCATCACTGACATTTCATGCACCAGCTACTTCAACTTCAGGAGAATTTAGAAATGCATCATGCTGTCAGTCACAAGGATTCCATGATTTGGATGATGTATATGGGTAGTACTGCAGAGTTGGGTTTTCCCTGGAAAGGTGGTTAATATCACTTACAGAGTGTTTTGCCCATGTTCAGGGTGATTTACTAAAGCAGGAGATTGTTGAGAGCAGGCCCTTTAAGAGGGAGTTACTGAAAGGGCACATATGCAAATAAGTGGAAGTAAGCGAAACGAAGTATAGTGAAGGCGAAACAAAGTGTGGGAAACAGCAAATGACACAAATGTTGTAGCCAATCATGGGGCAACTTTAAGTGTGTGGAAAGTGCGTGGAAAGCTCGTGGACAATACCCCTCTCCCTATCCGAAATGTAGTGCTTAGCGAATGAGGACCTGTAACTGTAGAACAATTGTAGGTGTGCTTCCTGGGAGTGCTCCCTGGTGCTTCCTGATTATGGGTGCTTCCCGACTGTGAGTGCTTCCTGAGAGGAGAGAGGTGCTTGCTGGGTGCGCTTCCTGATTCGGGGCTTGCTGGAATGGCATCCTGATTGATGGCGTCGGGCTCGACTGCTCCTGGCCGCGGCAGGAGATTAATATGGTTGCATTTCTTTTTTGTTTTTAATGACTAATCATGAACTGGATGGTGAAAAATATGGCTGAGATGATTGCAGAAGATAAACAGCCAGCTTATATTTCAGATAATGTTGCTCTTCCAGGGAGCAGAGTAGTTGATTTCTAGAAGATGAGGAACAGGCCAGCAGCATTAAATATATAAGAAATAAGGTCATTTGAGAGAAAACTGAGTTGATAAAAAGCAGGGATATGGAAATTGTGCAGCTGAGGAGACAAAGTATTTCAGATTTTTGTTATTTGGGAAAAATGCCAGTGGGGATGTGGTATGTTACAATAAAAACCAGAAAGACTGCAGAGGGAAGTACAGCACTTACCAAGATGAGTTCTAGTAATAGTAGTGCAAGAACAAAAATGAAACATTTAAAGCATGGCACACTCTTTATTTAGCATGGAGTGGAAGCAGGAGCACTCAAGATACAGGATGAGATGTGCTGTGGCCGAATTTGCTTATCAATGCTTTTGAAAAACTCTGAAAAGCTTGCTAAGTATTCTTCATAAACCTGAAAAGGTAATTTCACACATGGTAAATGTCTACAGGACTGTATCAGGGGCAATCAGGATGGCTTAGTGTTATGATCAGGATGAAGGGTGCATAAATCATGGAACAGACTTAGCATTGGGTATCAACCCAAATAAAAGCAGAGAGAAGACTTGGACGAGCACCGCCTGCAGAAGGTTGGACGGGAATGAGTGTCTTGGGAGGAAGGTTGTCACTTGGCACAAGGCAGAAACCAGTGAACATAGCCAAGAGTATTCAGTCTGGTACAGTGGAAGGTTTCAAAATCTGTTCTCCAAAGTTTCCCTAACTTTGTTTTTAACCAAATTATTAGCAATGCTGGCAGTTCAAACTGCTGATGTTTCATTGCTGCAGGTGAGAAATACTGGAACTGTAGGTGACCTACTCTTCAGGTTCATTGCTGGCATTTTACTTCTAGTCTTTAAGTCTATTTGATAAATAGTCAGAACTACTGACGCATTTAGTAGACAAAGCTTAGCTCAAAAATCATTTAGCATACGTTTGAAGAATGAATAAATAATCAGTAAAATATGAGTTTTGGGAGCATCTGAAAAGAACTGATTAAGATTGGCTTTCATCAACATTCTAATTTTCTTTTGTAAGCTTTTTTTAAGGCTTTGTTTATTGGATGATTTAAATATTTAGTAAATACATTTCTTTTGAAATTAATGAAGAAGTACAAGAGGGAGTTTTATATACCAAAAATGTTAGCTGTGGGACTGTATTTTGTCAGTTTGGGATTTTATATGAAATATATGTGGGGGAAATTGTCATACTTTAGCCATTTCTCATTAAAAAGCTTTATCAAAAACAGCTTGATTTTAACAGGAAACCACTAATTGGCATTTGGTAAAAGTTGTTCCCACACAGGGAGGAGTACCCCTATGAAACTGTTATTTTTCAATTAATTATCACTTTGAGGATTGCTGAGAAACAAGCAAATGTGTTAGACATTTTCCCTGACAACCTAAATATTCCTGTAAAATGCACTGTGGAGCTCAGCTTTCTTTTGTCACTTTTGTCCTCTCTCTCTTCATGAATACATAGCCCAAAGCTCAGCACAGCTAAAAAAGGGATTAATTCCCTCTGTGTCTTACCCAAACCCTCCCAGTGCCTTCCCCTCTTGATGTTGTGGACATCACTGTCGCAGTCATCAGACAAGTGGGTAACCTGAGCTTCAGCATTTGAGTCAAACCTCAAAATATGCAAGATTTGATCGGAGATTTCAGTTTTCACCTTAGTGTTTTTGTGATGGCTTCTGTGCCATCTTTGCAAGGATACTTCTTTTATCTCTGCTTTTATCTGCATGGCGTTGGCTCCACAGTGCTGCATCCTGCCTGCAAAAACCATCACACTACAGAGGAACCGTGTCTGTTCCGTGAGATGAGCCCATGTCTGTTCAGTGAGATGTTCCATGTGCTGTTGTGAGGTGTCACCTCACGACCCCTGTAGGTGCTTGTATTTCACTGCTCAGTATCTCCAGCCATAAGTATAATCAGACGGAAACGCAGAATTCCTATTACAATGTGATAAGATTTCTCATTAACTTGGTGAGTGGTTTGCTGTCACGCTGGAAGGGCATCTGAAGCAGGGTCCTCTTGAGGGTCAATTCTGGGTCTATGATTTTACCAATTTCTTGCATAACAAAGTAAATACAGATTTGGAAATTCTCTGCAGCCAGAATCAGAATTCAAAACCATCTTCAGTTCTAGTGTCTGAAACCAACATAGTGGCATTTTCAGTGTAGTGCAGAGGGTTATGTTGAGAAGTTCAAGTTGAGTTGTGAAAGAATAAATACATGAGAGCAGCTGACTAGAGACTGCAGTGAAGAAAAAAGCACAGTTGCATGATGATTGTATGTTAATTTTAGAGTCAGCAATGTAAAATTGTTGCAAAAATAGGCAAGTCTCATCTGATATTAAAGGATTATTCTGTTCTTGTCAGGGCTGGCAAGTTGCAGGCCTGATGACTGTGTCTGGTTTTCAGCATGGCTGGTCAAAGTGGTGGGGATGGGGTAACCTTAGGAAATCGTCAGCTATGTTCCTGTGTCACCTGGTAGGATTAGCAGTGTCCTTCTTGGTGGACATGTCCCTCATGTCCTTTTGAAGATCTCCAGTATGAAAGCCTCTGAGGTGTCCCTTGATAGCCTGTTCCAGATTTTCACAGGTATTTACATTTAGAAAAGGTTTCTTAACATGTAAACTGAATCTTCCTGAGATTTTCTATCATGTGCCTGAAGAAAGGTGTATGCAGACTAAAGACCGCCCAAGAGAAAATAGGGGTAATAAGAAGCTTAGAAAAAAACATAAATCTGTAAGGAAGAGTTGAAGAAACACAATTTCTTTTAGTGTAGAAGAGAGAAACTTATTAAGACGGCCATGATACCAGTCTTCCAATACAAAAAGTGGTGTAAAAAAAGGGATGGCAATGATAAGTTGTTCTTTATGGCCGCAGGGGGAATGATGAAGGAAAATCAACTTTAACGCAGAAGAAATGATGCAATGTAATAAATGTAGGAGGAAAAAATGAATGGTTAGATGTTGGAAGAACGTGGAGGATATTACAGAATTCCCTTTACTGGAGATTAATAACATACTGGGTTGGGCAAAGTGTAGCTGATCCTCCTCAAAGCAGGAGAGGATAAGCTGCTTCACATGTATTGTTTCTGTGCTTTACAATGCTGTACTGGAGCAGTATTGTACTGTTGTGTATTGGAATCTTTTCCAAACAAAACAAAATGGCAACACTTCTGGAATTGGTGTATAATTAAGCAAAGTAATAAGTGGGAAATATTTACTTGTTTTATTAGTAGTTTAATTAGTTTTATTAGTAGTTTAAATTTAACTAGGATAAAGAACCAGTATATGTTTACATTAATCCAATGAAAATAGCGTACAATTCTGCAGACTAAAGTGTGCATTAGAAGCTTTTTCTTTCATCTGTGCTGTACCTCCCTCGTTGGCATACGGAATGTGAACCAAGAACAAGAATAACGTTTATGGATGTGCTTGAATCTTTGCAGGATCTGACTCAAGGCAAATAAAATGTGACATACCCACAGATCAGACTTCATGCACGTCTATTCCTTGTCTTTAAAATGTCCAATCCTGTCAGATTAAAGTGTTACTTATTAATTTGTAAGCAGTTGTGAATGATGTTAGCAATGCCAAACTATGTCATTATTTCAGTTATGCCTACCATTTCATTCTACTGAATTCAATCATTGGCTTTGTGCTTATTCTCCGGTAAAAGCTTGCTTCTGTTGGTGGGGGATAAAAAATTTGGAAATTTTCATTGCTTTGTTAATTACACTGTACTGATTCCTCAGGTTCATGGCAATGTGATACCATTTTCTGTCACTCTGTCTCCATTGGGTCACAGCTGTCAGAAACAGATTTTAAGATTTATTTTGGTATGTGGAGGCCAGACCTTTATTTTCTTCCTCACCAGCTTTTATTTGTATATTTAGACAAACTACTTGGCCTCTTCAGCACATCCCAAATGCCACTGCAGAAATCACCCTTGAAAGGCCACTGCTTTGCAAGAAGAAAGTCCTTTTGGTATTGTGTCTTACATGATAATCTTGTGCTCTCCTTTTAAGTTCCTGTACAACTTGTCCCTTGCTTCAGTAGTTGCTCTTCGTTTCCTTCCTCTCCTTGGTCTGTCCAGTCAAAGCAGCGACTCATCCAGTTGTCCATGTGTCTCCCAGTTTTGTACGTGACCATTCCTCTTATGCATGGCACAACATTTGGGGTCACTTTTCACTTTTCGAGATTCTTCATCTACCACTGCTCTACCTGAAAAGTGGTGTTTTGCTTCCCAGAGTGGGTAGCTGGTTTATGGAAGCTTTAGGGTCCTGTCTTGGTTGTTCCTTTCTTTTTTTCCTGAAGAATAAAGGGTGCATGCCTAAAGGCACTTAGTAGAGCAAATGGGACGGTGCTGTAAGATCTTGTTTGCATTACCACTTTTTACTTTAATTCCATGCATTTGTGTGAGTATGTGTGTGTATATATATAAAATGTCTGTGCTATTATCTAGAAATTTCTCAGCAAAATCTCATACCCATTGTGCTAGACACTTAAGTGAAAAAATGTCTGTACCAAGATAGCTCAAAATTTTCATATATGTCAAGATACAACAGATTTGGGGGAAGGGAAACACTATTTGTGGTAGCAGTAAAATAGCTAATGAGAACAGATGTCAGCTCACTGAAATAAGTGAGGCAAAGGCACTAGGCAAGCATGATGAAAAGATTCAGAGGAGGAAAAGGTGGCATTTTGATGGAGCATTTATATCTATACAAAGATGGAAGCAAGTGACAAAGTGTGTATGCTTGGTGAATGTTCAGAGGAAAGTCTACCCAGAGGCTGTTACAGCTGCCTCAAGGGGAGAATTGGCAGCTTGATCCTTTGCTGATTCTGGTGTAGTGAGAGGCTCTAGGTGGTTTTTGGAGAGGAGAGGCAGGACAGAGTGGAGGGGTATGCGGGAAAGCTCTCCAGCATTTGGTATGGGGTGGAAGGGAGAAAGCTGACAGCTGTTGATGTTGGGAAGGAGGTGGTGGTTATAGCTGAGGTGTCAAACTCAAGCAGTGAGGATGCAGGAGCTCAAGTGTACACTGGCATGGCATACAGAGTCGGCACAGGTAACAGTGGTCAGAGTGTGTTTGTTTTGCAGCATATTGTCTACCCTCAAACTGCATAGATTCCCGAGAGTAGTGTACATAATTTGAAATAATCCCAAATTATATCTTGTTTGGAGTGTATACTGTGATATTTTTCCCCTATGTCTTTTATATATATTTACTCAAATTACCACTTTCTCTTCTCTTTTACCTCTATTTTTAAACTTCCATCGCTTTCTGTGTTTTGTACTGCATCCATTTTGATGTCCCCCTCCACTGATGTTCTTTACTTTACACTAGGACTAGCATATGTTCTTATCATGGGCTTTTGATAACACTGATTCAAATATGCTCTGCAACATGGAGAGAGTAAAGATCTGTTGGGTCAGGATCAGTTTGGTCCTGGCTTTGGTGGAGCTTTATGTATGTGATAAAAAAGCTCTGTCATCTGTATCATATCTTTAGCTATGCAAATAATAATGGGTTTTCAATGAGCTGCAAGGCAAACTCTAATGCCATCTTTTTAAAAAAGAGTTGTGATTCCAGGGGATTATCACTGCAAGTCTTGTAATTCACTCTTTGTAAAACTTCGGATTTCGCATTAGAGCACTTGAGGCCAGCATGAATTTGCAGAGCATTTTAGATTGTTCATTTGTGAAATTTAAACACTGATAACAATTCTGGAAACAAAATACTACTCTGTTACAAAAATGCTGAGTTAAATCATAATATTTGTGGGTTCTTTTATCTACTATTGATAGCATTTTGTTCTTTGGCTTTTTTGATCCCATTCTTTTAACAACAACACTGGGGAAAATGATTAATTTTGAGCCTATGAAAAATAGTTATCAGATGCATGGCTTTATGGAGCCTGTAGCTTAATTTTTGTATATTCCATGGGGACAAAGGGAATATAGATTAGTTCCCTCTAGACCCGACATTGTATAGGATGCGTAGGTTTACAACAGTCTTTTTAAAAAGAGCATATAGTAGCTTACCTGTCTTGTAACTATTTTAAAACCTGAAATTTAACCTTTAAAAATTGGGAAATGCCATAGATTTGTAGCTGATAATCACATGAACTCATATCCAGAAAACAATTTACAACAGGATCCCATCCAGTTTATATCCTGTTATTTGACCTTGAGTAGCATTCATTGTTGCAGATAACCAGAAGCCTATTCAGTGTTTTACAGCTGGCATCAAAACTCATGATCCTGAAATCTCAGGTCTCCCCGTTTCAGCTTTGTGACAGGGGTCTTACAGTTGAAGGCTCAGTACTAAGGAGCCAGTTGTCCAGTTCTGAATTCAGCCCCATCTTCTGCCAATAGCTTCTTTTCAAATTATCAAGGCCCATCTTTTTGCTAGATCATAAAGCCAAGGCTGTAGTAAGGAGGAAGATACTAATTTGACTTACAGTCTTAACAGTGCTCAAGACCACGTTAAACTGGTTTTAATATGACATCTCAGCCTTCATCAATGCTTCTGCAGCAATACCATCCTCCCTTTCTAGGAGGTGGGATTGGTATTGAGGGCAATAAACAAGCAAGCTGGTGTATGTAGGCTGCTTTCATTGAAGTCTTCCAAGCGCGTGGAACAATGTGTGGTTTTGCAGATTTTGCAGCCTTTTCTCTGAACGTTGGACACCGGCCTGCTCATATTAAATCCTGGTAAAACTTTGCCTATCGCTTCCAGAGGAACAGAGACTACAAATTGTAATCAGAGTTGTAGCTTACTTATTCCTCTATTACACTGTAATTTATTGTTAGAGCTACATGCCTTTTTAAAGTCCAACTTTCTGTGACTCTTCAGATACTTCACCTTGTTTTTCATTATTGTTATTGCAACATACAAGGGTTTCTAAAATACTCAACGAAAGTCAGGTCAGATATTTCAGGTGTTTACCTCAGGTATATCTGCAGTGTGTCTTTCACTATTGTTTGTTTTTCTTCAACTGTATTCTGACTCAGGTGATTTTAAAATACAAGGACTATGACACGATATCCTGGATGCAGTAACACTGAATATGAGGGCTCAGAAGTCCTGCTTTTAGAAATAATACAGTCACTGGCTGTGCAACCATGTGGATGGAAGTCCTATCTTAAGCCCAAATATACTTCAGGCTTTAGCTTTGCCTCATGAAGTGCCACATGCATACCCCATCCTTTGCCCTGAGTGGATAGCCAGTGACTTCTGAAACATTTCCACATGGCAGTCCTGGTGAGAAAAGCTTTTACCCACCGATTCAGTGGTGGCTTTGTCGGTTTTATAGTTGGTATTGCACTTAGAGAGCAAATGTGAAAAACAGCTTCAAAAGACTGCCTCAGAGTATGTACTGCTCAGAGTTTGTATTTAATCTTCAGTTGTTGGTTTCTGTGGGAGTTACCAAACCAGTTGAGCTACAGTGCTGGCATGAAGCCAAATGAAAAATACAGTTTTCTTCACTGTAAACATGACTGTCAAGCAGTAATGTTTTTCTCAGCTTCATTTTAAAGTGATTATAATGGAAGAAAATGAAACTAAAACACGTTTTTATGCCAGTATTATACATGGAAGAATGTTATTTCCTTTTTCTTTTAATGAAAAACTCTTGGAGAATAGAACACCCCAAATTATGTCTTAATATGTAATCAGTTATCAGTGTTGCTAGATACTTGATGGAGTTAGTAAACCAATGCATTTCTTATGCTGATGTAGTTATGGTGAGAATATATTCTTTTTGGCTCTGCAAAGATGAAAGATATGTAAAGTTCTTTAATTTTAGTCCTGTTTTGATAAAAGAAAAAAAAAAGTGCCTGTTAAAACTTAATGAATAACACAGCAAATACTAATCCTTCAAGTTTATTTCTAAACTCTCTTTGCAGTGACTGGCAACTCTGTTAACTTGTCATCAGGTATTCTGCTGAATTTCACCATCCTTGCTTTGCTTTGGGGGTTATTTTGTTGAAAAATGTGTAATTTCAGCTTTTCTTTTCTAAGAGAAATGCTCACAGTGATTTCACCAGGATGTCGTCATGCAGGTGAAACTGCACCAAGTGGGGAACAACATTTTCACTTACTTTTCAGAATTTAATTTTTCAGAGTTGTCTTCCTTGTCTGTAACGCTCTCCATTTTATTTTGCGGAGTAAGGAAAAAGCTTGTTTAACAAAATGTCTGATCGGCTGCTGCTTTGTAAAATGGCTTTTTGGATACTAGGAATGGAAATCGCATCTTGAAGAATGGCTGTCAGCATTCGTGTACCTTGATGCACTGGAGGATGAAAAATCCTTCAGTTGTGCTTCATTGTTTGAATGACCATTTTTAAGAGTTTCATAATGGAAAAGTAAGAAATAGGATCGGAAGGGACTTTTATAATGATCTTCTCCTATGTCCTCTCTCTTGAAAAGGAATCAGCTGCAGAGAAACTTCTCACAGATACTTGTCTCATCAAATGACAGCGATTCCTGTGTTTCCCTATGTAATCTGTGCTAGTGCGCCAGGCAATTAGGAAGTTTTTATTATGTGTATCTGGATACTTGTACAACAAAATGTTAAACTTAATTTTATTAGGACTGGCACATTTTTATTTGCATATCTAATCCTTTTATTAAAAAATTCAACCCACTTCACTTGGTGTGGAAGTTTGCAGGCATAGAGAAATTTAAGAAATTTTTGAAAGCAGCTATACATATAGCTGTAGGTGAAGGAAAAGCAATGGAAGTTACACAAAGACCTCTGAAGTTCTCTGTAGATCTCCTAAGCAACATCAATCCTCTCATTGTGTATGGAAATGACAACAAACTGATGTTCAGATTTTGCATTTACTGCTTGGTGCAATACAAGCTGCAGTATAATGAATTTTATTCATTAATATGAATAGTAGGTGATAGTCAAGGAGCAGCTGTTTGACTAGGCACCTTCA
The DNA here is from genome assembly GCA_013400555.1 of Jacana jacana. NCBI lineage: Eukaryota > Metazoa > Chordata > Aves > Charadriiformes > Jacanidae > Jacana > Jacana jacana. The sequence continues at coordinate 55,203 of VZTM01002767.1, read as the reverse complement.
AGATCATGTGTATGAGTATATAGCAAAGTCCCATGTTTACCCTAACAAACAAGTTTTTCTTTGACTCTTGGGATGTGGCAACTTCTCAGAGTTCAAGGTACTATCCCAGCAAGGAAGTGTTGAAAACAACAGGCTATTGTTGCACTTGGGCTTGCATTCTCCCGGACCCTGGGTGTCTGTATCCTGCCTCGCAGGCGCTATGAGCTTCATTGCAGCCACTGGCTCTGGGCAGGCAGCCCCAATTTCAAGGAAACAGAAAAACACTGATGGCTGCTGTCACCAGCGATGGTGGTGCAACAGCAACGGCAGCTTTGCTGCTCAGGAGACTTTTCTTAAAATCCCCCTGTACTCAGCACTGGTGAGGCCACACCTTGAGTATTGTGTCCAGTTCTGGGCACCTCAGCACAAGAGAGATATCGAGGTGCTGGAGCGAGTACAGAGGAGGGCAACAAAGCTGGTGAGAGGCCTGGAAAACAAGGCTTATGAGGATCGATTGAGGGAGTTGGGGTTGTTTAGTCTGAGGAAGAGGAGGCTGAGGGGAGACCTCATCACTCTCTACAACTGCTTGAAAGGGCACTGTAGAGATATTGGTGCTGGTCTCTTCTCACGGGCAATGAGCGACAGGACAAGAGGGAATGGCTGCAAGCTGCAGCAGGGTAGGTTTAGGCTAGACATTAGGAAAAAATTTTTCACGGAGAGAGTGGTCAGTCAGTGGAATCAGCTGCCCAGGGAGGTGGTGGAGTCACCCTCCCTGACTGTGTTTAAGAGCAGATTAGATGTGGTGTTGAGAGATCTAGTGTAGGGGGGAACTTGTAGAGTAGGGATGATGGTTGGACTTGATGATCCCAGGGGTCTCTTCCAACCTAAATGATTCTATGATTCTATGATTCTATGATTCTATGAAAATGTGAGGATTACTGAGTTTGTAGAAGAGTAATGAGGTCGGTTTGTGGATCTTTATGGGGAGTTTTCTGCACCATAATAAGAGAAGGAAGAAGCACATAGAGCAAGCTTTGAAAACTTCCTAGGAGTCAGTGGCATGGGATGCTGAGCTGGTGCTGGAGGTGAATGTTTTGATAATGGAGAGAAGGTGTGAGATGGAGGTTGGCCAGAAAGTATCCTGAAACTACAGAAAAGGTGCTATATTTAAGGAAAGATAGTGAGGAGAATTGATGATCGGGGAAAACTCAAGGAGGTAGACTTGGGGCAGGACACAGACCAAGAGGGGTGCTTGCAATAGTATTCCAAGTACGAATGTAGTACTTGTATTTACTATACAGTAAATACAGTAAAAAAAAAAAAAAAGTACAAATGAGATAGACTTGTATTTACTGATGCTAATAAAAGGGATGTTGCAATGATCAAGAGACAGGAAGATAAAAGTCCAGACAAGGGCTTAAGCTGTGTACAGATAAGAAAGACTATAGTTGAAAGAAGTTACTCTGAAAGAGCTGCAAACATATAAATTCATTATTTATTGATTTAAAGATTATTTTAGTTATGTTTTCCTATCAAGAAAGGGGGAGTGTTGGACTTCTGGTTTGAGTTTTTGAGTTTTTCTTGTAATTTAATTTTCTTGCTCTTTACTTGCTATTCTTTCCTCATGCTATAAGATCATTTTGTTGGAGTGGGAGCAGGGCTTTCTTCCCACTTACTTATCTGTGCTTCACATGGCAAAGTTGGGAAGGCAACCCACAAAGAATGGCTGGCATCTCTCTAAAGAGTGGAAGCACACTAGCATTCTGTTTTCTAAAAATACTTAGTGAGGAAAAGTAGGGAGGGTAGCATTAAAGAAAAAAGAAAAGAGGGAGAAAAGAAAAAAAAACACACACAAAAAAAGGGAAGGCAAATCATTAGAGAAATGTTGATAGCAGTGAGAAAGGTGTTACATGAGGCTCAGTGTTTTTCTTTAACTGGGTACATATTTTTAGCGTTATTTCAGAACTACTTGAGAGAAGAGGACAAAGCTCTCACAGCAGTATCAAAGCAGTAAAAGTAAAGGGATTTGACTAGCTTAGGCTGTTCAAAATGGATTGACTGCATTTCAAGTTGAGGCACAGCCAGGAGCAGGACTCAAAAGCTTAGGAGGGCTTCAGGTCTGATAATTTTAGGCACTGCCAGGGAGATTTCTTTTGATGCCCAAATGCAATGGGTAGTATGAATTGCAGACTTGTAGGTGATAAGTCATTCATTTAAGCTACAAAAGAAATAGACTTCTGAAATGTTTAATGGGCACCAACCACAGTAACTAGGATGTTTTATGCATGTCTATATGGACAAAGATACTGGACATTCTGTCACCTATAAAAACATCCAGTAAAGCAATGAAAATGAGCTTATGTGTGTCTTTTGGTTGTTTTCCCAGTGTAACAATGCTGCAGGCAGTGAGGTATGTTTTAAGGTCCTACACCTTTTTCACTTGAGAACTTTGAGATTAAACTTATGCTTCCAGTTTTTTATAAAGCCAGGGTTACAGTGGCTTTCTATACTGACTTGGTTCTTGTGCTGCTCATCTTTACAGCCCGGAAGTCCAAAAAGTTGGGGAAATTGAAAGGGATGCACGAGGAGCAGCCACAGCAGCGGCAACAGCCACCACCCCAGAGCCCTGAGGAAGGCACAACATACATTGCGCCTGTCACCGAGCCCTCTGTAAACACAGCACTTGTCCCCCACATGTCTGCTATCTCACCAGCACTTACTCCCTCTCCTGTTAAGATCCTTGAAAGCATTGAACCGGAGATTGTGTATGCAGGATATGACAGTTCGAAGCCAGACACAGCAGAGTACCTGCTTTCTACCTTAAACCGCTTAGCTGGCAAGCAGATGATTCAGGTGGTGAAGTGGGCAAAGATACTTCCAGGTAGGACCACAAGCTATTTGGTGAAATATCTTTTCGCTGTTTCTTTTAGCTTAATGAACTATTTGCTTGACAAATTGTCTTTAATCTCTGGACTGTGGTGAAAACTCTCACAGGGGCCATATGCGATGAATATCTGAGAGAAGATTGTTGGGTTTTTTGCTTTATGTAATGTTTGTTTCATATGTCTGTGATTGATATTTTAAAAGCTTTCCTTTTGAATAATAGCCTCTTAAGAAGAAAACATGTTTTGTCGCTGTAATGAAAAATTATAGTTTTGTTTTTTCAGAAGTATACTTTGTGGGAATGCTGCTCTTGTTCATTAATACTAGAAAAATAAAGAGCTATGTATTTGTTCAGCGCTGTTTTGGCCAACCATTGTAGAGCACAATGTAGTTCATGGGTATTTTCTGGTTTCTCTAGGATTTAGAAACTTGCCTCTCGAGGACCAAATTACTTTAATTCAGTATTCATGGATGTGTCTGTCATCATTTGCCTTGAGTTGGAGATCGTACAAACATACAAACAGCCAGTTCCTCTATTTTGCTCCAGACCTGATCTTCGATGAGTAAGTATTCCTTAACAGTCCTTTTCAGTGCAGGCTGGAAGGATTACTCTGTCTTTATTAGGTTTTCAGGCATACCTGCAATTTAAGAAAATTTCAGCTCATTCTATCTTAATAAGTAGCTTAATTTATGGAGTTTTTTCAGTGATTCAGTTTTCAATTGGCAAAGGTTTGATACTGCCATCCACTTCTCCTTATGTATGAAGATGTGTTCTCAAACTAGGATCATGCTGCTAGCTTGAAATATGACTGATGTACAACCAAGGTTTCTAGAAAAAAAAACTTTTTTTTTTTTGTTATCTGCTGAAGCTTGGAAAAATATCTGACTCCTAGGAAATGTGATTGTTTAAATTGCCAGTTTTTTTTCAGAGCAGTCATATGATGGTGCTTTTCTTAACAATATACAGCTGTTCAATGTGTTTTCTTGACAGTCTTAATTACATTTCTTTGCAACCATGAAGGAAGCCCAAACGTTTTTTCAGTAATGAAACATAACTTCTTTTATGATGCATTCAGACAAAAAGAAGGATCAACCAAGGACCCATTTCTTCTGAGTATGTGTGTTCCTTTATATTTTAAGTTTGTGTTTTAGTGCTTTGCTTTTGAGTATAATTTAATTTCTGTTCTGTTTGCCCAATGTTTATTCCAAGATAGTAACATTAAACTTTAAGCGAACACACAAGCAGTCAAACTGGGGTCATGCTTATCCCAGAAGGTTTGGGTTTTTTCCTAGAGGTAAAAATGAGACATAAACAATAGGATATGGGTGCTCTTGAAGGGAAAAAAAAAAAAAAAAGGCAGGAATGGAATGAACAAAAAATACCTTAGCACTAGCATTCAATCTTTCTGAAGCTACTCAAGCTTTCTGAAATGTTTTTCTTGGAGAAGATGCTTTCTTGCTGTCCATTTTAATAGTCTTTCTTTGATTTAGGAGTTCCTAATTAATTAATGTGTATGAGATTGGTCCCAAAGTAGTGAGAGGGATTGAAGATTGAAGAAGGATTGTGTGGTTTGGGTTGTGTGTTTTTTTCAGAGGGGGAACTGGCGACTCGCTGAGTGTAGTTGAAAATGTAGCCATTTTCCTTGTTGAAAGCACCTCTACTGTGACTTGGACATTAGAGAATCATTACAGAAAAAGTATCTGTAGCTAAAGCTAAGTGAAAATGTGAACTTTGAAGAGTTTACTTCTCCTGGGGAAATGTAGACTAAAAGTTCAAACATGGAAGCAGCTTTCCCCATATGAAGAAAGTCAGTTAGGGGTCAAAATTTATTGGACAGGGAAATCAATCCCTCTTGCAAATAAAAGTGTATATATGTTGTTACCATTCTTGATACAGCAGCTAGAAGCAACTTCCAGAAGTCAAGATCAATTGTGAGTTTTATGCTGCAAGCCTTGAAGGTAGGTGCCTGCAGAATTGTATTGAGGTTGAGGTTGGGGTTGGGGTCCAGTCAGGAATAGGAGTGCAATGTTATGGAGTGTAAAATAAAAACACACATCCAAAACCAGGTATGAATGTAAGATAGTGGTCTGGTTTTCTGCATGTGCTCACTGCAGGGCTTCCAAAGGCAGCAGAAGCCAGATGTTTATAAAGAGAAGTAAAATAAATTACTAGGAGCTGCGTTGAGCTCTGAGATATGTGACAGGAACTTTTGAAGTAATGAGGGCAAGAGATTTCCTCGGAGTTAGAAGAGAAGAATTCAGTGCTTACTTCAGGATGGTAATTGGCACATTTCTTTTCTTGCTTTTCTCATGTTTCATACTTGATGATGATGACGACATACACAGCCACTCAGGGTGACAGATGTGAGACTGCATCTGGAGTCCGAGTTTTGGGTTCCCTGGCACAGGAAGGTTTTTGAGAAACTGCAGAGAGCCCCTTGGAGGTTGCCCAAGATGGTTGGGGGCTGGCTGGGATAGTGAGGGAGTTTGGCTTATGTAGCCAGGAGAATACCGCGCTGGGTACAGTGGTGATTTAATTGCAGCCTTCAGCTTCCTGATGAGTTGTTATAGAAAAGATGGAGTCAGACTCTTCATGGAAGTACCCAGTGGAAGGATGAGAGGTTGCAATCACAAGTCTAAGACAATCAGCTGTCTCCTGTGTAGCAGAAGAAATTTCTTAATGAGATGGTTGAATAGCAGAGCAAGTGTCCAGAGAGAACTGGGTGTCTCTGTCTTTGAAGATGTACCTTTACTTTTTGAGTATCATGAACATGGAACTGTGATGTGTAGTTATAAACATGGCCCTTCCTTTCTGAGTCATGAGTTTGTATCAGACTTCTCTGAAGTTCACTTGGTGCAACTTTTTGTGTGTTTTACTGCCCTTGTCATTTTAGGAGGATGTATATTATTTGGTACAGAATGAAAGGGAGACGCTTTAAAAAGACTTTTCCTTTTGCTGGCTTGAGAGAGTTATGTTCCTGTTATCACCTGGCCAAGATTTTCTTGGTATTTCTTCACATTGTGTCTGGAGAGGTCATTTTCTGTCTCTGTGCAAGAAGTAATTAGGAAGGTCCCTGTCCAGCAGGATACACTCAGTGCCCTAGAGGGTTCAGCATTTTCTTCAATGTACAGTTAAAAAAGAGTGAAAGTAGAGGTTGGCGTTAGCAGAATGATGTTGCTTTGTCTTACATTAAATGAATTTTCTGTTTACTGTTAACTACGGTTAATAAAAGGAAGTCGTAATGTTTCTGGAAGGCCATGATATATGATCTTGTTTTCTTTCTTATTCTGAAGGCCTGTAAACAAGGCGAATAACAAATGAGGATCTGTGTTGTTAATAGCTGTTAAATGTACCTTTGATTGTATAAATACAGTGCAAAATGCCTCCCTACTAATACATGGTTTGATTTCCTGGTAGGCTTATAAGAGGCTGGAAATACTTGTCCACCTTCATTTCATCATGTTTTACCTATCTAATTAAGTATACTATTTGTCTTCATGGATCATGCCTATATTCCATTGCTTTAATGGGACTTAAGTAAACACAAAGATGTGAACTGAGGGATAAGAAAATTGCTGCTCAGTCTGTTGCAGAAATGCCTGAAAACAGCCCGAAAGAAGCATAAAATAGGACAGTGCATTTTATGGTGTATGTGTCTAAGTTACGGTATGTGGGGGTGTTCATCTGTTTCTTTTGTAGCATGTAATTGTAATCAAAACTAATATTCTATATTTATAGTTTTAGTTTTAATCCACAGTCAATATTTAAAAGACCATCATGTATGTGACACCACATAATTCCTATTGCAGGTAGGCACTCTTAAAGGATGACTGCTGCATACGTAGTAACACTCAAAAGATGTTGCAATAATATTCATAAGGCTGCAAGCTCAGATTCAAGAAGTTGCAAAGTTCCAAAATTAAGGTGGTCTGTGAAATGGTAGTTTGAACACTCTGAGTACGTGCTTTCAAGACTGTATCCATAACTAAATCTTTAATTTATGTTATCCTGTAATATTTTTCATGTGTGACTCCTTCCTTTTTGCATTGATCAGGTTGGGTGAGTTGCAGAGCTGACAGAGTTCACATAGGGAGAGACCATTGGATTTTTGCTTCTTTTGTTGCTGGTAAGGAAGCCTTACCTTGAATGAATCTAGGGATTTGGAAGAACAGACAGATAGCAATGGGGAAGATTTTCTTACGACATGGCAAAAGACTATCCCCAATTCAAGACCTATGCTCTGAGACATTTCAGGTTTCAGGTAAGAGATATCCCACAGAAAAACATGGCTGCTGTTTATTTAACTCAAAGAAGGGAGAAAATTTCTCTTAAGACCTAGCCAAAAACTTTAGCTGAAATTTTCTAATCTAATTCAACCTGAGGCAGTCATATGCATGGACAATTCAAGTCTAGAGCATTAAATTGGTAAAATTCCACACAATTGAAAGCAGTTAACTGAGTGGTGCTGCTTGGAGTGGGTACAAGAACAAAGCAATGGATGTAGCAAAATACAGTGGTTTTTAATGCCAGCTTATTTTCAGGGATTCCATCTGAAGTTATGTAGAATAACTGTTTGCCACAGGGAACAAGCTAAAACATGATTTTTAAGACATGGTCCTGGAAGACAGAGAAGTTAGTTTCAAATTTCTTTGGTCTCTCCCTTACTGGATTAATTAATGATTGAACTAATAGCTAAAACTACTATTTCTCTGGCTGGGTCCTTTTGAAGGAAAAGTCCCCAACAGTTTTGAAAAGAAATGATGTGACAGTTTAGGTCCTAGAAGAAGTCTGATAATCTGAATCTTTCAATAGTAGGAGTTAATGTGTTTGCAGGGCAGAAGTCAGATGCCTAAATCCCAGAGGAAGGCAAGGGATGCTCCTTCTTGCCCAAGTTTCTGTGACAGGCTCAGGCAGTTGTCCCACTGGCTAGAGGTGGCAACTTCCCAGGTATTTGCTTCCACCCATACATTAAGTCAGGGCTGGCAACCTTTCAGCGGCTCAGGAAGGGATAAAAAACATTTACGAGTGCAGCACTGCCAACAGAAACCCATCAGGAGCCAAGACATGGCATGGCAGGGATCCTTGCTCCCCCAATGTGGGAAACCAGTGGGAGCAGTGGGATGTGGGCTGCTTTTCAGGGCCACAGCTTGTGTTCCCAGTACATATCTCCCTCCCAGCTGGTGGCCAGAAACTGTGTCCCTTATGGCAGGCTGCCCTGCTTATCCACCCCTTTCCTAAAGAAGTGGGATGGTGGCTTTTAATCTCTCCACAGGTCACATACCCAGCTGATGACATTGCTGATGAATATTAAAAATCAAAGATGTGGGTCCTCTTTAGCACATGTTGATTTCTGCTGACATAAAGAAACCAGAGGGCCAGCCCAATGCTGGAGTTCTCCTACAGGTCTTGATTTTTCTTTTGATTTTAGGTTTTACATGGTCTCTCTGTAGACTTCTAAATCCTTGGGGACTTCAGAAGATATTCAAATCCCAAAACCGTTTACTGTTTTTAGGAAATATACCCAAATTATCTTATTTACCGTTCCAGCCTTATCTAGCTGTAAAATAACAGTGATGTGGGATACTGAAAGAGTTCAGTAATGCTGAGGCACTGTGTTGAGACCACATTAGTACATTAAAGTCAGCATCAATATTTCAACAGTATTTTGCAAATGCACCGAATGACTAATGTGCTGTGTGTTTTCTTGCTCCTTTGATTTTTCTTGGTTTGTCATCTGCGGCATAAAGAATAAATTGTAGGTGCAGAAGTGTGCAAGTTCTGAATTTCGTGGCCATTGTACTTTGTTCTAACTGTCATCAGGTTTTTACAGAGATTTTTACCATAGTCAAGGGCTTGAGGATTGACCTGATAAAAACAGCACTAGGCACTGCATGATGTACCAAAAATTAGTAAAGTGAACTTGAAAAAATAAGTCTGAGCACTGAGGCTAGTTTTCAAAAGCATTTGGATCAGCAGTGTCTTTTTCCATCTCTGAAATTATTGTATGACATCATATATAGCTCAGTCCTTAGAGTAAAAAGGTTGCAGTTTATTGAATATTATGTGCAAAACATTAAGAGCAGAATATACCGATTGACGTACTAGTTGCTGCTTTTGATTGATAAGGTGAAGCTTCAGTCTATGGATTTTGAACTAAGAAGTGGCTGACTTCTGTAGCCACTTGGGCAATAGTAACATGAGTAGCCATTTTTCTAGTTTGTACTGCAGTATGGATGGCTTTGTAACACTGAGGAAAATCATAAAATTAAGAATTAAGATGTAACTTGGCTGAATAGGTAAGGTCTTTATCAACGATCTGGATGAGGTGATTGAGTGCATCTTCAGTAAGTTTGCAGATTACATCAAACTATCTGGGAGTGTCGACCTGCTTGAGGGTAGAAAGGCTTTGCAGAGAGATCTGGACAAGCTGGATCAATGAGCCGAGGCAAGTGGGATGAGGTTCAATAAGGCCGAGTGCCGGGTCCTGCACTGGGGTCACAACAACTCCATGCAGCACTACAGGCTTGGGGACGAGTAGCTGGAAGGCTGCCCGGCAGAAAAGGACCCGGGGGTGGTGGTCGATAGCCAGTTGAACATGAGCCAGCAGTTTGCCCAGGTGGCCAAGAAGGCCAACATCATTCTGGCCTGTATCAGGAACAGTGTGGTGAGTAGGACTCCAGAGGTGATCATCCCCCTTTACTCAGCACTGGTGAGGCCCCATCTCAAGTACTGTGTACAGTTTTGGGCCCCTTATTGCAAAAAAATATTGAGGTACTGGAGTGGATCCAGAGAAGGGCAACAAAGCTGGGTGAGGGGGGGTGGTCTGGAGAGTAAGCCTTATGATGAGAGGCTGAGGGAGCTAGGGTTGTTCAGCCTGGAGAAGAGGAGGCTGAGGGGAGACCTTATTGCTGTCTACTTTTCTGCTGAAAGGAGGTTGTAGAAAGGCAGGGGTTGGTCTTTTCTCCCAAGTCACAGGGAGTCGACAATGAGTCACTCCTGTTGATGTGAGGAAGTGGCCTCACATTGCACCAGGAGAGGTTCAGATTGGGTACCAGGAAAAATTTTTTACACTGAAAGGGTTATTAAGCATTGGAAGGGTCTGTCCAGGGAAGTGGTTGAGGCACCATCCATGGAGGCATTTAAAAGACAGGTAGACAGGGTGCTTAGTGACATGGTTTAGTTATGGATTATTGGGTTTTTTTGTCAGAGTTAAGTTGATGGTTGGACTAGGTGATCTCAAAGGCCCCTTGCAACCTAGACAATTCTGATTTTATGATTTTATTTAAAATCTGCATTTATTCATTATATGTATCTTACTGGTAAATAGCATAGTCATTGTCTTTTCATTATATTCTTGATATCCTTTCATAATATACTTGTAGAAGCTGGGCCTGTTAGGATTTGGTGTTCCTCAGGCAATGTAAGGATGCGGCTGCCACTGTGCCCTTTCAGTGCTGAAGCCTCTTAAGTCTTTCTGGTATTCTGATTTCTATAGTAACAGCAGAAAGATAAATGTAATAAAACAAGCTGAATATTTAAGAACAGCAGATACTTTTTTGTAATCTTACATACCCCAGAGTAGGGGGGGAATGATTACTTAGATCATCTATGAGTGGTGATAAAACCAAAAAGTAATTTCTTTTATTGTTTAAAAGATCCGTTTTTCCCCATTTACAGTTTGCAGGATGATGGGTGTTAACCCTTTTGGTTGCTTTTGCAATCTGTTAAACCTGTAGTGTCTAAGGTACATTTTTGGAATCTTTTTCATCTGCCAGTCTTCAAATCCCTCATTTTTAATTTAGTATTTCCACAATAATTGTTGATAAGAGTTGTCAATGTTCATTCTTTGCTAATAAATTGTGTGTGATTGCCGATCTTGTTATAAGATCAGCAAGCTTTGATATTCCTCCCTGCATGATTTGTGCTTGCATATATTATTTTGAAGAGGAGTACTGCATTCATACAATCTAAACTGTCAGTGCAGTGAAAAGTGGATGCCTTTATCAGTAAATTTTTTATATATGTTGGTATCATTATTTACTTTTTTATGAAAGGCAGCCAATTCCCATCCAGAGAAGTATATGAAAGGATTCTGTTACATACCCACCCCAAAATAGTGCAGACACAGAAGGAAATTTTGAAGAGCTGCTGTCATACTTGTAGATAATAGATGTAATATGCTTCAGCCAGATTTTCCAAGTCTTATTTTGCCTTTTCTTTGTAAACAGGTCAATAGTTGGGTGAAGCAATAGATGCAACTTCTTTGCATAAATTTCTAAATGCTCTGCCTTTTCATGCCTTTATCTCTAAACACTTCTTAAATTTCTAAGGTGTTTTAGTTGAAACTGTGAAACTGTAACAGAAGACAAGAGATAAAGTCGTTTTAAGGAGATCCATAAGATCTGAAAACTGACAGAAGAAACGTCCATCTAGCACAGTTTCTCATCCTTTAAAATGGCCAGTTGCAAAGAAAGCATAAGATCAAGACAAGCGTAAAATGCTATTTCTTCATTTGCCTGTTCCAGCAGTCAGTGATTTAGGTACTTTCTGAATGGGAAGTTGCATTTGGACAGTTGTACTTAATAACCCTTCTGTATCTTTGTTCTGTGAATTTGCCTAATACTTTTTGAAATACATTTATAAACTTGACATCTAAAAATGTTCTGTGGCAGTCACTTCCACAATTTGATTATGCATATTTGTTTGTTGGAGACGTTTCTAAAGCAGGTAACTGATAATTTAACAAAGTGCCACTTCATTCCTGTGTTTGTAGTAATAGTGGATATATTCCCTTTCATTCTGTGTAGGCCATTTATCACTTACAGATCTCTGACAAGTCCCATCATTTCTTCTATGAGCTGAAGAATCAGCTAGTCAATGTAATCTCCCCTTGTTTATGAATTGTTTACTACCCCTGGCCATCCTCATCTTCTCCTTCAGTGCTTTTGCTAGGCCATTGTATTAATTTTGGGAGGAGGCCAGATGGATATGCTGTGTTCAGAATGCCATGGATTTATGCAGTAGCAAAATGACGATTTCTGTCTTGCTCTTGACTCTTCTTCTCTCACCCTTTGCTTTTTTTGACCATTAGTCAACACTGAGCAAGCATTTTCAAAAGACAGAGGCCCCAAAAACCTGTTCCAAATTACATATGGATCTCTATTGTGTGATGTTTATTAATGCAGAGCCAGTTACTTTTTATGTATGGTGGAAGATGATCATACTGTCTGCATTGTCTTGCAATTAGTGATTTTCACCTTCCATTTTGTCTGCAGAGTTTTGCAAGATTTTTCCACAGTTTTTCACAGGCAGCTCTTGATTTCTTTGTCTTGAGTTATCAGCAAGCTTTGTCACTTCTGTAGGTCTGATTTTTTTCACATGATATAGAGTACAGTTTTCAGCCCAAGCCCCAGTGTGGAGTTCTGTGAGACTTCCCTGGCAACCTCTAGTACTTGTGCGAGGTGTCCATTTATTATTACCCTTGGTCTCCTATTTTTAAGCTGCTAATAATCCATGAAGATGCCTCCTCCTTATCCCTAAGGTCCCTTTAAGAGCTTTCAGAAGATCTTTTTAATAGCTTTAAAGTCCAACTTCTCGTGATTGTATCCTTGCATACCTCCTGATGCAAAGCACAGTGTGCAGGAGGTCCTAGACCAGCAATTACCCGTGCTGGCACACTGACAGACAGTATTGCAGCCCATACCCAAGCTGCATGCCCCAGTTTCCTTTGTGTGGAAACCAGGGCAGAGGACAGGAGGAGGAGGAGAGGGTTGGTGTGTGCTTAGGTCTCACCCCATATGGCCGTGGGATGCAGCTAGACCTGGCATGTGCAAAGCATTTCAGTTGTACAGATGTTGCCTGTATCCACCTTGTGGATCCACCATCCTTGTGCAATCATCAAAGTGCTTGTACAGATTCGTCAGACATGACCTCTCTTTGCCAAAGCTGCACTGACTTTTTTCCCTTATAGCATATTTATTTATTAATGCTTCTCTTTCAATTATTTTGCTAGATATAGAAACGAGACTTACTAGACTCTGGTTTCTTGAGTGCTCTCTCTCAGCTCCCAGACACGCTTTAAGAAATCAGTCACGTTTGTCACCTTCCACGCCTTTTATAAGGGCAATTTAAGCAATAAGCTGCACAGCACAGTTAGTAATTCAGCAATTCCATATTTAAGTTACTTTACAGCTCATGGATGGATGCCATCTGGTCTTGGTGATTTATTACTATTCATTTTACTGTATTTTTTTTTCTTTCTAAACCCTCTTCTACTCACACTTTAATCAGAAAACAGTTCTCACAGTCGCTTACTGAAAAGGGAGACTGGTGCAGAGCCTTCCTGGATTCCTTTATGGAGGGCACTGATGCAAAGATTTTATTTAACTTTTCTGCTATGGCCTGATCTTTCTCAAACACTTCTTTTTCATCCTGATCAATCTGTTGGCCCAGTGGATGTTTTGGCAGGTTTCCAGCTTGTGATGTGTTTGAAAGGGTTTGACTGTTAGTGTTTATGACTTTAGCATGAGGACGTGACCAACGATTTAGCACTGAGCTGGCATAATTATGCTCTCTCTCAGTATTGTCTCAGGATGACTTTGGAACATCCACAAGCTTTTTGTGAGGCTGTCTTTTCACTTCTCTCAAGGTCCTTGGCAGGAAGGGCCTGAATAGAGAAAGAGGTTTGTTCCTTTCAAGTGTTTGTCTGAACGAGGTGCTGCTTTAATCTTTCTGCACATCAGTGGCCTGTTTGGTGGCATTTCCAAATGTCTTTCACATGTATAGTGCTTTCTTTTGCTACTTACACTATAGAGCTAAATATTAATCTCCCAGACTAAAAGGAAAGTTAGGAAGTGGTTTCTCTAAACTAGTATGAGAGGAAGGCATGCCTTGGTTTACTTCCAGGAAATACCAGGCTTTGCATGGCAGCATGAGCGATATCTTGATCTCTGAGGCATTGTTGGTGCAAGAGGAAAATTACTGCTGCTTGAAGAATATAGCAGTAATTTTGCTGATGAACCACTGCAGGTGACAATGAGCCCTGGCGTAATGGACATACAAAGCAATACCTGATGGGCACCTTCTCTGGCTGGTGATACCTTTCTCTGATGGAGTTTAAAAGGGTGTTTGTTATGATGTGTACTTTATCATCACTTATTATTGAACGTGCTATTGAAAAAACATGTTGGTAAAAGCATAATTATGTATTTTCTCATTTAAGCTATGATTTGTCTCTTTTGGAATGCAAATGCAAACCAAAAGAGAGTATTTGGGATCAGCATTCTGCTAACTGCATAATTGACTGTTAATCCCAGAAGATACTTGGGGTTTTTTGCTATCGATGTGCTTGGGATTTTAGGGTTACACAACTGGGTGATTATTAAGTTAAATTTTAGCACAAATTCTCTGTTACTGATGGGGAACCAAAACTCTCCTTTGGCAGTCATTATTCATAAGCTGTTGCCAGTTCTTTTGTTGATACACATACAAGAGAAAGGCACTTAGCTGAAACTTTAAAGCAGCTCTAAATGTCTTAGTAACAGTTACTTGGAATTGTATTCTCTAGAATCACCAGGAGGACTTTCTTGGGATAAAACTAACTTTTAGAATTAACTCAGTTTTAAAATTGCCATTTTTGTATGCCTGGGTGGCTAAAGCCCATGAAATACCATCCATATCTAGGTCTGGTTTAAGGTGAAATGACTTTCCTTGTCTGATTATCAGTGCTGAGTAGTGGTGGTCCTCAGTATAACCCCTGTTTTGTCCTGGGCTTGGCAGGACAAGGACGTTGCTGTAGTGTCAGTGCTCCCAGCTACACACCCCTCAATTGGCACCGGTCACCTGCAGAGAAGCTTGCAGAGTTAAATAATGGTCTAGTTTGGTAATGGTAGGCTTACAGGTTCCTGTGGCAGGGTTTGTGAGGGGAGGTCGTTATGGAAGTACTTTTCTTTCAGCAACTTTTAGAGCAGGAAATCTCTCTTTTTCACATGCTTTCTATTGTGGCATGTCAAATTCCTGAGGGAACACAGCAGCAGGAGGCTTCTCCAGGACCCTTGAACCCAATTTTGTGCTGCTGCAGGAGGATCTCACGATAAAACCTCCTTAATTTCAAAGTAGTACCAAGGCTACTGTGTCAGATTAATAGGGCACAGAGTTTTTTTTGTTCCCACCTTGCAGGTAGAGAGAAGTGACTACTGAAGTCAGGTAGGACAGGGCAGAGTGATTTGTGGACAGCAAGAGTAGCTGAGGTGACATTTTGGTCTTGTGGCTTTGCTTTAAGACATGACTGCTGGCACCTGCCTGCCTCTGTGTGAAGAAGCATGTACATGGACAATAGCTGCTACAGGCAGTTCAGCCGTATCAGCCAAAATGGTCTGGGAATGTAGGAGTGTGTTGTGAACCCAGACTGATAGTGGGGTCTGAGGAAATGGCACTTTGGGTTTGGTTGGTTTGTTTTATTTTCCGTGAGCCTGGTATGAGGACAGTGTTTTCCAGCAGCACGACTGAATGGGTAGCCATGAGCTGTGATGTTGTAGCCTAGCTGAGATCTGCCATCGTTTGTGTACACAGCAGGTGGTTGTTTGAGGGTGTCACCTGTATGCTACCTCTAGACTAACACTTTCCTAGATAAACCACCTAATTCCCAGCCTATGTTTTATCCATGGCAGTTTAACCAACAGCAGGGTAATAGTTGAATTTTCTATCCTGTACTGCTTAGGGAGAGCATCTGCTGCCTTATCAGTAGGAGGAGGAGGTCACTGATGGTGCCAAAGATGGGTTATTTATTTTTGCTGACTTACTGACAAGTTAAAGGAAAAATAGGCATGACCCAAATTTCTCTCTAGTAGAAACTGATGACAAAACTGCCATTAATTTCAACAGGATTGAGTGCCCACATTTGCCATTGATGCAAGGAAACAGGTATTTTTTCCTTCCTGGAAGGAGGTGGCTCTAAAGCTTTAAGAGTTGAAGGCAGCATGTTGAAGGGAGTATGTTTTAGTCTCTTTCTGCTGTGGCTTGCAGAGTGAGCAGAGATTAGAAAGTGCTGAATAAGAAATAAGTGCTGAATGAAAAGTCATGATTTAATTTTGCTTGAATTATGCATGCATTTTGGCTTGGATTTTGATCAGTGCAATAAATTAATGATGCTGCTCCAGTACTGCTGGCTTTGGTTGCGTTTATAATGGCTTTGAGATGGGAAACAGGTGTCTGGATACAGTCCATTGAGGAGAATGATGCACAGTGTTGCCCAATGCCACCACACACAAAACAGTGCAGAGATTGTCCCTTTGCATTGAAAAATAGGTTCAGTTTTGTGCTAGGAAGTGTCGTTCTGTTCCCCCTTCATGATGGAGCTGTTGAAGTAGAATACTCCCTCAAGAAAGAGTAAATTGTTACAATAACATGTTTATTTTTTCCTTTTCCCAAGAACCTCAAAACTTTATACAGACAAGTGAAGCCCTTCTGAGGCTGGTAAGATGATTTAGGCTAAGGGCTTTTCTGATGAGATGGTTTGAGCAGCTGGACAAGGGACTCTGTGATCAAGTCTCTGGTCTTTTTCTCCCTTTGTCCACAGTTTGCCTGCCTTGCCCTAAATGTGTCTGGTCATGTTTCACCCCTCTCTCTGCCAAGTTCAAACTGACCTCTTCTGGCATGATGGAAAGCATACTTCTATTTCTGAGGTTTCCAAACTGGTTTTGACCTTCAGGTTGGCAGGTTTTCTTGTTTTGTGGTGGTTGGTTGGTTGGTTTGGTTTTGTTACAGTGTAATGTGCTTTCTGAATTTCCCCAAAAATATTTTAAATGATGGGCAAACTTCAAATGGATACAGGTTTTATTCTAGCAAAGGAGTGGCTCATGATTGCAACACTGGAAACAGTTCTTGTAGGGGGAAAAAGTGTAAAATCAGGAAATAAAGAATCTTTGACATCAGACTTTTGCTACAGGTGTTGCTTGGTATTTTCCTAAGTCTTTTTTGCGCTGCAGAGGCCTAGGGACTTAGGTAAGCTGCATGTTTGTTCTTCTGAGGTTCTGTGAAATGGGAAGCCTTTGCTTAGGTTTTCTTGGGATTATCAGCCAGCCACTTAAATACTGATGAAACTTCAAGACACCCACCACACCTTTCCCTTTCTTTGCCTCCGTGTCTAATTTAGGAAGAGGCCTTGTGTTGCGGCTTTGAATAGTACCCATGAGAAAGTAAATAAAGCATGGTGTCAGGTTTGGTTTGGGGCTGAGTTTCACCTGAGTTCGTCCTTGATGCTTGGGTTCCTCTTTTTGGTTACGGTCAGCTGAGTTGCAGTTTCCATCCTCAACAAGGAGATTTATGATACTAGACTTTATGATGACTTCATGAATTATAAGTTACTTATTCATAACAAGTTGTTTCTGTATAGCACGCCTGTAGTTTCACATTTGTGATGTGGCTGTTTGGTTTCTGTCAAGGTCATATAAGGATGTTATATAAGGAGACACATGCCTGGTTTCGTATTTAGGATGCCTTATCTTAAACAGTTTCCTTAAGCCATCCATCCTCCCCTGGTGTGACCACTCAAATCCTACATCTCTGTTGTAGTTGGTTGGCTCATCCCTTGGTGATCTGGGGCATCAGTCCCCTTTCAGCTGGGTGCTAAAGTTGTTTACCTCATTGCTTGCCCCTATGTAAAATGATGGCTACTTCCACGGAACAGGGGAACAGGAGGGTAGGTGTGTTAGTTTTCCACTTTTATCTATGTATTCAGCTCTCCCTAGCTAGATGTTGAGGATCACCAGGCTGGATGGGGTGTTGAGCAATGTGGTCTAGTAGGAGGTGTCCCATCCCATGGCAGGGGCTTTGAAGCTAGGTGATCTTTAAGGTCCCTTCCAACCTATGCCATTCTATGATTATGAAAAACAGGCTGAGGTACCACAGAGCTGATCTCTGTGCAGCCTGCCTGTTGAGAGAAGGTAGGAGATCTGGAGTTAGTGTGGGAGTAAGTATGACAGAGATGAGAGAGGCAAGACCATAGAGATTGCATGGTGTTTGGGGGAGATCCCAGATCAAGGGCAGAGGAAGTGAAGATGAACTCAGGGAAAGTTCCAGGGAGTCTCTCAACTAGGAAGACATTTGCTGTAGTTCATTGAGAAAAACCTAACAGCAGGAACGAAACCCTCTTCTCAGTGATGCAGTTGAGGTGTCTTGAAAGGCTTTGCCAGTGGAGGTACCCACCTGGTCTTCCTCCCAGAGGAAGTGAGGGAAAAGCAGCAGTTCAGTTCCAGTGGGAATGCAGTGAGCAACTTTTTGAGCAGTTAACACAAGGTACCATTGGCCAAAGAGAAGAGGCTCTGCAGGAGCAGGTAGAAATTGGGCAGAACAGTAACTGGGGGCAAGAAGCTGGTTGTGCTCTACCTGCCCACAGCACTGCAGGAAAGGTCAGGCAGAATGGGAGCTGGGCATTAAATTAAGCCTCTAAGGAGACACTCAGGGAATTTAAGATGGATTAACTTAAGGTGTAAAGTTTAAAGCATATTATTATGAAGGAGGATTAAGCTAAACTGAGCTAATGACACCACTTTTGAATGCATATCCACACAGCGGATCCAGAGCTTTGGCTCCACGCCTTTTATTACTTAAATGTACTTACCTTCTTAAATGTCCCCATAAAAATACATATTCTTATATTCCAGATCTTCAAATTCTTCATTTTCCACATTGAGAAGTTTATATGCTGTCTCAGAGGTAGAACTATTTTTGGTTGGATGGTTTTTGCTTTTAATTTTTTTTTTCCTTATTAAAAAAAAAAAAAAAGGCAGGGTGGGGCTACACAGAAGTTTGTTTTAATTTTTCCCCATGGCAGTAATGGCATTTGTGATGACTTGGTGGTATTTATTCTTAGATGAGGCATTTGTTAAGAAAGTAATAACTTCGTTTGTGTTATGTTGACATGCCCTCATTTTTATATGCCCCATCTCTTTTAATATATGAGTCATTTCTGTTGCTTTGTTTTGTTGTTACTCTGATGGTATTGCAATGTCAGCGACTAAAGTTTCCAAAAGCTCCATGCTCTATGTGGGTTAAAAATCATATGCAAAGTTGAATACTGTAAATTCCCCACAAAATGCTTATTTTAAGGTAAACAGTCATGAATTAACTCACATAATTTGTAGTTAGTAATAATTTGTAAATTACTAATAAATCAACTTAATCTATTTTTCAGGAGGGGAACTGATTTGAAATTAGAGGTTTGCTGTATGTTAAATAAACTAGTAACTAGTTTTGTGTATAATTTTATCTCACCACAAACAATGCCATCAGGTTTTCCTTGAGGCAAACTAGAGAACTTCTCTTTAGGCCATCATATTAAAGCAAAACAAAACCAAAGAAAAACATAAGAGAGAAAAGGTAAAATGTCACAAAAAGTGCAATGCAATATAAAAAAAAATAAAAGGTTCTGAGTCAAGATACTTTTAGTTTAGCTTTTACAGACGGTTTATTGAAACACTGTTTAGTGAAAGCATAAGAAACCTGAGACAAAACCTCAAAAGGGTTCTGTTTTATTTGCTGTGGGGCTTGTGGTGTCGGATGAAAGCTTTGGTGCTTCTTGTGTATGTGGAGGTCAAATGCAGGCAGGGATGGTGGCAGCTGCTTTATGATCCAAGGCTGGAGAAACTAACTTTGGTGTCCTGCAAAAGTAAAAATGGATATAATGGACTGTTCTTTTTGAATCCTGCTAGTCTTTAGCACTCTGAGATGTATCTTCAAATGTTTGGTTGGTTTTTTGAAACACAAATGTCCTTCATTAGACATTTGCCATTCAGCTTCAGCATATATCCCTCTCAACTTCCTGGGAAAGGTCAACTAGGAACCGCCATTATCTGTGGCTTAGACCTGGATTCAGTAATTTTGGGAATAGGGAGGGAAGCAGGAACAGCAGGAGGGAGATCTGGGGTTTTTCAGGGTCTTTATCCCCAGCTGTCTCTGAGTCAGTTCAGAGCTCCCTGCAGCCATTTGGTCTCTGGGCAATAGCAATCCTTCATGCAGGAGGACCTCAGGCTATTTTAGGGTGTTGTTCCCAAAGGGTGGTAGGCTGAGTCATGCAGTGATCCAACATGAAGGAGCCCCCATCCCTGCCATACTTGGTCATCCATGCTAAGGGCGTATCCAAATGCCAGGAAAGATCCAGCTGCAGATGGCTGATCCACAGTTGGCTGGAATGGATGATGGCCGCCAGCCTTGGGCAGACCTGAAGCTGGAGCAAGACCCCAGACACAGCAGCTTCAGAAATGCCTAATTCTGTGCATCTGACATCTTTTAATTCTACAAATCCTTTTCTGTTTCACCCAAATCCCAGTTACTCAAGGTCCCTCCATGTGTGTTCATAGTATGTGACCAGTATTGAGTGTCTAAGTGGCATGTGTATCTCCTCTGCAGCTTGTGGCCAGGCTTGTGCACTTGAGCCTATGTGCATCCAACAGCAGAGGCTGATATTCTCAACCAGAGGGCCGAGTGGTATTTCAGCCACAGTCCAAAGCATTCAACGACTACTTTTTTCTATTTGTTTTCTTCCCTGCAGTCCATGATGCATAATAAAAATAAATAAACATTGTCTACTACTATTAAGTTTAAAATAAATAATAAAAGAGAAGAAGCTGGACGTTCTTAGTCTCAAGAAGAGGGTGGAGCAGGGGAAAAGTGCAGAGCCTGTATAACAATGGGGAGTCCGCTTTATTAGTATTAAGGAGGAAAATAAAATCCGCTCTGGCAGTAGTGAAATAAAACACCAGGAAGATTACATCAGTCTTTGTTTGCACACAGTGTGATTCTTCTCTTTCACCAGCCAATTTGTATATTTGGAAAGACAGTTGCTTGGTTAAAATAATTTGCTGTACTTCATCCAATTCCCTGATTATGTGAAAAAAAATGTTTGAAGAAATATGGAAAATTGTTGTTGACCAATTTAAAAACAAAAAAGTAGTGGTCACTGAACAATTATAATGCCTTGTCTAAATACCTGCACATGTATTCTAGTCTCAAAGCAAGACAGGCAATTCTCAGTGACACTTTGCTGTAGCTGCTTTGGTTTCGGATATAATTCCTTCAGAAGTATAGCAAAATCCTAACCAATTCTGTTTGAAGCTTGTGCAGGATAAGTTAGCGTGGGGTTGCCAGATAGGGTCTGAACCTAACCTACCAAAGTATACTTGGAGAAAAAAAGGGAGTAAACTGGATACAAGTCATGTATCCTTATTATTTTTACAATATAACAGGCAAAAATCTGTATTAATAAATGAGATCATCTTGTTATATTCTGCTTTATTCCAGACTGGTTTAGATTATTATTTTGGAAAAAAAACATGCAGAATTTTGAATAAGAGACCATTGCAACAATTTGACTAAAAATTCTCCATAAGAGGTCCAGTGTAGTATATTAACAAGAACTTTAGTGACTAGGATATCATTTTTCCTTGTTGTTCCAACACTTTCATCCTTGGAGCTAGACCTGTTGCATTTTCAGGACAAGTAGTAATCAGAGATTTTGAAGTGGAGGTTAGTTGAGGAGGATGCATAAGTTCTGCTGACTGGTGGTCATCCCAATCGTTTCTTAACTTCAGGCTCCTCAATAGGCATAAAGGCAGTAACACAAAGTCATGCATTTTATTTTATTTTATTTTTGTTGAACCACTTTCCCGTTTTCCAGACCTGCCAGCCATATTCTTATAGGACTGTGATACTCAGGATTAGAAGAGTTGAGATGTCTGCTGACACAATAAAAATCCCTTATCCCAGGGCCCTCCTGGCTTGTGGACCCAACCACATGTGGTGGGCAGCAGAGCCTTTGCCATGAGTTTTCCTCTTGTCTGTGGGTGCAGGCAGCCTTGGAGGCTACTGGGCTGGGGCCAGGGCTGGTTGCCCTGAGGCATGCAGGCTGCAGCTCCTCCTTGGCCATCCTTTCCCCCAGCTCAACTCTACACCAGACATGCCTGACACATTTCCACCAGTATGTCAACTGGTGATGTATCATTTAAAACATGTATGCAGTGGGTATAGGTTCCCCTATTGCACCAGTTCTGACCCCTTCACTAGATTCGTTTCTGTCAGCCCAGGCAGACCTGAACAAATGCTGATAATTCAAACACATTTCAAAACATTTTTGCCAGTTCATTGACATAGTCTATTCCTTTTAGGGGTGTGGATGTTACTGCTACCTGTGGCCTACTGGGTATTGAAGTGAACTGAGCCATCCATAAGAGTTGAGGAAGGTGATGCCTGGGTTGCCAAAAGCTCGCAGGCAGTGGGTTTTTCTGCCAGCCCAAGAGCATGGAGACCAGGCAGCCGATGGGGGCTGCCAGGCCCCCAGCTTTGTCTCTGTAGTTCCCAGCTCCCTTACCTAATCTGAACTTTGCAGCTGCGGTGTGTCTTACTGACCTCTGCACCGTGAGGGCTTGATTTTCAGGTTGCACCTCGCTTTCCTCATGCCCCATGCACATTGTGCTCCCCTGTATTTATCTGCTGGATTTCTTTCTTTCTCTTTGCAGGGAACGGATGCGCCAGTCTGCTATGTTTGAACTGTGCCAAGGGATGCACCAGATCAGTCTGCAGTTTGTTCGCTTGCAGCTTAGCTTTGAGGAGTACACTATAATGAAAGTTTTGCTGCTGTTAAGCACAGGTAAGTTAGAGTCATGGTTACATGGGAATACTTTAAAATATTCCAATTGACAAAGAAGTGCAGTGATTTTAAATAATGTCAAAAGAGCTGAACTGTTTCCAGCAGGGCTGCAGGAATAAGCCTGGATTTATGTCTTAGGGTTTATCTGCAGATCTCACTTTCTGTTAGCACAGGAAGTGCTTGTGCAATTTGAATGTGTCGTGTGCGTTAGAAGGACAGTAGGAGCCATGCAAGGGGCTTTGACCCCCTCTCCCCATACGGGAACTGCTCAAGCCAGTCAGGTTGCATGTGCCGAGAACATGCAACAACTCTGGGGACTGGGGAGAAACCTCAACACTCAAAGTCAACAGTTTGGGTGACCTAATGTGACCTTGAAGATCAAAAGATGTACATTGCCTGTACTGCAAAATGAGTAATTTTCCAATGCCAAGTGAATTGAGAATAATAAGCCCTCTTACAGGGCTCTGAAATTTTCATAAATGACAGTGCACACTTTATTTTTCTCTCTAGTGTCATACTTTGAGTTTTCTTAAGATACAAAGTTACATCTTGATGTTTGGTACAGTGCTGTGTAATTAGTAGATCTCTTGATCGTATCTTACTAAAAATAGTGAAAAACTGTCCCAATACAATTGTATAAATACACAGGCAGTTCGTACATTACTTTTCCACCAGTCTTGGTGAACAAAACAATTAGCTGTAAACAAACTTTATTCTATATAATCATGCTCCTTATTGTGGGACCCACTCTGTGACATCACAATGAGATAACACATCAGCTCGACTGGTGGACATTCGTAATGTCACTGCTGTGAACTCACCGGGAAAGAACTACCCCAGCAGGATACTGGTTGTGGGGGCTTTGCACGAGGAGAGGAGGAGGAGGTGATCAAAGGGGCCGCTGTGCTTATTCTGGCTTTCACTTGCAAGCTGTCAGCGGGCAGAATGCACTCCTGAGGCTACTGGAGCTTAGGGGCTGCCTGGGCTCATGCTACATGGACCATCTCCCCAGTTTGGTGGGGAGCAGAGCCTAGCATGCCCTTTGAGATCTGACTGTCTTCTCTCATCACCACGTCTTCTGTCCCAGCATGTTAAGGGAAGAAAAAGAATGGCGAATGACAGGCATTAGTTGTGCAGCACTGGAAGGTGCTTATCGCCGAAAACACTACAGGATGCCAGAGCAGGCTGATGCAGCGGCAGATTTAGACATGCAGGAGCTTCTTGAGTCAGTCCCCAGACTCAGCATGAGCAGGTTGGCTGCAGGCAGAGTTAGGTGCCTATGAATAGGGATTTGTATCCACCAAAGGCAAGTGGCAACCCCTTCAGGCGAGGGGGTGGGATGGGCAAATTCTTCCTGTCTGCAGTGCCTTTCCTTCAGACCTCACAGTTCCCACCCAGCTGGTAGTTCTGTGGTTAAAGTACTTGCCTTTGAAGGAGGATGTGAAGCTGTAGTTCCCATCCTGGCTGGAGGGGATTTGGATGTGCTAACAGAAACCTCCTGGGGCTGTAAGTTTTTTGGGCTCTGCTGTCTCTTTACCTCCCTGTTGTTGAACATTCCGCTTCCCTGGATGGCGAGAGACGATGCTGGATGGGGAGCACTTTCTATGTTGGCCTGTGGGATCTGCCCAGGTCACACTGAGGGCTCAAGGAGATAGTCTGATGGTTGCATTGGAACTGAGGGAGCTGATATGCCCCAGGGTAGCCCTGGGAAGTAAATGGGCTTTTTTGAAGGTTGTCACCTGCGGTCTTTCCAGAAGCAACTAGAAGTGCCTAGTGGATGTACTTGTGGGGATCTAGCTCCAAAAACGTTCTTGAGAAAGTGTCTGGATTAGAGATCTGGCTCTGTTACTTTTTAATCAGCCCTAAAGGGGGAGAATCTTTAGAAAAAAAAGCCTAAAGGCATTCTAAAAATATAGCAAATTTTCTTTAAGCTAGGTATTTATTATTCTACTCTCTTGAGGGTGTTAACTAATGACTTGAGTTATTACAAGAATCTGTTAGGCAAGATCAGCCTGGCCAATTAACTTCAGCTAGCTGCGTCCTTTTGAAACATACGCCATGGTTATGAGAAAACCTGCTAAAAATAGTTTGTTTTGGGAGAATCAGAATATTTATATTAGAGAGAGGAGAGTGAAATAGAAATGAAGGCAGTGATAAAACCCAGGAAGTGTCATGTGAAGGGCAGCAAGCCTGCTTTTGAATTATTACACCTTGATACAACCTTATGACAAAAAGCACCAGGTTTGTTTTCACTTAAAATTTCTTATTGAATAGTGTGATGAGCAGAGTACAAGTTATTCTGAAACTTTCATGATGACCACATCAAGGAAGTTTCACTCCATTTACATGTGGAAGAAACCGCACATTACAACTCAATTGTTTTCTTGCTATCCACAGACCATAGATTTTGGGAGCTTGCCAAAAGCATTGCTGCATTTAATAAGTAAAATCAGAAACTCTGGGCAAACCTCCAGAATTTCATGTTTTGCTTGAGTTTTCTTTATTTGTGGTCTTTCTTTCTTTCTTAATAATCTGGCTGGGGTGATGGTATAATGATTTTCAGACAGAACAGTAAAATACATAATAGTAGACAAAGGAAGAGTGGCTCTAGCAGTATTTAAGAAACATGTAGGAATACAGGCCTGTAAATATTAATTGAACTGTAAAGCCCATGTTTTTTGTCTACACAGAACAGTATTCTCTGATGGCTTTACTCATCTTCATTGGGGTATCTATGTTCATTCATCTTGAACTGAATTTTTACATCTGTTCTTCTATCCATCAGCTGAATGACTCAGAGATTTGGCATGTAAAATTTAAAAATTAAATATTCTGTTTATATAATATAAACTATATAATAATTAACCAGTGGTAGCCAGGTTGGTGCATTATGTCATAGGCTTTTTCTAAAGATTCCTCTTTGTGCCCCCTTCCAGCACCTCATGGTCTCAAGTCCTTGCTGCTCTTGTGGTTGTGGAGCTCCATCTTGTTTTCCATTACTAAATTTCTTGCTTGGATACTGGTGATAGAAGGGACTCATACTTTTTCCTAAAGCTTCTACTCTGGAGCCTTTGGGGCAGTGGTTGCTTGCTTGTGATGTGATTGCAGTGGGATAGAAGGCAGTTCACAGGAGAAGGAAACAGGTGAACAAGACAATTTCTGCCAAGATGTTAAGTCAGGGTAAGCTACATTAGAAGAAAACTTTTTTTTTCCTTTCCTCTTTTAATAAGTAACTTTCTATTTAGCTTACTCTGACATAACTTTATGGCTTGCTTACAAAATACTACACTGTACAGAAGTGATTTTATTATATCTTCCTTCTGTGGACTGGCATTAAGAGAAAAATGCTTGATGCTTAAGCATCATTCAACCAATCCGGGTATTTAAACACCACAGCATTTTGTGTAGTGTTCTTAATAACCTCTTTGGGTTTTCCTAGAGATCTGATCCAGTAAGCCATTCTTGTCTGGGGCAGAACCTGCCGGAGTCCAAGGGTATTTGTAGTCTATAAAGAAACAGTACTTATTTTTTTAAATAGCCTTACTGATATCAGTCACAGCAAAAAGTATCAGAAAAGTCTACTTTTAGCCCATTTGTGAAATGATCCCTCCGGCAGATAGGAGTTTGAGAGGACGCTAGACATGTTTGCAACTGTATGTTGTGGTAAAACACTGGGTCAGGGTGCCTGTGTGGAAAATAGTCTTCTGTTACATGCAGAATAATGGCTCTGTGTGTTCTAAGTGTTATGCAGATGCTTACTAACATTCAAAGACATTTTAGATGTTACTTGATGGCATAAAAACGTGTCACTTGGTCTAGCATTTCTGCACATAACAGCTGTAATTCTGTACAGCTTCTCTGCCAAATGTGGGGAACCATTGAAGAGCGGTAAATCACTTCTTCAGCTTCTAAAAAAATATCCTTGAT
>VZTM01002767.1:2833-28733 GCA_013400555.1 Jacana jacana | reverse complement strand
TTTTTTTTTTTTTTTTTGTGGTTGGGTTGTATTAAAAGCAGTTTCAGCATGAGGTTAGCATGTGTCATATTTCTGAGATGTTATCTTGTCCTCTGCCACAGCTTCTGCAATCACAGATCTGGAGAAGATGCTTGAATCACTTGAAAATCTGTATGATGTTGTTGATTCCTTGACAATGTCTTTAAAATTATGGACTTTGCTTAATGGTTGTAACTTTTTAAGTATTCACATCAAAAGAGTAAGCAATGCGGTTAATATTAATGTAAGACTGTCTTTTCAATGACAGTTCCCAAGGATGGTCTCAAAAGCCAAGCTGCATTTGAAGAAATGAGGGCAAATTACATTAAAGAACTAAAGAAGATGGTAACTAAATGTCCAAGTAACTCTGGGCAAAGCTGGCAGAGATTCTACCAACTGACTAAACTTCTTGACTCCATGCATGATGTAAGTATAACTCCTCAGGGAGTGCAGACAAGTAAAGCGAAAATTTCTCCATTAAGGTAAACCAGTAGAACTTAACTGTGTTGTCTAACAGGGAGAAAAAAAAAGTTTAATTCTTTTTAAAGGGACATCTGAGAGTTGTTAGCAGATGAATTTAAGGATAACTGGCAGGTAAAATAGAAAAATACAAGTCATTAAGGGCTGGGTCCTGCTGCCTTCTCCTATGTTAAATGGTAGCATGTTCTTCTGATGATTCATTTAAAGTCAACAGAACTATTAGTGGGGTCAGAGGCTCTTCAGCAGGAGAGGAGATGTTACCTGTGGCCCTAAGTTAGACACAGTGCAAGTGTGCCACACAGAGTATCCCACAAGCTGCTGCTTAATGAAAGGTGCCAAATTAGTGTGTTGTGCATCTAATATGCCTGATGTGCTAATAAATGTCAAATTAATTTGGTGATCTTTTACAGCTAGAATTGCAATAATGATGACTTTAAAAGATGTACTAAGACCTTGGAGCCATATTGGGTATTCAGTGCTTTATTTGAGCTTTTCAAGTATAAGATTATATTGTTAGGCTATTTCTACAACCCTGTTTCGTTCCAGTGCAAGGTGTTTGTTTTACATGCATCAGGTGTCAGATGCGGTGAATGACATGGAAAACTAAAAGTTTAGTCCCAAAACACCCAGGCTGTTGGTGTCTCAGCCCAGAATGACTCTGAAGGGTTGTGGTAGGTGGCTAGTGCATAGGACCAGCTTGTGATTTCAGAGGCGGGTATCCATAACATTGAGCTCTGTTGGGTTGGGAGGAACCCAGTTCTAGCCAGTCATATGGTAAGTGCAGAGATTTACCTTTCCAGATGCATTGAGCAGCAGGAGGAATGTATCTCCATGCTCTCCATAATAGAGCCTGCAGAGGAAACCAGTGACCCAGCCTGTAATGGTCTCCTCAAGCTTTTCCCCAGTGCCCCCTGAGAGTGCCTTTTCCACCAGCCGCTTGCCTGGGGCTACCAGGACTGGCATCTATCCTTTCTGAAGCTGCACCGTGGTGCAGCAAGTGACAAGAGACCAGTGATGGTCTTATGGGGCCAGTGAGAGCAACCTGTAGTAGCGTTTGGGTACAAGAGAAGACCTCTCACTAAAAATTGGTAAACTCACACCTCCCACTAAGAATTGGTAAACTGCAGCAAAGGATAGAACTGCCCTACTCTGTCCTGGGTGGGCAAGGTAGTAACTTTGCTGCATGAAGAACCTACAGCACTTGGGTTTAGAGCCTGCATATAAATGTACTTCTTTGTACTCAACTTAAATTTTGTTTTTGTAGAGACAGTACAGTACAGTGCACTTCAGGTCAAATCTGTATGAGAGCCTGAGGTCTGTTTACAGAATGTACATATGGAATTATTTTTCAAATATTGTTCTGTTGTTCATTAAAACATTGCAAATCTTAGTGGGAGGCAGGGAGAGCACTATCAGTACTGCAGTAATAGCTCATTCTTCAGAGATTGGGTTTCCCTTTTTCCATGCTTGCAAGGGAGGTTGTAGCATTTTAGGGGAAAGAAAAGGGATGAGCGATAAAATCATTTGCAAGATACTCACATCTGAACCTTGGGGCAGCTTAACAAACCCCTGCATTTAAAGAGTTTTCTGATCCTCTTCAGAGCAGGCAGTGTCTATGGTTTGTTATTTAAATGGGTGTGTTTGTGTGGTTAAGGTGACTGGATGACAGACTCACGCTTGCTGAGAATGCTACCATGTCCTACAGACATTTTCCAAAACACAGCATTAACCATTGGGAACTGGACTAACCAGAGGAAGCAGACTGCTCTTGCATTTTATTTAATTTTTAATTAAGCTATTTTTACATTACTTTTGTTTTAATAGAGCACTTTGTTGCAAAGGACTTTTTAAAGAAAGTCCCATTGTCAGCATTCTCCATTAAAAAGGCCAGTTGTCAGCACAACAGTGCTTCCTTTCAGAGATGATATTGGAGACTTGTTCAACAAAGGCACTTTTTTATTTTTTCTCTTTAAAACTGAGGGTTTTTTTCTTTTTGGTTTCTGAAATCCATCAGAATAAATTTAGAGTGGCAAGAATTACTCTTTTCCCCGCACTGAGTGTTAGTGCAGAATTTCTCTGTTCTATCAATGTAAATGCAATTTTTCTGCTCGATCCCTTAGTATGGGGGGAACAATTTTTTCAGCTGTCACCTATGTTTTTTTTAACTTGCTCCATGATAATTTTAAAGGGTCGGAATATATTTGGTGCTGAGTGGTCTAACTGAGCTGAGGGCCCATGTTTACATGCTGTGTTAGCCACAGCACTGGCATTTGCAGCTCAAGCCTGAAGGGACTGGTGCAGAATTCATGCTTATTCAGCCCTACTGCTGCCTCCAGCTCTTCTACCAGAGCAAAGCAGCATCATTCATGAAGTTCGCTTTACCTGAAATATAAACTGCTTCTCTGCACCTTCACACTTGCTTTGATCGACCTCATTTTTAAAGTAGTCTTTCTGAGGACTATGTGAACTAAAGGACGTGGGAATATCAGATTACAGTCTGCTTGGTTTATATAATATGAGGAAGGGAAAAAAAAAAACCAAACAAGATGGTTATACATTGCTCGGTATACTAAATCATTCATCCACGCAGTGAACATATGTGCAGGTAGAAAAGTGCCGAGGTGAGGGGAAAAAAGAAATATTTCAAGAAGGCTAGGTAGGCACTTAAGTATTTCAAAAAATCAGCAACTTTATTTCATGATCCATAACGTCTCCAAGCACTAACAGTGCAACTGCAAAACAAAGAGATTGAAACCCATCCTGTGCAGACAAGATGAACAGGGTTTGGCGCACATGGATGTACACAGATGTGCCCAGCCTTAGGAGCATGCCTGCAGGCTGCCCTGCAGGCTGCGCCACTCTGCCCTGCACCGCAATGCTCCTTATTTGCATCATGCTGCATGGAAGCGGTAGTTGCTGATGCAGCAGGCAGTGGCTGACAATGCTGGTTACGCAGCACACCCTTCCTCTCCCTCAGCAGGAGACAGCAGAGAGGAAAGAGTAGCTTGTTGCCATTTCACAGAATCACAGAATGGTGGAGGTTGGAAGGGACCTCTGGAGATCATCAAGTCCAACCTCCCTGACAGAGCAGGTCCACCTAGAGGAGGTTGCACAGGAACACGTCCGGGTGGGTTTTGAATACCTCCAGAGAAGGAGACTCCATACCCTCTCTGGGCAGCCTGTTCCAGTGCTGTGCCATCCTCAAAGTAAAGACGTTCCTCCTCATATTTATACAGAATTTCCTGTGTTCCCGTTTGTGCCTATTGCCCCTTGTCCTCTTGCTGGGTACCACTGAAAAGAGTCTGGCCTGATCCTTCTGACACCTACCCTTTAGATATTTAGAAGTATTGATGACATCCTCTCTCAGTCTTCTCTTCTCCAGGCTAAACAGGCTCCTTGATCATCTTCATAGCCCTCTGCTGGACTCTCTCCAGTAGTTCCCTGTCCTTGAACTGGGGAGCCCACAACTGAACACAGTACTCTAGATGTGTCTATTTACTTGCTATTGTGCTATGGATCAGCCTTGCTTGTGTGGATGGACCCCAGCATGGGTATGTTCTGGGAACATTCCGAGCAGCAACATCATCAACATATTTACTTCATGTATGGATTGTATGTTTACTGTTGTGGCTGGCCTGTGTGCATTGTTTCATGAAGCAGTGTTATGTGTTCAGAACCATAGTGTGGTAAGGACAGCAAACCTCTCTATCCAGGACATAAGGGTTTGAGTCTTGTGCCCATGGATAGCCATGGGCATTTCAGGGAGAGATGCACATGCAGCACTTGGATGTAGGTGAACTGTGCTATGTGATCAGACAAATGGCATGCAGGAACATTGGAAACAGATGTACTACACATGGTATCAAAAACTTCATTTGGATCCTCCTCAACATCTCCTGTTGGCTTTGGCAGGAAGGGTTGTATCTTGCATGGCAAGCCTCATTTCATAGAGAGAGCTCAGTGTATGGTTAGGCGGTTTGCAGAACAAAAGCTGAATTTGGTTTCAATCTGGCTGATACTAAACAGGCTTTGCGTTGAAGGCTTTTGTTTCGATGCCATGACATTAAACCCTAATGTGAACCTTCCCCTTGTCTTGGCAAGGCAGAGCACTGTACTGTCATTTGCTTGTTGATATTTTCTGCCAAACAAAAATAAATTCTTTAAGGCTCATGCTGCTGAATAATTAATTTTTTATGGTTCCTGAAGGGAATAGTTTATAGCTGAGGTGCATCTTTCCATAGGCTGAGAGCGCTAGGGTTACACTCGCTGAAAAAGCTGACAGTGGGAAGAAGGGCAGGGATCCCCGAGGAGCAGGTTTGCGAGGCACACTGGGGTGGATGCAAATGTGCCTCCGCAGGTGCTTGATTCCACAAATACGAAGCTGCAGATGAGCCCCTCGGCTGTTGCCAACACCTTTGGGTGCACTTACTCCTGCTACTGATCTGCCAAAGTTGTGTCCCACAGCTGATGAGCTGTTTGGAGCCTTGTTTTAGTCCCAGTGCCTGAATTCTCAGAATAGGCATTTTCTCTGTTTACTCAGAGACTAAATCCAGGCCCTGCTACTGGTGTGGCCCCTACAAAAGCAGCAGCCATGGCAGAGTGTGCATGGAGATGTGTTGCAGCAGCTTATGAGCAATCTGACAAGTGAGAAACCGATTCCCCGCTCCCTAATGTAGACAGGGGCTCCTGCCAGGGTTGTCTCACTCACTTTGGGATGGTTGGATATCTTCACATTAATAGGTGTTTGTTGAAGGAGGGCAGAACCCCGCTACTGTTGACAGAAGAGCAAGGGAGTCTCAGCTCAAAATTTACCCTGGCCAAGAGCTGAGGATGCTTCATTGGTGCATGATACTGTGGGTTTGCATGCATCCTCCAAGCTTAGAAAAATAGTTCAGCTCAGGTTTCTCCATGTCATGTCCAGGTGTCAAGTGCTGTGGTTTCAGTGTGCACGTGTTTATGACAAAAACCCAAAGAAATTACTGCAGATCTTAAATCAGATAAGTTGCAGAATCACAGAATGATATGGGCTTGGAAGGGACCTCTGTAGGTCATCAAGTTCAACCCCCCTGACAGAGCAGGTCCACCTAGAGCAGGTTGCACAGGAACATATCCAGGTAGGTTATGAGTGTCTCCAGAGAAGGAGACTCCGCCACCTCTCTGGGCAGCCTGTTCCAGGGCTCTGCCAGCCTCAAAGTAACTAAGTTCCCCCTCATGTTTAGATGGAACTTCCTATGTTCAATTTTGTGCCCATTATCTCTTGTCCTGTCACTGGGCACCACTGAAGAAGGACCAGCCCCATCCTCCTGACACCCACCCTTTAAGTATTTATAGGCATTGATCAGATCGCCCCTCAGTCTTTCCTTTTCCAGACTAAAAAGACCCAAGTCCCTCAGCTTTTCCTCTGAGATGTTCTAGTCCCTTAATTATCTTTGTAGCCCTAAATGCACCTGTCCAGGCAGAACTAGGTTCCACATTTGGTCTGGTCAGATATTTGTAGTGCCTAATCCAGATGCATTTTACCCACCTTTTTCTCCTTTTTAGTGTAAAGTAAATACACTGCATAGGTGTAATCAGAGGCTTCATCCCTCTTTATTAGAGGTTTTACTTCTTGGGTTAAAGATTTCATAAGCATGCAAACAGGCAGAGACCTATTCCTGAAGGGGACAGAGAAAGGTTTTGGGAGTGTCATTTTCATATGACAACACTGGGGTTTCTGACATTAATAGCTGTAGCTAATAATAGGAAGAAATTACTCAGCATTGTGTTGTTACCCTACTGCTGTCTTAATTGCTGTATCAGTAGGCTTAATCGCCAAGATGCTCCTGATAGACAAGTGACTGTGGGCTTTCACACCACACTCGGAGCTTGTGAGAGATTTTGAAGTCAGAAAAGTAACTGAGCACAGAAGTGTGCACCCTTGCAAATCAGACAATTCTTACCGTTCCTGGAAACACAAGGACATGGGGAGATTGGCAAACTAAAATCAATTCTTTTTGCTGTAAAATTTCTGCAAGTGCTCCAAGGTCACTGTAACTGTATTAACTTCAGGGACTTCATTAAAGGATTCATTTTTTTAATTACGAAGAACAGTATGGGTGAAAAAGTCCATTTTATGGAACCCCACCCTAATAACAGAAAATGATGTTTGATTAATATTTCTATTTCTCAGAGGTGCTTAATACAGCATACAAATGCGAAGATTGATTAAGTAAAATTCTCAGAATTTCTGAGACTTCTGTAGCCTTGAAAATGTTGAAAGGCAGCACAGTGTAGGGTAGGGATGAGAGAGAGCTTTATAATTAATGACTGGAGTGGTGAAGGGTTATAGCTAACAGCTGATCCACTTGCCAACAGAAGAGCTGTCATGTCTTACAGCAGTCCGGGAGACACGAACATGGCAATTCAGACCTGCAACCCAGCTCATATTCATTTATTTAGTGGTATTATCCTGGCTAGAGAGGCTGAGGGTCTCCATTCTGGGAGCTACCCAGAACTCAGCTGGGCAAAGCCCAGCACCTGAACTCCTGTCCCCAGACACTGGCCTAGTTACCTCCCGCACAGACGAAGGCTTGCAGTGCCATCAGAGGTACCAAGCCATATTTTATTGTCAGGTCTAAAGAATTAAACAGCTGCCTACTAAAGCGGTAAGGATGATGTCCTGGTTGCATCCTGAGGAAATGGGAATTATTTTAGTTGTGGCCTGAACTGCGCTGTCTGCTCTCTACTAATCTGTAACTCTTCAGCTATGTACTTCAGTAGCTGAAATAATTGGAGATTGTAAAAATAAATATGTTTCTAGTCACTGTTGCTTGTGAAAAGAGTGGTGCTTTTATTCACAGGGCTTAATTAGAGTTGCCTTTCATGCTGCTGTACTGGAGGAGGGCTCAACATTTCAGATATAAACTGCCAGCAGTAGAGGGTCAAAGCCATCAGGTAAAACGTAGTCAGGACTTCCTAGAGCACAGGGATTTACAAGCCTGTGAAGAACAGCCAGAAGATTGATGGGCCAATGTTAATGGCATGGGCTTCAACAAGGCCAAGTGCCAGGTCCTGCACTTGGGCCACAACAACCCCAAGCAGGGCTACAGCCTGGGCAAGTGTGGCTGGCGAGCTGCCTGGCAGAAAAGGACCTGGGGGTCCTTGTTGACAAGCAGCTGAATATAAGCCAGCAGTGTGCCCAGGTGGCCAAGAAGGCCAATGGCGTCCTGGCTTGTATAAGAAACAGTGTGACCAGCAGAAGTAGGGAGGTGGTTGTCCCCCTGTACTCAGCACTGGTGAGGCCACTCCTTGAGTGTTGTGTCCAGTTCTGGGCACCTCAACACAAGAGAGATCTCAAGGTGCTGGAGCAAGTGTAGAGGGCAACAAAGCTGGTGAAGGGCCTGCGGCATAAATCTTATGAGGAACGATTTGAGGGAGCTGGGACTGTTTAGTTTGAGGAAGAGGAGGCTGAGAGGAGACCTCGTTCCTTTCTACACTACTTGAAAGGACATTGTAGGGAGGTTGGTGCTGGTCTTTTCTGATGGGTAATTAGCAGTAGAACAAGAAGGAATGGCTGCAAGCTGCAGCAGGGTAGGGTTAGGCTGGACATTAGAAAAAAATTCTGCCCAGAAAGAGTGGTCAGGCACTGGAACAGGCTGCCCAGGGAGGTGGTGGAGTCACCATCCCTAACTGTGTTTAAGAGACGATTAGATGTGGTGCTGAGGGATCTGATGTAGGGGAGAACTTTGTAGAGTAGGGCTGATGGTTGGACTCGATGATCCAAAGGGTCTCTTCCAACCCTAATGATTCTAAGCATATTTGATGTAGCAAATTCGTAAGCTGAATTTAGAGGTGCTGGATAGCTTGTGTTACCTCAGTTATTATCTCCGTGTATCAGTCACTGTGACTGCAGCAACAGAGCTTGTGCATTACAAAAGAAAGCAAATGTCTTCCTTTCCTTACTAAGGAGGGAACTTCTCTTTTAAATTGAAAGACTTGGTAAATTATCTACCTGTTGTAAATCAAAACTAAATCAGATGAATGTTGCTTGGGCTGCAGAGGCAGGTACTGAAATTTCAAAACTAACATTGCCTGTGGAACTTGAATTTTTGATTCCTTCAGTGCCAATTCGTGCCAAGGCTGCTGGGCCGTCAGGAGGGTGGTACCTGCTGAAAATATATAAGAGGATGCCTGCAGAAAAGAGCACTGCTCATGGCTCAAGTTTCACTCTTGCAGGTCCCTTTAGCTGACCTTATCGTATTCTTTACATTTTAGTACCTCTGAGTTGGCGTTTGATTCTCCCACATTCATTCCTCTTTGTTTTAAATTAGTGTTAGCAATACTTTCCCAGCCCCAAAGCCATGCAGCTTTTAAGGTTGGAGTTAAAAAGATCTGACTGCTCTTCTGTGTTCCCTGTGACACGTGGTGCTTCCTAACACTCCCATTTTCTTCAGGTGGTTGATTATTGTCAAGTATGTTAAACTTGGTAACTTTGCTTAAGAAAGAGAGGCATAAAAGTTTTAGGAGACTATAGAGGTATAGGAGCCTTAAGGAACCAAACCCAGGTATTATTTGGTAGGAGGTTCTAGGCATTTTCTTTTAAATTGCTGTGTAAACTTAACTTTCCTCCTCTGTGGTGAGACTCATAATGTGCCAGGTTAGGATAATATCCATGATCACATCCTGGTTTCCCCCCCGGACTGCTAACTCACTCATTGATTGCATAGAACAGATTATGCTTACTTCAGGAATGGTACTATCTTTCATTTCCCCTTTTGTCCACATGTTCCCCAGCTAAACATAGCTACTTGATACTACTAAAGGCTCGCTAAGAAGGTAGAATTAAGAGTTACCACATATGTTTTTCTGTGGTCTCATTGCATTCAGAGACTTCAAAGGAGTGTGATGAGGCAGGAATTAGGTGGCATTGCCCAGAAGAGGAGCCATCAGCACCACCCAGGATGGTTAGCAGTGGGTCAGAGATGACCCCCAACTCCCTCACTTACAGTCAGTGATGGGAAACTACTCATCATCCCATTCAGGAAGAGCAGAATGTTCATCAGGTCATTGTCAAGGTTGTATGGGGATGTGGAGCTTGGTTAGCTGAGGGGCTGGTATTGGATGACAAAGGCAGAGAGGAGGGAGTGGCGATTGTACCAAGAGATGGTTTCAATATTTTTGGGACACAGCACGTGGCAGAAACTACCTCCTCCTAATGGGTGAAGTAAACCTTTGAACACCAGCACTTTTTCCCTCAAAATCCAAATTACATCTATGCTACTAATTTAGCGTGCATCTGTTTAATGAATTAGCATGGTCTCATGACATGCCAGATCATCAGGAATGAACAGCAGACACTCGTGTACTGCTCAATAGCAGAAAGTCACATGTTCAAGTGATCTCAGCACTGTTCTATGTCATTCATAAATTGCTTATAGGTTTGCAAGAACAGCTGTGAAAGCCCTTAAAATAAGTTCTGAGGTGGGCAGTAGTCTGTTGGTGCCTGTATTTTTTTTATTTGTATCCTTTTCTGCCTCCCAGAAATCCACTTTTACTTATTCTAGCTTTAATTGGGGCTTTGCTGCAGAGTGCAACTCTACAGGTTAGGAGTTGAAGCGACAAACTTGGGCTTGATAAACTACACCAGCAGAAGTGGTTTAAGTCCTTTGGATGGACACAAGGCACCAAAATTAAACTTTTGAATTTTTAAACAGCAAGGGCTCTAGATTTTTCTTCAGTCGTGCAACAAAGTAATTTGGTGAACTGCAATAGTAATTAACAGGTTAAGCAGAACCTAGATGCACTTCATTCATGGTGCCTCCGAAGCTGATTTCCCTTTGCCTCTTCACTGACTTGCACTGTTTTCTCCTAAAGATCGCCCATGGTCCCCCACACTGTAATTCTTTAGGAGATTCATTTAGGTCAAAGCAACCAAGAAATAACATTTTCTTTGCTATTAAAGGTCATGAACAAGTACTCCTCAGTTATATCAAAGTACTACAGGAAACTAACCCAGCATGCATGTAGGTTGAGCCATGAGATTGCTTTGCCATGTTTGTATCATTAACACAGAAGTAATAACGATGGCTGGAAGAGGTCATCTTGTCACCGTTCTCTCGCTCTAACGGCATCTTTGTTTATAGTACAGATAACCTAGAGTTTGCAATTTTGCTGGGAGAAAATAGTACAAAGCAGGAGACAAAACACTCAAAAGCCAAAATTAATCCTCATCCTTGTAGTGTTATTAGGTTTGCCATGATGTGGTGACCAAAGTGGAGCTCTGTAACTTGCAACTGAGAACAACACAACTTGAGACAAGGTAGAAGGAAATCAGAGTAAATTTCTTGGTGCCTTGGAAACACATGGTATGAGACCACCTCACCTTTATTAGGATTGCAGCCTGGCTGCACAAACTTGCCATTTGTGGGAGAACTGTGATACACTTCCACCTGTGAAAACCCTTAGTGCCCAGAGGAAGGCAAAGCTGTGCCATGGGACAGTGTAAGGACAGGGTTGTTCCACTGGCAGAGGTGGTTCCACCTTAACAGCTAACTCAGCCCTTGTGGTGTTACAGAACAAAACTTCCTTATCTGTCGTTGAAGAACTAATTAGAACTTTTTTAGCTTTCAAATTCTCAGCATTACACATAATCCACTGAGAGAAAGGAAAAGTTTTGCTAGCCACCACTACAGAAATGGAGAACTTAAAGAGTTTTCTTCAAAAAGAAATACTTCCCTAAATAGTGCCTCTATAGCTTAATAAGTAGTAAGCAGGAAAAAAGCTTGTGTGTGTTTTTAAGAAATGCATTTCTAGAAATACTTTACTAGGTGAACAAGTTTATATGGACCGTAATGCTGTAAAATCTGAAAAGCAACCATGTGATGCAGCGTTCATGTTGTCGCGCTAAAACCATCAGCTGCTCTGGCAGTTGTAGGTTGTGGCCCCTGGAGAGTGCACTGAAGTTAACCAAATAATCTGATTTAACAAACATGTGTCCAGCTGAAATTTAGAGATGCAATCGCTTATGGCTGATCCTTTACCTCTGGGGAAGGCATTGAGTACCTACGGTTTCCATGATGGCCAGTTGCCTACTAGTGAAATGAAAAGTGCGGTTATGCTTAAAAATCATATCTGTGGTATTTTGGGTTGGGTTGTTTTTTTTTTCCCCAGTTAGCAGATTTTTAACAAGTTAAGTAGCACTTTGAGATCTGTGTTCTTTTGTTTGCTTTTTAACCCCTGTAAATGGACTGCCTAGTCAGAGCGAGATGCGACGTCTTAGTGATAATCCAGTATGAATAAGCTGTTGCTTGCATGCAAAACTCTCCGTGGCTTTTCCTAACAAGTGTTTCTTTCTGTGTTTCAGCTCGTTAGTGACTTATTGGAATTCTGTTTCTACACCTTCCGAGAGTCTCAGGCACTGAAAGTAGAGTTTCCAGCCATGCTGGTGGAAATCATCAGTGACCAGCTACCAAAGGTGGAATCCGGGAATGCCAAGCCCCTGTACTTTCACAGGAAGTAATAGAAAATGTCTTAAATGGAAGAACTTTGCCTTAAGTTTCCCTGTGTTGTTCCACACCCATGAAGGACCCAAGAAACCATATTCTAAACATGCTATTTACACTTGTTCAGCAGTCTCTGAATAGTCTAAAATCATATGAAGGGTTTGGGGAATGGAAAGCAGTTGACTCGGATTTGGCAAGACCTAGATGTTTGGAAATTACCCCCAAACCCTAAAACACTTAGAAAATGTTCCTGTTCCTCTGGATGAAAAGCCATATCTAGTCAATAACTCTTTCATTTTGATATTTTAACAGATGGAGTTTTAAATATGCCATGTAGTTTCTGGTATTGTTTGCTTGTTTTAAAAGGGTTCAAGAACTAATGAGAACTTTTTAAAGCTTACCCTTGGTTTGCACATAAAACGTAAAGTCAATATGGGGCATTAATATTCTTTTCTTGTAAAAAAAGAAACAAACAAAACCTATATATACACACACATATACACACACACACACACAAACCCTAATGTGTAAAGTAATAACAGAACATTTGGTGTGGAATACTCTGTTATCCCCACCTGTGGCATTTGTTATCCCATGTTATCCTGTCATAGATGATATACACTGTGTTAAGTGTCCATTTACTATTTAATTAAAAAGGATGAGATGTGAAAACAAATGCCCTGGTATCAATTTATAGTATCTATTGTGCTGGCTTTACAAATAATTTTTTGCAGTCTTTTGCTGTACTGTACATTGCTGTATGTATAAATTGTGAAGGACCTGAAATAAGGTGTAAGGAACTTTTGTAAATGAGACAAAAAAAAATCTTTAATGGTTAATGGATGAATGGGAAAGTATTTTTGGAAGAACTCTATTTTGCTGGAGACTATTTAAGTACTATCTTTGTCTAAACAAACAAGGTAATTTTTTTGTAAAGTGAAATGTTCTGCATGCATAATGAACCGTTTACAGTGTATTTAAGAAAGGGAAAGCTGTGCCTTTTTTAGCATCATATCTAATTTACCATCCTACAGTATCTGTTGTAAATAACCACACTTAACCTTTTTCAGTTGTATTTAAGCCTTTCTATTTTCCTCTCTATTTTCCTCCCTTTTGTCTCACTTGCAAGCATATGTGACTTGAGAACATCTTAGAAATCCTGCTTCATATTTCTGTAGGAAACTACACTCTGTTGTGTTTGCCACTTTACAAGGTTTCATTTAACAAGACAAATTACGGTCTCTCCAAAGCTTTTGCCAGCTTAATGATACAGTGAGTTCATGCCCTCTATTCCCTTACTCTCTCAGGGGAACGGGGCTGAGTAAGATGTTGAACGATGATTCTTTTTTTATTAAGGTTTCCCAGATTGTTTGTTTTTTCCTTTGAATACTGGATACACACAAGCATCTTAAAAGGTCAGATTATCATTTCAGATGGGGGAGAGCGATTTCTGATTATGATGAAGGGCACATGCAGATCATTACAGTAAGTATATTGAACAGATTCGTACTGGTGAGAGGGATGGTAAGGTACTGGTAAGGGCAGATTAGCCGAGTAGAATTTCTAGTCATAAACTAATGTAATTTTGTAAGCATTTTTGTAATCATCAGAATACATCTGGGAAGACGAATGTTCACACTGCAAGTTCAACTCGGTCTGATTTTGTCTCAAAAATCTTTTCTCTAGAATAAGACTGCAAAGAAAAAAAAAAGACTTTGAGGTGATTTTCACTATTTCACAATTTATAAGCAAATAGAAAAATTTGGAGTAGAATAGAGGACAGGTGGACTTTTCTGAGGCTCAATTGTTGCTACCATATGCTCATGTTTAAATAGAATAGTTCTTCAGAGTCCTAATCTCTAGTGTTCTCTCTGGATGCCACTGGTATTTTCAAGTTCTAGTTTGTCCCTTGGCTGGTCAGAATGTAGCATTTCTTTTCAATGGTGGTCGAATTAAGAATTCTACACCCTTTCTGAGTCCAAATTTCGAGGTGCGCTTTGGTGCACTGAGGACAGTCTGTGCTACTTGTCTTTTTAAATGACACCTGCCTTACGCAATGGGTAATCTGTAAAGACTGTATTCAGAGAGGTTTTTTATATATAAATATATACATACATATATTATTTGCATTTTGGAAGTCTAATTCATAGGCAGATCTTTAAATACTGACCTGCACAGCAATATGAAAGCCAAACTTCCAACGCGAGATTCACAGCATGCAGACTGGCTGTTTACAGTAAAGACACAGTCATACATCCATCCTTCCATTTACATTTTTTTTAAAAAAGCCTAAAATAGAAAATTTCAAAGCCAGGTTCGGGGTGAATACAGTCTGCAGCAGCTTTTTATATTAACAAAGTTACTGCCTCCTTTTCTGTCTCAGAGTAACTTTGCTTGATTAAAATAGCAAAGCCATATTCGACACTTCACTGTTAAATGCCTGTCCCAGTCCAAATTGTTGTCTGTTTGCTCCTGTTTTTGTACCTTATTACTTTTAATCTTGGTTTGGTACAACTCATAATTCACAGAAACTTCATATAATTAAACACACTAAAATTAGTTTTAAAAAGCAATTTATATCTTTATGCAAAAACGTATGTCTGTCTTTGCAAACAACTGTAAGCAGATTATAATAAATCCTTTACTTTAATCACCTGTTGTTTATGAAACCATTCATTGATTATTATTTTTTGCTAGAGATCATTGAAGTAATAGATACAATTGGATG
Organism: Jacana jacana; assembly: GCA_013400555.1. Lineage (NCBI taxonomy): Eukaryota > Metazoa > Chordata > Aves > Charadriiformes > Jacanidae > Jacana > Jacana jacana. Next base: position 14,027 of record VZTM01002767.1, on the reverse strand, counting down.
TAGATGTTGTAAGAGGCAGTATTCTCTTATCAAGGACACTTAAGCAGAATAGCCATCACTTTTTTTACCTAAACCTGTGTACAGCAAAAAAAAAAACCAACAAAAAACCGACAAAAAAAAAAAAAACACCAAAAAACCCCCAAACAGCCCTATTTTTTAGCTACCAGGAAGTTGCATTCTTTTGAATTTGTTTAGAATGAAATAGGCATTTGTCTCCTGCAAAATACAAGACAAATTAAAACACCTTTTGGAAGTGGGCTTCTATTCATCGAGCTAAACTAGTTTGTTGTAAGAAGGACCGGGGATATACAGCAAGAGCATTGTATACGCAGATAAAGATGTAAAATACTGTTAATGTACTGAGTGGGTATTTCAGGAATACTACACAGCCTGCAACGGAACAGGCACGCAAGATAAAATAGAAAAGACTAAAATTTGCAATATCAAAAATCTTATTAAAAGGATACTTTACAATCAATAATGCAAAAAGCTAATTCACAGGGTGGTGTTTTTCACTGACTTGTTTAAACATTTATGAAATTAAACAATTCTACAGTTAATGCACTTTTAATTGTTTATTAAAGATTTGACTTTTTCTTTTTTTATAGCAATGTTTTCAGCTGGAGGTCATTGACTTGATAAGATAGACAGCAGTTCTGAGGCCAGGAAGCTCAGAGGAATGTTTAAGAATTCTTGGAGTTTAAATAGATTCCTGGATGAAAAATTAAAGCAGCCAGCAGTATGGTGTAAACAGTAAAATCTATGCATAATGATGCATTTATAATTAGGGGTTTGCTTCTGTATGTTTAAAGCTTTTTAAATAAATAGAAAATATTGTTTGGTCTTTATGTTAATGTCTGCAAGTACCTATTTTTCTTTTTTTTTTTTTTTTTTTTATACAAATTGTACAAATATACATGAATTAAACTGGTTTGATTGCAAGTATTTCTTGCATTTTAATCTCAGATAGGTGCTGGTGCAGCGATATCCTTAGAGGAAAAATTCTGCTCATCTAGAAGTGGTACTAAGTAACACACAAGAACTAACCATAGGCTTTAATATAACATCTTTCTTCATACAACTAGAAATTGGGTTGTCTCAAGCTCCATTCATTCGGGTGACACAGCAGATACAGCGGCAGCCTCTTGCGCTGTAGAGTAAGGAATGCCCAACCGCGAGGAACGTGGTTCCCTTAACTGGGGGAGCTGTGCTTGCCAAATGGGATGCCGCCACTGCTACACGCACAACCTACGTCCCGCTCGAAGAAACAAACCCAGCAACCTCCAAACAGCTAGACAAGCCTGACTTCCACTTTCAGTTCGCCTGGAGCTGCTGCACCCGTTGACCCAAGTTAGAATTTCTCTCATGGACATAGGGATTTGCTATTTTATATACCAAGGTTTCCCCAGGGACTAAATCAAACTGCCTTCTCAGGGTCAGGTCTCTTCCAAATGTAATTATGGCAAGATAAGTAGAAGGGGAAATAAAACTCTTGCTATCTCCGTTTGTTCTGTGCACTGCCTATCTCCAAAATTCACCACTGAGTTCTGCATGAAGCTCGGTCTACGGTGTAAGACCACTATTTAATTGCATTTTGGCTTTTTTAATAACAAGTTACACAATCTTACTGCCAAAAATCCTTGCACCTGCCTTCTGTTTGCTGAGTTGTCAGAAGGAAAGAATAGTAGAGGCTCAGCAGTGTTAAAAAAAATGTCTCATATGTTTACAAGCAGATGTATCTGTCATATGCTGTTCCAGAAATAAGAAAACGCTATCGCTAACTTAAAAACATAATGAAACTTGTAATCTGACCTCAAGCTGGGACACTGCTTTCTTCCAGGTATCTACACAGAATGAGAGTTCATGAGGGGTCCAATATTACTAAGAGAGAAAAAATGCCCTTTCATTTCAGAGATTTTTGCTGGGTAAAATGTGCCGTGCCATAAGGTTTTCAAAACACCACATTAAGTGTAGCTGCCGGTAGATCTTTCAACTCAAGATGAAAAGTTTTCATCTTGAGCTCTGTGTGTCTCCAGAAGTAACAGGAGTGTCAAAACATCTCACCTAAAGGCAAACAGGGTCACAAGACTCGATGAAGACACTAAATCTCTTCATCCGTTTATTTGGTCCTTACCTGTAGTTACTGCAAGCACAGATGAGGACACTCTGTTGAACTCCAGTGTAGAAAGACATGTCCAAGGCACACTCAGCTTAAAAGGTGGGAAGTCCAGAGAAGACTTTCAGTTAAAGTGTGTTTAGCACTCATGCGGTTACAGCCTACATAAGCTCTCTATCAGCAACCGGTCTCCTTAAGTTGCAAACCAGGTAAGAACTGTGAAACGGGTTAAGAGGAGAGAACAAGGAACAGAGCATTGAGAAAGGCAGGTTTTTCCCCAAGTCTTTTCTGGGCTATAATTACAGAGGCTCAGCGAGCAAAAGCTGTAAAGCAATGCAGCAGGAGCACTTAGTTTCATTGCAGGGCAGATACACCACCAATGGGCTTTTTCTTTCACTCCCGATGAAAGACTGGGCATCAGGCAGAAACTTGCCATGATCATCAGCTGGGACAATGATAAACAACATTCTGCAGCCTGAAAACCTCAGGGTTTTTCACCCAGCAGAGTGAAAATGCTGCCTGGCCAAGGCGCAGAGCTGCACACTGTCCAGTGACTTAACACAGACTGTAAATTCCTACTGAGCCCAGCTGGTCAGGAGGCTCAGCTTTTCCATTAATTATTCAGCAAACACACATTCAACCTTAATCCCCAGGCTGAGGGATTCAGTCTCTGGCCCCACAGTCACGGCAAGGCACACGTCGTTTTGCATAAAAAGCACAAAATGGGTGGTTGATTTTTTTCCCTAATTCCCCCTCTCCAATTTTCAGCCTGTGTTACGCATTCACTGCCATGAGTCTCAGCTTTTGAAAACCGATGAGTCTGTGCCCCAGCGCACAGTAACCAGCACATAGCGAGGGAGGGGGTATCCAACCTGAGGATTTAGCTGCTGAACCTGTACCCACACCTGTGACATGAGAGCAGTTCACTATGAGAGGAGGGGTCAAGCCAGACCCACAGAGAACAATCACGAGAACAACCACTCCTGTTGCCAGACCAAAAGAGAAGAGCCCTTTGACCAGGTTTCTCCACAATTCCCTGTCCTCCTCCCTGCTTCAAGTTAACAGTCCATTCCCCTGCTCTTCCCAACTCTACCAAGCCATGGAAAAGCCAGACAAGAGGCATGCCCTAAGGCCCAGCTTCAGGAAAGAAAACCATCTCCAAGGATGGGAAAGGGGCTTGACTTTCTTTTTTGTGATTTTTCAATTTCTAGCATCCTTTAATCTCTACATCCAAACAGTCAGTCTGAGGCCATCGTTTCCAGCACTGTTCAGCAGTGAGGGTGACGAGTGAGATGTGCCATGGCTGTACAAGGCTGTACTCAGAATCAGTATGACCAGGCTGATGTGGAAACCTGTGTGGTGGGTAGCAGTTACCACAACTCCATGCCTAAGAGGCAGTGTGGTTCGCCTGAAAGCCAGATCTGATCTGACTCAGCTCACACCACTGCCTTCAGACAATGTCTAGGATGTGAGAAAGTTTGGATTAGTGTTACTTCTGCTCAGTGTATTATTTCCCAGTAGAAAAGTTTTCTTGAGTTCTGTATGGCTCCAGAAGTAACAGGAGTGTCAAAACATCTCACCTAAAGGCAAACAGGGTCACAAGACTCGATGCAGACACTAAATCTTTTATTCCTTATCTATACATCTGCCTTTTTAAACCACCTCAGTTAAACAGGAAAAAGACCAAACCAAACCACAGAGCTACAGCTGAGAAACACATTGAGAACTTTGGAAGACAGCAGCCAGAATGAGATCGCACATGCGCTGCACGTTTAAAAGAACAAGGAAACAAATGGAAGTGACTTTAAAAGCTTGCAAGGTTCAAGTTATCACAGCTTCGCTGTCTGACGAGCCAGCATACCTAACTGCCACACCTACTAGGCTAATACCAAAGGGACATTCTCCCTCTTTCAAAATTTTCCACCAACTGGTAGCCTTGAAAACTGAGGCTGGCCGCACAAACTCCCCCCTACCTCCAGAATGACTCCTTAAGGCCCCAAATGAGTCAATAGAGCTGTGGACACCAGGGCAACATGATACCCAGCCATAACAGGGCTTTGCAATGTGAACAAATCGGTAAGGAAACCTGCAATCTGTTGCTGTATGTACTGATCAACTGTTTCCCCAATACTGAGAAAAGGAGCAAGTTAAAGAACTTGGATCTCCTTCACACACGTCCAAAAGTCATCTTCAGTGCTTGGGTCACTTAGCCACCACGCCAAGACAAGAATTGCCTAAAAGCTCTATGGCAGAGAGTCACTGCTCAAATACCAGGAGAATACACCAAATTAAACTCCTCCAAGTTACGAGGTTTAGTGCTGGAGAGCTGTACTGACTTGGCCCACCATTGCTCCATCTGGAAATGATTTGTGCATATTCCAATGGTCTGTGCAGGCTGGGCAAAAGAACAAAATAATGCTATGGAGTTAAATCTTTGGGGGGAAAAAAAGCCATCCCAACCTTAAGGTAGCATTAACCATTAACTGGTTTACTAATCACATTAGTTAGAAAAACTTGCAAGCTAAGTATATCTGCAGTAAATGACTCAAAATCCACAGAGTCCCATTTAACAAATAAGTGAGCCTGTGTTAGCATTTTCCTGCATCCTCTGCACTGCCTCCCAGAGGGTCTCGCTTGAAGGAAAGAAAAATACAAAGACTAATGATAAACTGCACATAGCTTTCTCTTTCTCTTTTTAATCACAAGGCACAGATTTGTACACCAAAAGGTTTCTGAAAGGTTTTCCTATGACCAGAGATGACTCACTCTCTACAAATTATGAGGGAGCTACTTGAGGATTCTGATACTATGAAGTATCATTAAGACCCTACAATTGACAATTACAGGGGAGGACAAAAGGGAAGCTCAAGGAGGAGCTAAACAGAGAGACAACAGATAAAATGCAAGACGCCTCCAGGATGCACAAGGATCACAGCCAGAGTTTCGCTTTTCCTTTTGGCTTGAGCTTGCAGAGTTGCCTATTTTAAGTAAGGAGCCTGTGTGAGGCTGACTGCATACAGCTGCCAATAATTATTTCACATCATAACTTACAGAACCAGAGCAAAATATTCTCCAACATAGGAATGACTTAGGTCAAATAGCAAATAACATTTTATTTCATTTACAGTGATATTTTTGAGTGGTAAAGGAACCATGGCATATAGGAGCCTGTAATAAAAGTTCATGTGTCTTATCTTTATAAAATAAATGAAATCATACACGCAACAAACAAATGTGTTCTTTGAAGACATTTGAAAAATGTCATGTCTTGATACCTATTATTTTACTTACTAGTGTCTGTTCCCCTTGGAAATATAATTTAATTGTCAGCGTGATAGCTTTTTTTATCCCACAGCATTTTCAAAACCCAAATAATATTCTGTTGAAAATGCTGGTTATCAATGCATAATCTCCAGGACGCTAAGTTTATAAAAAACTCTTTCAACTGATAGCTGAGTCACAGATCAACCAAATATTTGACTTAAAATACTAGTTATCTTGCAAACAAACATACCACTACTGCTCTTTACAATTGAAAAAAGCACCCTATTAAAAATTTAACCAGCCCCTCCATCCTCCTTTCTTGTCTCCCTCCACCCCACCCCACCCCCCATTCCAACCCTTAAAGAATCTTTTTTCGTAATTCATATTTGGCAACACTTAATGTCTTTATACAGATTAGGATCTTCAACCCATAGTCAGGCTCTTCCTTGATTAAAAGCAGTCACAAAAGCAGAGAGAAGTGACTATAACAAAAATCCATGGATACCATGTACACCTTCTTGGCGTTCAATGCACAAAGCTATAAAAGCTGAACGTAATTTTGTGGAATAAGTCCTCTCTTGCCATTTAGCGTGCCTTCTAGCCATCCTGGTTCTCTGGAAAATTGCACTGCAAAAGAAAAGGAAAAAAATTACTGCATCTTTTTATGCTTGAGTTAGTACTTTTAGCTCTAACTCCATGACACCAGGCAAAGCATATGTACAACATCCAGACTCCTGCAATGACCAGTTTAAGAATCTGGCTGAGAAAGATGAAGAGGATGATTAACTTAAATACTTGCAAAATAGTGCAAAAGTACTCAAACTATCTTCTGCAAAGTATACATTGGGAAATAGCTTTTAGGTAGAGGAGACTTCATTAATATTAATGGAACTTAGGACAGGCTTATAAAATAGAAAAGGAAGAGAAACCAGAATTTGTATCAAATAGTGGAAAACCATTTCAGTAGCTGGGGGAAAAAGCAAGATCAAACCACTTTGAGCAAAGGTGATGAATCTGGATGCTCAGAGCCACAGAAAATTAGCATAGGGCCATACTCTGCAATAAAAGTGAGCATGTGAAGTATTATAAGGGAAATAGAAACCTGTCTCGCTCCAGGTCTCATCTCTTCACAGAGAAGAGCTGCTATTGGAAGAGACCAATGGACAAAAATCATTCTTCTGGTTAAATCCTCTCTCTGAAATCCAAATCCATAGTGCTATTCACAAAACAGGAAGGAAAGGCTCGAATGAAATGCCACCTTCCTTATTACCATCCTAAGTGTTTAGCACTGCTGAGCCCGAAGTTTATGCAAGAATATCCAGGAATCTAAAACAAGAAAAAATTCAGCTCAGACTCTAAAAGCCCCTCTGTGAGCAACAGAACTAATGAAATCTGGCTTCCTATATATATTTTCACCACATTTGACAGGAAATTAAAACAGAAGCATAATCTCAGTTTTTTTGGAAATCAGACTAGAAAGTCCTCAAATTCCCCTATCAAATTTCTTATAAGAATATGATACAGGTATCTACTTGCCTATATAACTGCAAAATCTCTCAGCTCTAGTGACCTACGATATTCCCTACCACATTAATTTATCCTCACAGTGCTTCTGAGACAGACATTATTTAGGGAAGAGATCAGACAAATGCTGAAACATGCTGCCAGCCATGTCAGTGCTTTATTTTAAAACGCATTAACACATTGGGGAATGTGATATTTGTAGCCTTCTACAAATCAGGGAAATAACAGTTAAGAGAGCACAACATGTTAAGTCTCACTTTCAAAGGCATTGTAAGGCTCTAAATTTGAGCACTTAAAACATTCTTTCTTCTAGTTTTTTCTTTGTGTCCTATTATTTTCAGACAGAGAAGCTAGAAGCTGTGCTCAGAAACCACAGTTTAAAACAAGGAGTCTAGAAAACAAAACTGCTTTCAAATAATAGTGATAGTTTAGATTCAGATCAAAAGCCTGGGCTTATAATTTTAAAGAGTGTTTGACAGAAGATTCCAAAGGAAAAAAAAAATAAAACAAAAACACATAGAAAATTATCTTTTAGAAAATTATGCACAGCAACTTACATTACTATTAGTAATTAGCAGCCCCTCCTCTGCCTTTGTGATTTTTATTCCACAATTACAGAGTACACATGCATTTAAAACTGCATCGCTGACACCACCAGAAACCTCCCTCCCGCAGCTCCACCGCAGCGGCTGTAATTCTACCCTTTCCAGCAAACAAGCCAGCAGCTCTAGCGAGCAGCCAAGGCTCTCTCTGAAGTCTCCCATGCCTACAGAGCACATCTGTACTACAGGAAACAAACTCAAAAAAAAAATGACCGATTAGGAAGAAGGCAACTAGGAAACCTGAAAGTAGGAATTGCCTACTTGTCCTCTGGAGCTCAACCTCAATTTACATTAGAGGGAGGATAGATACTACTGGCATCTGAGTGTCTATAAATTAAAGGCCCGTTCTAAATGTGGGTAGCCCTCATCTGAGTGGATTCACACTGAATTTCACATTTACTTCAAATTTACCCAGGGGAGGAAATGCTCAAACTGTGCCAAAACTCTTGGCTCAACAACAGCAGCAACTTTCAAAAGAAATACTTTCTAAACAAGTTCAGTAACATAAGAGTGAACCCTGCACACTGCAGCACTTTCAGAGATAACACACAAGGGCCAAGCAGCTGGGCTTGAGTGACAAATATCATTTTCACCCCAGAAGATTAGATAGAGCTGGTACAACTTAGCTCTGTGCTTGGGAAATTAAATATCCTACATGTACATTACACAGCCCAGGGCTGCCTAATTTGTTAGCAGAAGCTTCTTGTAGCCTCTACAAAGACCAAAGAAAGAACCAGCACTCGGGTTACTTGCAAGATCACCATTTCTAGAGATCAGCCTTCACCAAGAAGTAATTCTTAATATTCAGTAGCACTGGCACCCCACGTTGGGTAAGACTTCTGTGCCTATTCCAATCACCTTAAGCCAGAAAGGCTACGATCCCCACAGGCATCACTGACTTCTGCAGGCAAACGGCATTAATGGAGAAGCTGTCTGAAGGTAAAGCTGCATTAAGCTCCAGTGACCCTGTTTCCTTTGCTAATCCATTTCCAAAGTTTAGTGTACAACAGCATTCATTTAAAATAAAAAGGACGGCTCCACACAAAAGACACTTTGCTGTCATGCACAGCTCCTCTTAAACCCAGGACACAGGCTATTTCTGAAAAAATACCCTGCTTAAGAGAAGATGTTCCATAGTGTCCCCTTTCTGTCATTTCTTCTCCGTCAACAACGATTACAGTTCTTAGCACTTTCTCAGGCCTGCCTTATTTAAAAATACCTTGCTGCAGAAACCACAGATTTGGCCTTAAAACTACAACTCATTATTGGACCAAGCATCCCACAGGAGTAAGTCTGATGTTGCCTGGGGACAGGAGAGGAAAATACTTGTAGTGTAGAAGATACAGAGCAGAGAACTAAAAATTAAATATTTTCAGCAAAGTTTAACCAATGTATAGCAAGACTACACAAGAAGACCAGCCAAAGAACCACCACCAAAAGCCAGCACACTTCTTAAGTCAGTGGAAATAGCGGCAGAGTTGAGGGCCCAGAGCAGGACAACAGCTTCCTCAATACCTGCCACAAGGCTATTTCAGCAGTCTCATGCTAGTGGAGGCACAGTGTAGAGAAGGAGAATGTCTGATCATCACTAATGATGGCGAGTACTATGGAACAATCGTGCCAACTCAAATGGACAAACAAAACCAACTTTCAACTTGCAATGCAATATTTAAGGAAAAGTTTTTCTGATTTCATCTTATCAAGAAACACAAGGTCAGCTTGCCATTTGCAGCATTTCTTCTTGCTTTTCTGTATTTGTCTATAGGAAATAGCTTCAATATTACCAATGTTATGATTATCTAACTGCAAATACCTGTCATTTGCAAGCCACCTTCCCAGAGACCCAATGCTATATGCAGACCTTTCTGCTTTGGCATCTCAAAAGCTTCACAGGTCTCAACTACAAACCTGATCAAGACTCATTTCCACAGTGGTATTAGCACATTGCCCTGGTGCCATTAACTTCAGCAAGACTGAATCAGGCACCGATTCACACTGATTTCCACACCTTTGTGGAAACTAATGGTTTCAGGAGGGAGCAGAAATGGAGGAGACAATCTAATGTCCATGGTGCCTGGCACAACAGGGACTCCCTTTCTGATGGACCACTTTATCAAATAAAGTAACTAGCTACATAAATGAAGATTGCATTTTGTGGGCAACAGAAATCTCACTGCTAAAACCGCTACCACACCACACCACACTTCCATAGAACTCAATCACGCTGGCCAATTTTTCACTGAGAAATTAAATTAAGGCAATAAAATGTGCCTGCAAGCCTGCCGTGTTCAGAAATCCCTAGGGGGTTTTGAAATGGTCCCTGTGCGTAAAGCTGACCGCAGTAATACACAAATATTTAGCATGCTTAGGCTTAGCATGGAATTTGAAATTTAAAAACTTTTTGATTCTCTTAAGTATGTTCCGAGAGGCAGAACTATCCCATGGACAGGACACAGAGTTAGGAATCAAGGATTCTTCTTCCTGACTTTGCTGAAGATTTACTGTGACTAGAAACTACTGTAAGGACTCAGGCTTGTGATGATACACCACGACAAATTAGTGAAGGTGGAATTCGGCTTGAGATTTCCCTATTTAGAAGTGTCTAAATTCCTATTACAGCTGGTGGAGCTCTAGTCAATACGATGAATACAGAGAGCACCCAAAGAAAAAATTGGCTTGCTCTAAAACAGAGGCAAGCAGGAGCAAAGTCAGACTAGCTAAGGTCAAACTACCTTCAGTGACATTTAAAAACTTCTAGTAAAGTCCGTAGGAATTCAGTAGTGCTCAAATGGTACTTTTTGTTGGTGAAGTGATTGTAACTTTCAGCAGCAGTTTGAGGTATCTGAAAAGGAGAACATCTGTCCACAGCCTGTGTGCTCAGTTTCTCCAAGCATAAAATGGAGATAATTAATGCACATGAATGTTTCCAAGTGCTTTGAAATCCACAGATGAAAGGTGCACAAAGAAGAGGCTTTATCCTCATTTTTACCTCAACAGAAGAATTATTTGCACATACGGTGCAATCTAGTATTTGGGGAGTACTACTTCTCTTTGATGTAAATCCTTCATTTGTCAGTATCATAAAGAGAGACGGTCCAGAAGCCACAGCATGAAAAAGAGGGAAGAGAGTGCTTTGGAGTCAAAACCAGGGACACTAAGGCTGGCACTTTGTGACACTGGGAAAGACGGAGGAATGACAATCACTGTGTGAACATGGCTTTTTCTGTTCCTACTTTGCCTGGTAAGGACAGTTGATGCCACACCTTTCCTGAGGAAAAGTACTATAACAAAACACTTTCTCAGGTTCCCCCATATTTTTCTCTGCCCTAAAATCCAATTCTAAAAATTGTAAAAAGCTTTGATGAGAGCTATCTTGTCAAGTTTTCAGGAAGCCTTCCTGCTAGTAATACTGCCAAGGAATTTTGTTGTGTAAACACCACTTACGCTATCTAAAATACTTCTCCCTTGTGGAACTCCCATTTACTGACTTCTAAGCAGTCTCTTTCAAGAACCAGAAATTTAATAAAACTTGGCTCCGAGGCTGGCAAGGTTTCAATGCCAAACAGTCTGATTATTCTTTCCATGATTATTGGGAATATCTGCTTCAACAACAACAAAAATATACAGCCAACGTATGTCTCTCACAATCTCAGATCAAACTCTGCTTCTTCCCATATGTGCCCTTACC
>VZTM01002766.1:50362-66786 GCA_013400555.1 Jacana jacana | reverse complement strand
TGTTAATCACAGAAGAAGCTGAGCTAGAGCCATGCTGGTGTGGCCAGAAGAACAGCATAAAATTTGACTGTATATGTCACAGAAGACATCAGAAAGAATGCACAGATTTCAGAGCCACGAGTTCCATCTTAGCTGTGCATTTTTTACAGTTAATCACAAAGACTGATAATGGATGCAAAGGAGAATGTCAAGTATTCTGTCAAAACAACACCAGCTCACTATCAATAGTGTTCCCTGTCAGCAAAGTTCACTGCAACAAGACAGAGGATGCAACCAGTTGGATAAAGTCACCTGCTGGGCTAACAGAATTGCAAGAATTTATCCACTCGGGCATTTAACTATGCAGTTTCCCAGCCTCCACTTATAATAACTCTTGCTCACTTTAGCTGCACATGCCTCTAACCCATTGGATCTGACAGTCACAGATGGTTCCACAGAAGTTTTTCTGGTATACTGGCTACAAAAGCTGGTTTGGATTGGAATCAAGCTGTTTATTGCTGAGTATGATGTAACACACTAATGGTGGTGAATCAATTAGGTGTTTCTGAAATAGCCTGCATGGCAGAAATAGCATTTACTGCCAAGCAGTAAAATGATTAAGTAGAAAATCTGGAATCTATTTTTTTTCCAGGTGACTAGAGAGAACATTACCTTTTATAATCATCTGGAGTTCCCAGAGAGCAATCCAAATTTACAGCAGCACAAGCAGGAGGCTCATCAGCTGATGGGGTATAATGGATGACTTATGTGCTAGTTGTAGTAAATCTGGGAGCATTGTCGTATTCTGCACTCCGGTGACCAGATTGTCACAGACTGTTTGCATACCTTCCTCCTTCCTCAGGCCCAAGCACACTTTATCTTGAGCATATAGCTGATGCAACAACAGTATGTGCTCATCTTTGAGCTAGGCTGCGTCTCTCTTTTTCTGTGGAGGGTAGTCAAAAACCCAGTGAAGATATATTTCCATAAGCCTTAGAACACGTTTTTCATCTGGGGATTTTTTTCTACCTTGTACGAGCAGTAACTTTTCTCTATAAAATAATGTTTCTGCCACAGAATAACCTTCATTTATTGTGTTCATTGCTTTTCATAACTTTGGAACAGAGTGAATTTAGTCCAGACTCTATCAACACACTAATCCCCATACCGTTAAAAACTAATATAAGATAGTGAACTGTTCATTAATCTCTGGACCAAAACTCTATAATCAGTGTTGGGCTGAATACTGGTCTTAAACTTGCTGTTAGGATTGAGAGTAGTTGTTTATTATAGAAATCATTGCCCTGAAACCTTTCCTACCAGAAAAAGCAAACAAAGAAACAAACAAAAAAAAACCCACAAGTTAAAGTTAGCAATTTAAAAAAATATAAGATAATGACAACTCTGTGATTTCATATGAACTTTCAGAATTCCCTTCCTTATGTCATCAGTGTACTTGGTATACAGATTCTACTGGCTGGCTACAAAGTTTAAGCCCTAAAAAGTATTCAGATAGCATCTTACACTTTTATAATAATTACAGGTGGGGTGTGATAGGTTCTACTCAGTGTTCAAAATTATCACCCTTCTCTTTTTGTCCTCTTTAGTGCTAAAAAGTGACACAGATTTAATAGTGTTAATTAGAAAGTATATGAACAAATAATCAATCAAAATTTATTTCCAAAATATAGCCAGCAAATTCTTTAAGAGTCCTACATGGTTAGTAAAATGGGAATGAAGAAAGGGAATCTTTTAACACAGAGACACACCCAAAATCGAGCCATATATTTAGCTTTATGTTATGATTTAAATGTAAGCATATTACTTCTTTAGAAGAACACAGAGCACTTACTCAGGGAAGGTGATATATAGACATGAGATTTCTTATTTTGTTTTGATTTGGTCAAATCTATGGAGGAAATCAAAAGACATTCCATACTGATCATTGCATGCATATTCTCCTCAAAGACATCATCTGTCACATTTGTCTTTAACCCACTAGGTACTTGTAGCTATATTGTCCATGCTCCATTCTTTTAGTACACTGGGCACTTGATAAAAATTCCCATGCCACAAAATCTTATTTCAGCAGCCAGACATACTAGTGAGTACTAATCTGCATCAAACATTACTTAGACTAAAATAAAATCCAACTAAACAGGCTTAGGTTCCAAGTTCCCTTCCTCCCAGTCATTGGTGTCCCAATTCCAAATATGTTGATGGGAAAACCCTCAAGTTTTAGTAGTCTTTGGACTGAGCTGTCAAATAACCACGTTATAAATCCTATTCTTTTTTACAGTCTTTTTCCTTTAGAACCAACAGTAGGAAATCAAGCTATCCAAAATGCTTACCACACAGAGCATATATTATGTGACAGGAGTGAATCTACATTTCATATATATAACTCTAGTAAAAGGAAGAGACAGAGTTCATTGAAGAGATGAAGGAAGTTTTTATTATACTTCCTATCCATCAGAGAAGATGCAATCTAAGGTGGAATACCTTAGCCAATGCATTTAGGAAAGTCAAGAACCCGTGGAAGTTGATCCAGACCTCTTAATGAAAGTATCTAACTCTTTCCATTGGCAGTATTTGAATTCTACAAGAAAGTCTATAGTGTCTGTAGCTGCATGGGATCCAGGCAGTGGTACTAACCCATTCTAAAATAATAGCTAAGCTTTAGCTCCTAGCATGATTACCTCTTTTGGTAACAAAATATGGTGATGCACTTTATGACTTTCTCAATAGTTTTGCACTTAGAAGACTTACTTAGGAAGTGTAGACCTCAGCTGCAAGATCTCCACCTGTGGTGAGGTAAAACCAGCATCTCCTACCCAGTGTCAGCAGTAGCCATGACATTCTGCCAGGAGCAAACCCCTGTGCTCTAGACTGTTCTGTTTTGGGCTCTTAATTCTTTGAGCCACCATCTCTTGAAGCTGGTCACTATCCATCTGGAAAAAAAATTCAATTTCACTTTCACAGCTTTTATTGGAAAGATAAAAGCTTTTAAGAAAAGCTACAAGACAACAAAGAACCACGCAGCAGCCCCTCTCTCCTAAGCCCCTCCACAGCCAAGAGGGGAAAATCAGAATAAAAAGGCAAAACCCGTAGGTTGGGACAAAGGCAATTTAACAGAACAACAAAACAGCAACAGTAACACAAATAAAAAGGAGTATAAAAATACGATTACTATACCAACCAACAACTCACCAACCGCACCCAGACCATCCCTGACTGCGTGCCACCACCCATTTGCTGTCCCCCTCCCCTTCTCAGCCAGCTCCCAGCTACCCCCAGGGCATGGCTCACATGGGATGGAATACCTGTGCCCCTGCTAGAGCCAGGGAAGAATTCCTCCCGGAACCGGGACAAATCTCAGGAAGAAATTCTTTGCTGTGAGGGTGGCAATACCCTGGCCCAGGTTGCCCAGAGAAACTGTGGCTGCCCCATCCCTGGAGGGGTTCAAGGCCAGGCTGGATGGGGCTTTGAGCAACCTGCTCTAGTAGGAGGTGTCCCTGCCCATGGCAGGTGGTTGGAACTGCATGGTCTTTAACGTACCTTCCAACTTTAACCATTCAATGATTCTATGATCAAGCATTGGTTAAGTGGTTGAGTTACCATTGAAGTGGTGGAGTCACCATCACTGGAGGTATTTAAAAGCTGGGCAGACATGGTGCTGAGGAACATGGCTTAGTGGTGGCTTTTGTCAGTGCTGGCTTGATGCTTGGACTTGATGACCTCAAAGGTCCCTTCCAACCTGGATGATTCTATGAAGATCATTCATCTAAAAGCTTGTAGGTAAAAAATGTGAAAAACTCACTAGGAGTGCAGCAAACCCATAGGTTTTACCTGCCTCATCTAAAGAAAAGAATCGGGTATCATCTTTCTCACATTCCTGCTCCATGATTCTTGTATTCCTGGTGAAAGAGTGACTCAACTTGAACAGCAGCACTAGCCCATCAGGCACTCCACATACCTGCACACTGATGACCAGCACAATTTCCTGCAAATGTGGGCATATACCTGCTAAGTTTGACATGTGCTCAGAACCCAGGTTTCCTCTTCCTGAACAGTTGTTTTAGTTAATGCCATTGCACAAAGGGTCAAACAGCCCATCACTCTGAGCTGAGATAGTTATGCAGCACAGCTTCACTGGAAAATACATGAAAACTATCCCCTCCTTCTGTGTTCTGCAAAAGACTAAACAAAAAGATCAGAATGTCCCTTCTCATCATCTACATATGAAGTTCATATGTGAGTATGCTGTACTCTTGTCATTTCTGTTTATTAGAGAACAGAGACATCTGTTCTCATATTCAACTTCTTCTTGGACCGTGTAAAGCCACACGGCTTTAAGTTGCATTATAAATCAAACTAATGTGGGACAAAACATCACATTGTCACACATTTTCTAAATGAATAGTATAGTACATGTGGTGGTGTTCAAAAATTAGATATTTTCATTTCTGAATTTTTTAAGATAATTAAAAAAAACACATCACACTGTTTTCAGCAATTATCTTGGGGGGGTTTGCCCATCAAGCTTTATTTGACCTAAAATGGCAAGTGTATCTTCTGAAGCATGTTGAATGCCTGGGCTGCAATTAATTGATTGTAGCTTCTGCTACCACAATTACGCTAAGCTTTGCAACTGAAATTAGAATACGCCAATTAAAAGCTTCATCAAGTTGTAATGTATCAAATGGTAGGTCTATAATAGATTCTCTTTCCTGATTTTTTTAACTATGTTTAGTGGTTCATAAACCACTGAACTTTTTGCAATTCCTAATTATGAGAAGGTCACAGGGTTTGGATAATTAGCTAGTGTCACGAAATACATTAATTTACTGCAGTAAGTTATGGCCAGGCTGCACTAGCCTGCACATAAACACATTTCAGTATTCAATAAGAAAAATTGGTGGTTTTGAAAAATGCTTTCTAGAGCTTATGCCTGTTGTGTAACAATTCATTTCACCATTTTTCTTAACCTCTCTGGCCTTTCCTGCCAGTGAACATATTGTTTTATACAAAATTTGGCTATGATACTTCATTCAAACAAAACACGTCAGTGACCCCTACACAAAGTTTGAATTAGGCAAGGTAGTAAGCAGTTGGAGCTTTGATGATCTAAAATTAAAGAAGAAACAAGGTGTACTCTGTTATCGCTAGCTAATAAAAGACATGAGGCTCAAACCTCAGCCCATTCAGTGACAACTGGAGAGATTCCCTTGTTTATTCACAGCACTGAACAAATTATTACGTCTTTACAGAGGTTGAGTACTATAGCTTTCAAAATGTCATCTTGTTCTAAGCCATTGCTGGAGGCAGGACACTAGATTAAATTAGCAAATACTTACACTCTTTAATACTCTTAAATTCTCACACTTCTTTTCTTGACTTTGCTGAAACATACATGTAAGGGTCAGGTTCAATAAATGAAACTCAGGGTACTACTAGAATCTAGGCTGCTGAAGCTAAAACCAGAGTCCTGAAAATCCCCCCCCTCATCAATGCTTTTGAAATTTGGCACCACTTGAACTTCTAAAACTTCTTGCTTTGTGATTCTGAATATGCTCAGAAACTACACAGTTTTGACATGTCTAAGAGCTCATGGCCAAGCTCAGCCATGACTCAAGCTCCAAAAGGCTAGCTAATCCTCTGACTCAGCTTCTGGAGACACCTCATCTTGTAATTATTCAATGAGGATGTTTAATACACTGAAAGATTCCAAATCCCCAGAATGTGCCAACAATCTTTTTTCTATTTTTTTTCCCTTTTTAAATCAGAACCAGAAATGAAAGCACACGCTATGGAAGTCACCCAAACAATGCAGAAGATATTTCTGCGGACACTAAGGTGCGTTGATCTTGTGTCTATGAGAGAATTCAAACCTTTTGCTAGTGACTACCTTGGCATATGAGGGGTAGGAGAGGAAGAAAAGAAGGGAAGTTTCACCATGGCCTGTATTGTAGAGTGAGAATGAAAACCCCCTTGGAAGGAGAGTGTGAAAGCAAGTTCAACTTTGTAATTTGTCTAAGTTTGCAGAGATACTTGTATTACAGACTGTTCTTTTCAATAACAAGCAAACAAACAGTTCTCTGGAACACATGCTAGATCCTCCTGAGGGCAGGATGCCTTTGGGCTGATAGAAGAATTAGGTTAGTATCACTACTTTTCAACTGGGCCAAATGACATCGATTATAGGAGAATCCCTCCAGCACGAAGCAACCATTACTGTAGTACTGGTGTCCTACCCAGTCAAACCAGTTACCAAAGAAAATGCTATGTACCTCCAAGGGAAAATGGCCAGGGATTGTTTATGGCAGTCTGATCCAGCAGTCTTTTGTTTCTTACATTCTTTCCTGACAAACAGAGGCCAGTCAATTATTCAACATCGTGCATCACGGTAAAAAAAAGCCTTTTAGCTTATTCAAATAGGAAACTGTTTGTAATTAACTGTGTCTAACTTCATGTGTAGGCTGTGCTTATTGTAGTACAAATGGTCCTCTTCAGCTTCGTATAATTCACTTTGGAATAGAAGTAGTACATTGGATTAGAGCAGAACAGTTACATCTCACTTAATTGCCACCACTGGAGCATTTAATTTCAGAAACAAGAGCTCCAGTTTATTTTGAATCGTTTTGCAAGGAAAATGTGTAGAATTGATAAAATCATGGATTGTTTTAGAGTTGAAATGCAGTCTCCCTAGTATTGCTGCAAATAGCGTATTTTGCATAGTGTATTTCTTTTTTCCTGTTCTCAGTAGTGATCCCCTTCTGCTCCATTGTCCTGTGTTGAGAGACACAGGACTAACTTTTTGTCTAATGCTGGGAAATATTCCACTTTTAGAACTCTAGTGTCTGAATTTGTGAAAATATTTTCTTTATAGCCAGCTAGGCTATGTGGGATTCAAGGCCTCAGCATTTTCGAGCCTTTCCAGGTGCAGGGATAAGGAAGAGCAGGGCCTGAGCAGTTGACCCAAGCTGGCCAACAGGTTTATTTCGTACCACGAATGTCACATTCAATATAAATTAGAAAAGTTTGCTGTGTAGTTTCTCTTGCCCTTGATGGTGACTCCCTGCCCCATTGCTGGAGCCCTGAAGCCTTCCCTTCTTCATGAAGCCATTGCACTCACAGTGTCCAACATACGTTGTCCACTGTTGGGAGTGCACTGATATAACTGGCTGAGTACAATTCTTGTATATCTTATATTTGTATCAGGATTAACAATGGTTCTTTATTATTATTGTTAATTATTTAGTCTTATCCTATTCAATCTATTTTTATGTCAACCCTCATGTCTCCTTGTGTTCCCTGATTCCTCTTTCCAGGTGGGGAGGGGTCATCAGGTGATTGAATGATTGTCCAAACAACATTAAATTGCTATGGGTTTTCTCAAACCATAACATCCATTCAGTGCCAATAAGGAGACAGCACACACTGGAGGCAACTCACTGAACAGCAAGAAGTTTGGAAAACATGGCCAACAAGGGTTTAGTGAAAGAACTATATTTTTTCAACCAATTATAATATTCTATAGATATGTGAAAGTCTTCTCAATAGATTTGATTTTCCCAAGAGGCAGGTATTACATTGTGCAAGGAAAATATACAGTTGCAGAAAGTAGAGGAAACTACTGAAGCAACTAATTTGCTTTTCATTAAGTTTTTAAATCTATGTGCAAATATTCTCCGTACCTTTAAGCCTTAACAGGCATGTATCCTTCAGTATTTGTCATATTCTTCTAAAATAGCTACATAGTTGAATGACCATGTTTGTTGCTCGTATTTGTTTCTTCTATTTTATTTTGCTCCATTTTAGTACAGTAGTAATATATTTAAAAAAAAAAAATTAATGATTAGTAATCTCAGTGTTTTACCAAAGAAACCATTGCAACCTAAGATATCAAAATAATTGAAAAGAAAACGAGATATTGTCATTTTACTTTATATTTCAATGTTAGAGTATTAAAAAAGTTATATTTTATCTGAGGTGTTATAAAGAATTGGGGATGTGAAAATTTCTTTAAACTTTAAACTTTCTAGGGGAAGTCTGAAAAGGTGTGAGAACTACTTATTGTGAATATTTCAGTTACACTGTAACTTCTTCAAAACATTTTTATTTTAAGTAGTCTAAAGAAAAAAATTTGCTTCTGGACTGAAATAAATTGCCTTCTCCTAGAAGTGATATGAATTATCATTACCAGATTTATATATAAGCTCAATTTCTTATCAAGGAAGTTAATATCCATCAGCAAACTTAAATGACTGAAGAGCTATCCAAGCATGTACTACTTGTTAGAAATTGTTTCACTGTTCTTAAAATAAATTTTCACCATGGGCTTGAAGAAATCCACTGAACTCAAAAGAAATACCTTCCAGTTTCCTGCAGACAAAAATCTAAAAACTTATTAACTGCTAAGTCTTGCAGATCTTGCATCAAGATGAAGTTTGAAATGCAATTATGATTATGATTGTATTTTATCTTTGATGGCAGTTGCCAGCAACTACAAGTACTGAAGTTTTCTAATGAAGAATTACTTTCCCTGTTCTCATTATTCAAAAAGTCATTTCAACGATTTTCCTTAGGATTGAAGATCCTATTGTAAAGTGCTTTAAAATAATTACTGGTAACTAACACTTTAGATTATTTCTTCCAACTCATGAGGTCATATGAGTGTTCCCATGCTGTCATTCATTAGAGGCAAACACAACTTTCTTCCATTAGAGACTGACTTAAAGCAGGAGTGGTAGCTTGATGTTTTGAAGAACAATGGTGTAGAATGAAAAAGAAAAATGTCAGATAAACTATCTCCCTGCATTTTCACTACAGAAAAAAATAGGTCAAAAACTGCCTAACTTATTCTAACACTATACATGTTTGTACATACGTCATTCCATGTATTCAACTTTTGCATCTCGTACTGCAACATAAGGCAGCAAAGCACACTTTGTTGTGGACTCTTGCCTTCTGAGTGATACCTGCATTATCACCTCATTTTGAGTTAGCTTTTTATCCTTGTTGTCCCAGTATTCCTGGACAATTCTGATTCTTTCTTTATTCCTTTGTTTGGGAAGGGCTGGCTGTCACAAACCAAAGCTGCAGAGGTGGCATCAGGTCTCAGTCATGCAGTCACCTCCTCTGGCAGAAGTGGAAATGTGTAGATCCTTTATCAAGGCAGAAAATTTCATGTCACTCAGATCTCTCAGCATTAAAAAAATCATTAAGACCAATAAATGTGAAGGAAAAAGAGATTCATAAGGCACAGTGCAGGACAGTTAGAAGGATACAGGAAGGAACTAGGTGCTTAGGAACTAGGAACTGGTGCTTAATAGTACACATCTCTAAATGTATCAGGTGCATAACCTAGAAGGAGGACCTAGATATACACGGAAATTTATTGTTTAAGCCAGACAAATGCAGCTGAAAAAGATTGAATTGGCATAGCTTTCTAGCCTCTCTACTGGTTCAAACTGGAAGCTTTCCCATCTTGAATTTGTAGCCTGTACTAGTTCTGCTGAGTTGGTGGTTGCTGTATCAGTCCTGGGAAGTGATAAGAACTTAGCTGCAGCATATTCAAGACCTTGGTGTGACTGCAAAACATAGGTCCTTTATATGTGGCCAGGGAAATACCTAAGGGTTTTGAAGTTAAAGACTTCTTTTTATTTTTATTAAAAAGACTTAACTTTGTGTCTCTTTTGCCTAGCCAAACATCTTTGACCTTGTTCACATGCACAGAACAGTTGTCACACTGGTTTTCACTGGCAAGGGCTGACTGTTATGGAGCATCTGAAACCTGCTCCACAGACATCCCAATGCTGTGAAAGGTTACAGTTAAGAAGGCAAATTATAAATTTGGTCATAAAGAATTTGCTCATTGGCACCAACACTGACACTGTTCAGCAGACCTTCTCACCACCAGGACAATACTGTCATAACTGCAGATGGGGTCTCATTAGGCTTGTGAGCAGGTAGAATGTGCTTGTATATTGTTGGTTGAGATGTGCTCACCTGAAGATGGTAGCTTGCCACCACAGCCTACAGCCAGCTGGCAAGACAGAGGCTGTGCCCCGAAGCCAAGATCGTAAACTGCATGAACAGGTGGCCATATGGTTAAATAAAGTGGGTTCTGACTCCAGTGGGACCTGTTTTCCATGAACTTTGTTTTCCAGGTATGCTCCGATTTGCCTAATGTGAAATAGTAGCATGCTGCCAATTTAAATAGAAATCAACATTAAAAAGAAAAAAAAAAGAGATAAATAAATCAAGAACTTCTGGGAAGGAACTTCCCTGAAGCTGCCAGAAAGAGACATAATTAAAAAAACTTATGCCTCCAAAAAGAAGCGAAAAGTGGCAAAGGGGAGATGTTTCTGGTGCACAGCACCGGAGTGCTTGGCTCTGAAATTTCGTTATATATGACTGCTGCTGTGCAGGAAAGTATGTAAATAAATGCTGAGGATAGATGTTTGACTTCATGTCAGCAAAGAAAATAGCCTCATCAAGTCTCAAATCATGACTTTCCATGCACATTCTTGCAAGATCTTTGGCTATAAGACTGTAAATGATCTGAGGCATAAATAAGAAAAGTCAACTTGAAGGAGAAAAAATCCCCAAACAGGATAATGAATACCTGCATGACCTTTTGTATTTCTCTCAAAATATTAAGGATGGTATAAAAATATCTCTATTAATGTCCCTGGAAGCTTTGCTGTAAGAAAAGATCACAAGAAAAAGATTTATTTTTTTACATAATGTGCCCTTGCTTCTAGCCAATGGTAATATGAAAAATACAGACTCAAGCAATAAGCAATTGCTTGCTGTAAAAACATTACCACAAGAAATGTACAAATGAGCCAAGACATTTTGAAGTACCAATTCATTAATAATAATAAAAAAAATGTAAGGACACAGAGGAATTTTTTTTAATATTTGGGACTGTATGTTCAATAAATATTTCTCATCTCATATGATGCCAGTGTACACTTTAGAACTAATAATAGTCTCTCCAATTGTTTGGGTTTTTTTTTCAGATAGAAAAAGCTTGGGGAACAAGATGGAGATTTATTTTGTAACACTGGGATTGTATTGCTTTTTCACCCTTAGACACATTGGAGCAGTAGGAGTATGTAAAGGAATCATGCAAGAATGCAGAGTCAAAAAAGTGCAATTTCTCTAGAGGTGGCAACTACTGGCTTTACTCACACTTCCTTCAGTTTTCCCTTTAAGTCATATTTACCTGGACCACTGCTGTTTCCGTAGGGGGAACTTATTAACAAATATTTTGTCTTATTAACCCTTGTTCTAACTTCAGCATTCAAACTCACTACTACTCCTCACTGTCTACGAGAAGGTAATGGCTGGACCCTGGCTTGGCTTGGCAGGAGTGATTTACTTTGGGAGAGCGGTGGCTAAAATCCATCTTTCAGAAATGCTCCCGTATCGTGCAGTTTGGCTCAGGCATGGATTCTCCTCAGAAACACAAGCAGGGATGACATTCTCTGCTCTCTCCCCCTCAAAGACAATGGGCTCTTTGTAAAACAGCAAGACCAAGGCTGCTGCCGGTGTTAGCTTTAGTCTACCCCGCTTCGCGCAGGGATGAAAAGGATGTGGAGAAGCTATGTTTAGCAGCACCACCTGGTGGCACTGACCTTTTATAGCTATTTGGTGTAGCCTTGTGGAGCATCCTGCGTGTGTTGTGTCGGTATGAAGGGAATGGGATTCGGGGCAGTATGTGGAAACAGTGGGGAGTTGTGTTACTTCTCTTAGCCGTGCCTTTGAGTGGGGAAGTAGGAAAGCAGCCTGTGGGCACTTGAGACTTTGCACCGAATGTCCTATGAAATATCAGAACCTCCTTCTGTCAATAATGTGTCTGCAAATAAACAGGGTGTGATACATTCCATTTCTCAGGAAAAAAAAATGTTTCAGCTCTCTTCTCCAACATGATAACAAAAAAATCCTGGCCAAGAAGGGTATGATGTCTTCAGAGAAGTAAAATCTGGAGTCTTTCAGCACCTTGAGAGAAAAAAATAAGCAAGATAAATTCCTGCAAATTATACATGATATTTGTTATTGATTTCTAAAATGCCAGTGAATGACAGCTAGGGACTAGGAATAAAAACAAAGATTATCCATATAAACTCATTTTTCTTTCAAAGAAAGGCTGTTTCAAGGGAAAATACTTCAAACAGGGTGGGGAAGCTTATAACAATAAACCAAAATTAATATGAGGCTCCTCTTTTCTAAGATAACTTGAGAAAAAGTGGAAACCTTTAGCTAAATGTCAGCCATGTGGAAAAATTTAAGTCAATTCTTTTAAATTAACTTTCTTAACCACTTATTGGGCTAATATATTCACCAAAAAAATGGATCATTCACAAAAAGGTCACAACTTCCCTCACTGACTATCCTATAAGATTTCCATGTGCCATGTGTGGAAAGCTCTGTGCCAAAACCAGAAGCTACAGAAGCCAGACAAGCTAAAGAGAGTGCTTATCACCTGCTTCTCTGATGGAATGAGGTTCCTGACACCTATGGGAAGGAGGCGACACCCACCATCCATGAAGCATGTTCCTAGTGCCATCCTCTCCCTCCATCCCCCCTCCACAATAACTTCTTGTTTAACTGCCTATCTTAGAAAGCAAAGATGATGGTCATTAAAATATTTCTATGACCACAGAGATGCTGGATAACTCTCCTGGATTTGGTAGACTTGAAATAAATTAATCTGGGCTGCCCAATGGAGTTTGTGGTCACTGTGGCCTAACCATGTGGGAACTCTGAGCTGGGAATTCTGCCATCTGCCTCATGCCCTTCCTGTTCTCATGAAGCAATTAAAATTCACTATACCAAAAGGAGAGCAAGTGAAAGAATGGGTACAGAGAGAATCCAGAGTACCAGTCCCTGCTCTAGTTAAATCTTAATTCAAAATACTTACTCATCTTACTGCTCTGTTCCAGGTAAACATCCCCCAAATCATCTGAGAGTCATTCTTGTTCTTTCATTACTTGTCCCAAGCTAGATAGGTTTTGTGTGGAGATCAGATCAGTCAAGGATTTGTTAACTTGCAGCATCTTACTGATCATGAGTCAAGCTGTTGTGAATCAAAAACAACCGTCAATTGTCCGCGTTAAAGATTAAGAATGGAAATGAAGTAATGTATGGGCACATGATAGTTAAGACAAGCAAGTAAAGGCATTCAGAGCCAAAAATAAGCTGCCAGATTTGAGCTTATCACAGTAAGCAATAAACAGAGTGTTTACTACCTTTACAGACTGACAGATCTTAATTTTACCTTGGTGCAATTTTCTGGAGGTTTAATCTTTCCTTTTGAAAGGAAAAGCTTCTTTAGAATTTCTCTAGTTATACCATGCCTGAAGAAAACAGTAAAGCAGTAATAGGTTTCAGTAAGAATAGTTTTCAGTGGAAACTTTCTGGTGGCCTGGCCTCTGTTCACCTCTCAGTAGGTATTTTCATATTTCCCACCTCACATTCCTTACGGTACTCGGCATCACAAACTATCCTAAATTTGAAGTTTTCTATTCTACCACTTTATCTGCAAAGTCAAAACACATGGATCCATAGTCAAAGCTGCATCCAAAGGAGTAAGTACCACACCTCGTAACTAACGCATCAACCTTCTCTTGGATTATAAAGCTTGTAAAGAACCTGTGAACAGTCCTCTGCCTTTCTGTAAAATATTGCAAAATATGCTATTTGCAATTAATTCCCATTTGAGCAAGAATGTCTGTTTTAGAAAAATATCTGAACTGCTTTAAGAACTGTTTCATTGTCACAAAACCTGCCTTCCAACTTGGTGAGTTGTTCCAACCACTCTTAACCACCAAGTTCTTAGCTATAAATTCATGCCTTATTTCCAGTGTGGCTTTTCTCTAATTCAGTCTTCAGACTCTCAGTTTAACTGTATTACCATCTGCTGGAAAAAAGAGCTTTTTCTTCCAAAACTTTTTTTTTCCTGATGTTGAGATTCATAAACTGATGAAATTAAAAGCTTCTAATTGTTTCTTTGCTAAAGAGAAGAGATTCATCCCCTGCTTTGTCTCCCCTCTACATGCCCTGCTTTCCAGGCTTAAAATTCTCATCTGGCTCTTAATCTTCTGTTATTTCCCCTAGGCTGTAAAAACGTGAACAGGACACAATATTCCCTGTACCAAAGATAGTATCTTTCCTCCTCTCCCTCTATTGGTACTAACGTTTCTGTATCTAAGGGCTGTATTAGCCACTTCTCTGCCCTGCCTCACCCAAGAGCCTGCATTTACTTGGTTTTCCACAATGCCTCACGTTCCTCTCTCCCCTTACCCTATAATACTTTACTTACATCCTGAAACAGATACCTCCATTCTAAATACAAAGCACAGTCCTCGGGTTTTGGTTGCCTGATTCTGCATTCGCCCAGTTTTTCTTGGACTTTTCCTCACAAAGAACTCGAACAATGCTGGGTTTGGGGGCTTTTTTCGCCAGAGGTTACTTTTCTCACAAATCATATGATCATGGAATGTTCCAAACTGGAAGATACATTTAGGGTCATCTAGTCCGACCTCCCCACAGTCAGCAGGGACACCCCCAACTAGACTGGGTTGCCCAGGGCCTCGTCAAGCCTCACCTTGAATATCTCCAGGGAGATCTGCAAGCACTCTGTGTATAATTGCCTCTCTTGGCTGGTTGTGCCTGGTTGACAGAGACACATTTCAGTTCTTCTAACAGCAAACTTTTCTAACCCTGATCTTTTGATAAGAACCAGGTAAAGTTCTTCATCTTCAGGGATGAAGACTGCAGTTATGTTGGTGCATTTGAGGAGGTGTAGGAGTGCCAGGAGCATCTGAAGACTTGGCCATGGGCAGGACAAGGCAGCTGGTGGCAGCCTGAGAACCTCTCATTTCCAGAGCACAGGGCTGGAAAGCAATGTATCGCTGAGGAATATACCACTGAGGCCTTCTCTTCCTTTTAGCTGTAAAATGTATGTTTTGCAGTGTTTCCCGAATTGTGGGGTTTTTTTCCTAGTGACCCTTTCTCATGTGTCCACTCTACTGAAACATTTCATGTTTCTTATATTCTTAGGTGAGCTGCAGTTCTCAGGGTATAGAGTGAATGTCTGGTTTTTAAAGATAATACAGAACTTTGGGGCAAGACCTTTTTCTACAGGAGTCGAAATAGTAATGTTGACTCAGAATCTACTCAACCAAGGTGGGATTTTGAAATGAGAGAAGTCAAGAATGTTTCATCAAAAAAAGATTCCCTCTGAATTTGAAATATTTTTGCCAAAATTAAGTGCGAAAGGCAGTTGGTGACAGTTATCTGCTGTCAGGAGGAGACGTCTTGGCTTCAAGAATCTTCCATTCAGGTAGTTATTGCATGTATGCTATGAAAATTTGTTACCACAAAGAATGGACTAACCATACAGTTAAAACAAAGCATGCATTCACATTTTATGTGAGATGGGGAATTAAGATATATATATGTATATATAAAGAAATTGTTAAAAAAAATCTGCATATCAGAACCAGAACCAGATGTTATAATTTGAAAAGCCTGAACCAGAGCTGTCCAGTCATCTCTGTTGTAATGTACCTCAGCAACGGTCAGGGTTCTTGGACAATTATGATGTGACAGCCACTTCCCTCTGGTTTTGTTTCCTGTTTCTTCAGGATTCCTTGAAATGCCAGGGAGGTTTAAAACCATGACGATGTAAGTGCTGTGGCACCCAGAGCAGGCAGTAAAACAGGTATCAGGTTTTCCTGCGATCTTTAAACTTCTTTCAGAATGGAGCTTTGTTTGTTTTCTCCAGGGTAACTATCGTGCTAGGCTGGGGGGTTTCTTATATATTTACCATTTGTGTAAGCGTCAGGAGATGGGCACAGCCGCCGGCGGTGCGTTGGCAGTAACACGCTGATCCCTCGCTGTTCCGCCGAACAGTGCGTGACGAAGCGGCGGGTGCGGATTGAGAAGCGGAGCTCGGCTACAGGTGAGCTCCGTCCCAAGCGACGCGGAGTGGGGGGGGAAGCGCAGCGCTTCCCCCTGTGCTTCAGCGGGCTGCTCCCGCCGCGGGGGGGAGTAGCGAGAAACCGGGGCGCCAAGGACACCTCGGCGGCGGCTCCCCGACGGCGCCCGGGCNGCGGGAGCGGGGCAACGGGGCGCTGCAGAAGAGGGGCAGCGGGGCTCCGCGGGAGCGGGGCGGCAGAGCGCTGCGAAAGAGAGGCGGCCGTGCTCAGCGGGCTGGTTCCGCGCCCGGTGGCGAGAGGCAGGGCGACTCCGCTGGTGGGCTGGCGGGAGAGGGAAGGTGTTCTGCCAAGGAGCGCCGTGCGGGGCAGGGGTCGAGATGGGAGATGACGGACCGAGGATGCTTCAGTTTTCTAAACTTTTGTGCCCTATGTGCTGTCAGCCGTGAGGCAGTTGTTTCTTTTTCTCTGTTCTCCTTTTGTTTTTCCAAT
>VZTM01002766.1:10250-41393 GCA_013400555.1 Jacana jacana | reverse complement strand
GTTTAGTCTGAGGAAGAGGAGGCTGAGGGGAGACCTCATCACTCTCTACAACTGCTTGAAAGGGCACTGTAGAGATATTGGTGCTGGTCTCTTCTCACGGGCAATGAGCGACAGGACAAGAGGGAATGGCTGCAAGCTGCAGCAGGGTAGGGTTAGGCTAGACATTAGGAAAAAATTTTTCACGGAGAGAGTGGTCAGTCAGTGGAATCAGCTGCCCAGGGAGGTGGTGGAGTCACCCTCCCTGACTGTGTTTAAGAGCAGATTAGATGTGGTGTTGAGAGATCTAGTGTAGGGGGGAACTTGTAGAGTAGGGCTGATGGTTGGACTTGATGATCCCAGGGGTCTCTTCCAACCTAAATGATTCTATGATTCTATGATTCTATGATTCTATGAGATGAAGTTGATCTGTTATGAGGAGAGCTTTTCTGATGCTGTTACCTGTGACAGTCGATGACTCAATTCTGCAACAAGAGGTATCTCTTGCCATTTTAGGTTCCTGCTTTTCCTAAATCCAGCAAAAAAAACCAAACCTTGAACATTATACAACATACCGAGTGCCCTACAATGTATGTCTGCTGTTCTTCTCTCTATTCCTTGCTGAGATGGGAAAGCTAAGTGTCTCTGCACTGAGACAGCCTGCTGTCAGTTTACTCTGATTTCTATGATGCTGGTTTAGATTTGTGTTAGAAATAAAAGAACAAGTTAATGTTAGAAATTTGGGACTTCCCATGATGACATTTGGCACAGCAACAGATACATGTCCCTAAGCGGTGCTGTCTGGCTTGACTGGGAGATTCAGTTAATTAATAACCTTTTTTGGCCCAGAATATCTTGGACAAACTTCTGTATCCAATGTTAATCTAATGCTAAACATTAGATAATATTGTTATCCAATAACAAATTAGAATTTCTTGGAATTCATCACTAAATATGGTTTTAATGAGGGGAGGCACAGAGGCAGAGATGTAAAACAGAAACTTCTTTGTGCAGTTTTTCGTAAAGTTGAAAAGCAATGAGCAAGATTCAGTCTCACAAGATTTTATGGCCTTATCCAATGGTACAAATGTAAGCAAATTAGTTTATCCAACAAGTGTGATATTTATAAATCATCTTGTCGTTGACCTGAAAGATCACTTCCAAATTAACACTTAAGCTTCTAGTTAATTAAGACTCCGTCCAGGAGGGTATAAATAATACTGATGACAGTACATTGAACGATCACAAATAATGACTCATAACAACAGAAGGAATGGCTTCAAGCTGCAGCAGGGTAGGTTTAGGGTGGATATGAGGAAAAAATTCTTACAGAAAGAGTAGTCACACACTGGAATCGGCTGTCCATGGAGGTGGTTGAGTCTCCATCCCTGAAT
Organism: Jacana jacana; assembly: GCA_013400555.1. NCBI lineage: Eukaryota > Metazoa > Chordata > Aves > Charadriiformes > Jacanidae > Jacana > Jacana jacana. Next base: position 40,023 of record VZTM01002766.1, on the reverse strand, counting down.
GTGTTCAAGAATCAACTAGGTGTGGTGTTGAGGGATATGGTGTAGGGGAGAACTTTGTAGGGTAGGGCTGATGGCTGATGGTTGGACTCAATGATCCCAAGGGTCTCCTCCAACCTAAATGATTCTATGATTCTATTAACGCATAATGCACTTGTCAACTTCCTTCAAGTTGCTACTGGAGTGACAGCTAGTATATGGATTATCACATTGTCGTGTATGCTCAACACTTCTTATTTTAATGGATTGGGATCATTCAAATCCATTTTTAATGAGTATAATCTCTAGAATTAGAATTGAAGAGAAGGTAGGACTAGCCACAGTTTTGACATATTCACAGATTTAGCAGAACAGCAGTTGCCCTTTTGTACGTTTTTCATAGGGTGCTTCAGAGGAGAGAAATTAACCTGGCACGTGTGGAAAGATGAACTGACCAGCTAATATTTGTGGCTTGAGGAACTGCTGAGAAGTTTTCAAATCTGTGGCAAGAAGGTAGAAATCCCTGAAAGGATGAAAAGAAAGAAGTTTGAGATTGAGGCTATCACTATTATTTTCCTGGATTTAGATGTTGTTGTTGTAAATCATATTTTTATCTCTTTAGAAGGCAAGAACTGCTATCTTAATAAAATATAAGAAAGATAAAACTATAAAATGTGCCCAAAATTATTTGAGATTATAGAGTGTGCTGCACAAGATACCATTTAAAGATTGTGGGTCTGAGCTACCACAGGAAACTATACACAAATCTGCATGAAAACACATGTCCTGACCTCAGGATGCTGATCTAAATAGGCATAGTTTTCTTAACCTCAGTGTAAAGAAGGAGACAGTGGATATTAAAACACTTCCCTTTACATCAACTATGAGACAACTGTTCATTGTATATTTGTTGATTAAGTTTAGCATGAAGTGTGAAAGCTGAGAATTTGAGTTGCTTACTCTGTGTCCAAAAGTAATTTCTAATTTAGTATGATTTATCCTGTTAATGTGCATGAAATAAAGCAGAAAAAGACCATTTTAAGTTTTTCATAAAATGATATGAGCAGGCAGTTTTCAGATGCCTTGACACCTGTGTGTTTGAGCATAATGGTACCATTTGATGCCTTGCAGGAAACACAGTTTGGGGCTTTTCTTTTCCTGGAGATTTTGCATCCTTCAATGTTCACAAAGCTAAAGGCACCGGAGGAAAAAGATCACATATGCATCATTCTCTCCACAAGCTCTGGTCATTACTGCCAGAAGATATACTTTATACATGTCTGGCTTTGGTTTCAGCATCGTAACCAGATGACAGTGAATCATACTTCATAATTTATTTAAATGTTTGAAAAAAATGCTTTTGTCTGGTTCATTCCCCCTAGCTTAACTTTTTCTTTGGAAACAGTTATTTCTTAGTAGCATGCAGTGAAGGCAACATGAAAAATATGAAATTAGGAACTATTCTCATGTAGGTCATTTTAAGAAAGATGGTCATAGAGTTGGACATCTGAATGTGGTTTGTGGGCAACCAGGTCGATTTCTCTCAGCTGCAGGTTCTTTTGTGTCTTCCAGGAAGAATGACAAATAAACTGGTACTTTGCAGTAGACTGGAAAAAAAAATGGTTAGAGATACTGAGAGAGAGTCTAGACAAATAGCTCAGACTAGACATCTAATTTGTAAGTGAATTTAGGTCAGATGATTTCTATATGGAGAACCTTTTTTAAAGGTTCTATATAGGAACCTTTTTTAAAAGGTGAAAAAATTTGATTAAAAATATTTTAGAGATATCAGTGCTTCTCAAAGATGCTTTGTGCTTCTGTCATTGATTGGTATAGAATAAGGCAACATAAAGTCAGGAATTCTTTCAAGTGCATATATAATGTTCCTCCAGGCCTAAACCAGGGGGTGTACTGAGGTAAAGATTACAATTTGGTAAAGGAATCTAGAAAAGCGTATATATCACACAAAAGCCATGCAATATGGACATTATGAAACTAGAAAAGCCTAACCTGCACTAGTTATATGAAGATTGTGCATGTCGTTTTAACTCAGTTGTGTTCCCTATGTATGTATAAACTTCAGGGTACTATCTTTAAATATTTTATTGCATGCTATTTTTTTCCCCAGAGGATCATTCCTGTCTTGCCTGTTCCCTTTTTACCTTGAGCACTTGAGAACCTCATGTCTGCATCTTCAAGCAAGACTTGGCCCTGGGTCCACTGCATCCCAGGAAGGCTCTGATGTCTACTCCTATTTGTGCTAGGCTGATATTTCTAGAGTTCCTATATCCAAGAGACTTATGTTTATTTTGAATACTTTTTAGTTTTCAAAGGAGAATATAGATGGTTGTTCTGATGTTAATAAATTAAATAGTTCCTTCAGCCTCACTGGACAGCAAAATTATTATCATTATATTTTTGTTGGGCCTAAAGTGTTTAGTTTGACAAACTACCCCTGACTATAAAATAGGCTTTCTGACAGTATACTTATTTGTGTGCCATTCAGTTCTGAGACCTGCTCTGTCAGCAGTATACTTGAAAAACAACACAGTAACTATGTCAACTAATCATCTTCATGCCTTCCAATTTATTTCAGAACTCAGAAGAAAACTATCCCAGATATCTACATCTGCAATCTGGCTATAGCAGATTTGGTTCATATCATTGTCATGCCCTTTCTCATTCACCAATGGGCACGTGGAGGTGAGTGGGTTTTTGGCAGCCCTCTTTGCACCATCATAACCTCCCTGGACACATGCAACCAGTTTACGTGCAGCGCCATTATGACCGCAATGAGTTTGGACAGGTATGCGATTTCAGATTTTAATTCTTTACCCAAGCACAATAATCCCTGATTGTGTTTATGCAAAGCTGTAGTAATTCCAGAATGAGAAATGCCATCAGTTATGGTTAATGATTTTTTGAAAACTGTAGGGATCCTTTTCTGATATTTGTGGAGGTGGTAGAAGTATTTTAAGTCTCGCTATGGCATCATGCTGTGAAGAAGTCCTAGTCACTACCAGTATTAGCATTCTGGGGTTTATCTTTAGAGGTGCAGCTTCTAGTAAAAGCTTAATGTCACTAAAGATAGATTTGTTTTATTTTAACCATTCTTCTTTAAGACAAAAAATTATATTCCAGGTAGACTGCAGAAACCTTACGTTTTAAAACCTTTATTAAAACACAGTAAGAGTGCGACATGAATTTTAGCTTTTATTGTAACTAAAATTTTCAAAAACAGCTTCTGTGTATTCTTGATCTTAAGGAAAATGTGAACAAATTCAGGAAAGATGAGCTTTGAACCAAACGTGTCTTCTTTCATGTCAGAGAGAGCATGAAGGAAAACGAGGTTCAATAAGGCCAAGTACCGGGTCCTGCATTTCAGTCACAACAACCCCAGGCAATGCCACAGGCTTGGGGAGGCATGGTGGAAAGCTGCCCAGCAGAAAAGGACCTGAGGGTGCTGGTGGACAGCCGGCTTAATATGAGCCAGCAGTGTGCTCAGGTGGCCAAGAAGGTCAACGGCATCCTGGCTTGTACCAGGAACGGTGTGGCCAGCAGGAGTAGTGAAGTGATTATGCCTCTGTACTCAGCACTGTTGAGACCTCATNAAAGAGTGGTCAGGCACTGGAACGGCTCAACAGGTAGTGGAGTCACCATCCCTGAAGGTATTTAAGAAACGTGTAGACGTAGTACTTCAGGGCATGGTCTAGTGGCCTGCCCTAGTGGTTGAGATGTAGGGGTTTATTGTGTGTATATTGTTGGACTCGATGATCTCAGAGGTCCTTTCCAACCGTAAAGATTTTGTGATTCTATGATTCTGGGATTCTGTGAAAGGAAGACAAACTTTGCTACGTCGCTCAAGGCATTAGTCAATGATTAAGACACTCAAGAGACAACTTTGAATCTATGAGCTAGGATGAACAGAGTCAATGAGAAGGACAGTTGCTGTTGAACTTGTAGCATACCAGACAGCATGATTCCATGAAAGTAAAATGTACACACTAAAGAGGGGGAGAGAAAATTTACCAGAAAACGGAAAGCAGAAAGTAGAAAACTGAAAGTTTGAAATAATTTTGAAATGAAGAATGGCCATCATAAAGAAGCTAGACTAATGCACAATATTAGAAGTCTTGTTTGGTTGGCATGCAGTTTAAAAAGAACCAAGAAACTATCAGTTCCTTTGAAGTTCAATTTTAAAAGTTCTGTTCTTATATTTGCATATTAGTAATGTGACAAATGGCAGCCTTTTACTGTATTCCTGAAGGATTTGCACATAGCAGTATCTTTAATCTTGCAGTTTAGAAAAAAAATTATGCAAAAGACAGTTAGTATGAAGGCAGGAAAAAGACATGACATCCTATTAGGGAGAGACACAATATTAAAACCTGGTATAAAAAACAGTTTATTTCCCAAGTAAAGCCATGTCTTAAAATAGACATTTGGGGTGTTTTTTTCAAAATTACAGGGTAATCCTGTGATTTTTTTTCTATTCTGAGGCAAGCTTTTCCATCTCAAATAGGCTTGCCTAGGAAAAGCTCTTCAAATTACTTCCCCCCATTTGTTTTATTGCTTTTGTTACGCTATAGTGCTATGACACTATACCAAAGAAAGACAAAGGTTTTCCTCAGATAACAGGCTCACAAACTGTTTAGTGCTTGGTAGTTTCAGTAAAGCACCTCTGAATCCACCCAAAAGCTTTCATTAAGGGAAAAGATTAAATCAGCTATTTCGCAAAAACAAATCAGCAGAGTTTATGAGATTTTGTTTGAGTATAAAATCATCCCAAATTCACAATAAAAGCAAGAAATTTAATTATACCTTAGTAAATGATATGGCTAATACAACATTGGGCAGCCTTGGCTTGTCCTTCACGTTTCTCAAAAAATAAAAATTCTTCTAAAGGAAGACAAGACTAGGTCAGGCCTGGGAAGGCGCTTCCTGAAGAAGCCTGAGCTGAATAAAATGACTACTACATGCAAATTAATACCTGTCATATTGCTGGATAATGGTTTTATTCCCATAAATCCTCTACTTCATAATAGGAGTGAACTATATCAGACAATGGTCCAGCAGAGATTTCAGCATTTCAGCATTTCTTTTTGCAAACCAAATTTCTTTTTAAGATCTTAAGAAGTAGCAAAACCAGCTGTTCTCTCCATGGAGCTTTAGAGGTCAATTTATGAGGGCTATGATGTATAAAAGTTTGCTTTTCATTACTCACTTTAATATGAAATAAGGAACATTATGGAAACCTATAAAAACTCTGCAAGTTGAGTATGCATATTAAAATTTATGAGAAAGTTTTCTAAACTGACATCAAACACATTTTTTTCATACAGATTCATGTTTGTGCCTCAGACAGACATTACGTAAATTAAACCTGGATGAAGCTTCACTAGCAGAATTTTTGCTTATTGTTTTAAAGAAAATTTCATAAGAAGCAACTCAGACCTCCACTCTGGATGAGGATGCACATAAGCAGACACAGACAACGATCCAAATATAATTTACCCCCATGTACATGAAGAATAAATCTGACTGTTCAATGAAAATACCACTATGCAAATCTGGCCTAAGTGAAATCAGACCTTTGTACGCTGCAGACAGCATCTCCTCAAGCTTAAATATTGACATACCCTTATGCTGCAGCCCCTGGTGAGACAGGAGAAATGGGGAGGTGGGTGAAAAGCAGGTCCAGAATGATGTCCTACTCTAACATTGTTATTTGGAACATTCCAGTAAGTCTCTTGATTTAAATGAAGATCAACATTGCACTTGGCACTTTGGCCTATGGCATTTTAAAAAAGGTCCAAGGCTTACATGTTCAAAATAACTGATCCAGATTCAGAAGTCACATCATTTCTTACTTGTTTATGGCACACAAGATGCAGCTAGTAAAGCCTATGTTGGATTTTATTCCTATGACAGGAGATTGTGAGGCACATCTCATTCCTTGTCACATGAATCCATTGGAGCATCTCAGAGGAAAATGCCACTGTTTAGGTCCCTTCTTACAGAGTGCACCTGCTTCTGACTAATTCTTCTGCAAACTTTGGTTACATGAAAACATGTAATCCTCTTGATAGGTGTTTAGCCGCTGTGATCCAATGAGTACTTTTGGTATGGCACAGCTATTCAATCTTGTTGCAACCTCCTAAGAAAGTTGCTAAATGCTGAGCTTTGCATAAGTACATAGAGTAGAAACATGTGCTGAGAAAGGTAAAATGGATTGCAGCCAGAGACAAGACTGTCGAGGTGGACACAGTAGCTCAAAGATTCAAGAAGAGAGACACTGGCATGGAGAGGTATGAAATAATAACAAAGATCAAGGGGTATGAAGATGCCCCTTCACTCCCATAGAGAGATGTCCAGCAAAGACTCAAGAGTGTCACACATGGGTGGTAAGCCCAAGCTGCCTGTTTTCTGTTGTAATAGCCAATAAATAATTGCTTTTGGTGAATAGCCTGCTTGTAATGTGTCTCTGTGCATGGGAAAAATTCCATGAGCAAGTTCTTGAATTCTGAGAGTTGTATAGGGTACCAGTTAATTTTGAGGGCTACAGAAACATTTATTTAGCCTACCCCCTTAAGGCTTCAGGCACATAAATGAAGAGGTGAAGCTGGGAAGATAAATCTGGAGTAAGTAGCTCTGTGATGGCTGAGAAGAAGCAGGCAGGTGTTCCAAGTGTTTGCAGCAGCCAAGACTGACAGGCGTGAGAAAATACGTTCCCGGTTTGACCATTTTTGTAATGTTGCTGTAAGAAATATTTACCAAGGCAGTATCACTGGTAGGGTGGGGCCATATCTCTATGAAAGCCATGGGCTTTCAGTCATTTAAAACCGGAACCACTTGATTTGTCATGGACTAATCCATTTACTCATTCTTCACACTCCTTTTTCTGTCGCTCCTTGCTTCACGTCACATGCAGTCACAGGCAACCCAGCCGGAAGAAAAGGTAAAAGCCTTAGGAAATCTCAGCCTCCTGAGCAGCCCCTCACTTGCCTTTGAGTGTAGTATCCTTTGCTGCCTTTGGGGGCAATCCTAACAGCAATATATTTTACCCCAAATCAGATAATATATTAATAATTAACATTAGCAGATAATTTCAACTAATAGATTATATCAATAATAATAGTTTCTGTACACCATAAGTATGCAATACTTAGCATGTTAGATAAGCATGCAATAAGCTTGCACCACAAGCATGCAATACTTAGATAATGTTAGACCATGGGATGTCAAATATGATAGGTCAATATGTGTCCAGAGGCAGGAAGAAAAAAATGAGGAAAAATCCAAGCTCTATGACACATTTCCCCCTCTCCTTGACCTATGTGCATAGCAGAAGTATGACCACATTTATGGCTTTGTCAGAAATCAGATACAACATTAGTTAGATACAACATTAACTAGGAGTTCATGCTCCCATGAAATATTTTCTCTTCCAAGGTGTCACTTCAGCATTCATGATCACATTGCATACTTGGTGATGGTTGGTCTCACAGGTGTTCCTCCAGGCAGCATTGTAACAGCAAATTTGGCAGAAAGGTAAAAAAGAAATGCTATGACAGGCATGGGTAACAGGCAGCACATCCCGGGTGCCTTGTGGTTTTCAAGAGCTCTGCAGTCTCTATCGCCACCTCTCTCCATCTCTCTGTCAGAGATGCAGCTCAGACACTCTAGTTATTGTTTGTTTGGAGTAAGTGGGCAGTGATGGGAATCTCTGGAGCTGAAAGATATGGGTTCAGTACCCACCCCAGCCAAGAGGGTCTGTTTGCCCATGCTATTCCTTCCCTTAATAACCTCCAATGGTCATTAACACAGTAAGTTTTATTACAAACTACATTGGTCTGATAACTGCTAGACTGCAGCTGCTATCAAAACGTTACATTCACTGTTGATAAGTTCTGAGCTACACTGGGCTCGGGAGCTTTGAGCAAAGGCAATACCATCCATTAAGCCACACGTCACACGGTGTCTTAAGAGCCTCAGCCTTTCGCATTGCTAACAGCCCTCTCTCTGAAGCTCTGTAGCTGGCTTTCTGCTGGCAGCTCCTGGCCCGGTCACCCAAGCTGCCTCAGCAGCCTTTCCCAGAGCCTCTGGGGCATCACTTTCTCCTTGTTCCCACGCTGTGGATCTCTTGCTGTTATCCTCCAACCCTGCACCTGCAAGCCCAACCGCGTTGTTATGATAGGTTCTCGTGGGAAGTGATTGCCACCAGCGTGGGAATCGCTCCTTCTTCCCCTCCCTTTTCCTACTCTGTGGTCAAAGCTTCTGGTTGAAATTAGTGGACCCAAAAATAAGCATGCCCCAAACTTAACAGCAAGTCAGTGTGTAGCCTCAGCAAAGTCTGCTATCAGCAGCACCAACAGCATCATAGGAAGAAACAACTGGTAAGAAGTGAGTCCTGATGAAAGCTATTTTGATATTGTGGAAAAAAGCATTACAGGGAGAACCACGTATGGCACTGGAGAAGAGGCCAAGAGACCCCCCTATTACTTCTCTTCACAGCTGGCCACTCAGGACAGTTTTACTGCGCCACAGTCTCTATTTTAACTTTGATTTTTCCATTAAAATAACTATACATCATCAGCTACAGACCCTGGTAATAAATCTCTATGCATGTGAACCTTTCCTAAAAACCTTCATGCCATACACTGTTCTTAATGAAAGAGCTAATAAAAAATAACCATTGTTTTTGTGGTTAGGTATGTTGTGAGCTTAACCAGCATGAAACAAAAGGGAGACCTCACTGAAACCTCATATGAAAGCATTAAGGATTTTTTATATCATCCAGCTGTAGGCATGAGATAAAGTTCAGTCTCTCGTTAGCAGCAGGCATGTACGTCTAAGAAGTGACACACGGGGTCCAAGGAGAGCACAGCAAAGGATGGAAAATCATGTCCTTGCATGATCCTTGCAGGCTGTGGGGAGAGGAATGCTTGGTTAGGTGTATTCTTACATCACGTCAGCTACTAATGTCACTTTTTTATGCTTCCCCAGCACACCTGATTTTCATCTTACACACTTTAATTTCTTCACAAATACTTCCTTTAATTCACATGGGTTTTTTGGTTGGTTTTTGTTAGGTTGTTTGGGTTTTTTTGTGAAATCTATTGTAGCTTTCTTCAATATTCATTCCTTGGAAATATCTCTGCTGCTGATTTAAAAAAAAGAGTTGTACTCTTTTTGTACTACTCCCTTACTTTGCATGGAGATGCTGTTTGCACCACTTGAAAAATGAAAGCAAGCTCAAAGCATACATAGTATGCTTACATGGAAACTAAGAAGTCAATTTTTTTGTAAAGCAGGAGTAATCACAAGTTTTAACAACTTGAGAAGTCTGTAAATTACTCTCAATTATAGTGATCCTGTAAACAATATCAGTGTCAGAAGCTATTTCCATGAAGCAGCCAGTGAAATAGGAGATGCAGCTGAACTGAGAATGGTACAAAGCAGTTCTACTATTGCAAATGTAGAGGATTTCTGTTCTTTCTGTCACCATTAGGAAAATTGAGAATAACTGCATGAAATTAGACATAGCTTTTTAAGATATCATATGCCAGAAAAGCCTTTTGTGGTTTTGGCAATAATGGTCATTACTTTAATGTTATTTAGTGAAAAGAACTTGATTGTTGCAAAGCTTGAATGATTGAATAAATCTCTTTTATACTCATATTCAAGCAAGACCAAAAATAATTTATTATCACATGAAACATGAATCTTTCTTGGTGTTATGCCCGGTTCCTGATCTTTGTTGGCCCAAGGGCAATAATACCAAGCAACTGAAGTGCCATGAGCACCATCTTCTGACAGGCTGGTAAACCTCATCTGTGAAAAGCAAATACAGGACCTCAAGCAATAGTCTAAGGTCCGACAGACAACATGTTGCCAGTATCTATAAACAAGTATCTTCTGGTTTGTATCAAATATTTACATCATGTTGAATGTACGAGTATGGCTATATATTAATACAGATACAGTAATACAGCAAAGGAAAGATAGGTACTGAAACTTACTGCTATCTAGTGTTGTGGTTTCAGCCAAATTTACCAAAACCAGACTGACAGATGCCCTTCCTCCCCCTCCCAAAAAAGAGAGGAAGAGATAAGGACATTTATGAGTTTAGAATGAACTGAGCTACTTTAATGAAGTATTAATACAAAAATTAAGATAAAAGAAGAAAATAAGGAAATAGATACAATATATACAGAACTGTATCAAGCTCCTGGAATGACAATCATGTCGCCAGCAGACATCAGGAAAAGTCCCAGGCTGGACTCAGTGACCAACACAGGAGCTGGATTCCAGATCTGGAGTCAGGAGTGCTCAGATCAGGGTCAAAGGCAGACGAACAGCCAAGGTCCTCCTTGGATGTCAGCCATCAAAGAAAGAGCGTGGACCCTTCGATCCCTCAGCTTTTATACTGAGCATGATGTGGATGGGATGGAATACCCCAGATGGTCAATTTTGGGTCACCTGTCCTGTTCACTCCTCCCTACACATGTGACCCTTTTCTGCTCCCGACCCTCCAACAGGGCAAATAACGAAATTCCCTGCCCTTGTTTGTTGCAGCACTAAGTATCAGCAAGGGCCTCTCTGCACCATTCCTTGGTGTAATCAGGCCTTATCACCATAAGAGTGAACAGTTTTCTGAACAATATGCTGTTAATTTCAGACTTTAGTTAGTTAGAAGAGGCCCAGCTAAGAAAGTAAAATTGTAAAACAGAAAACTATTTCATTTTACCTCAAACCAGGACATCCAGTTAATGGTTATTTACTGATACCAGTACTAGACTAGTTAACCCATAGTCTAATCAAAATTGAGGTTTGAGCATGGTGAACACATTCTTACGCAGCCAGTCAATTATTAAGTTTCTGCTCTCAGCTGTATTGAAGAAACTTCACAGCCCTGTTCCTGGCACAGAAACATAAGCCTCCAGTCATCCACAATCTGGGTGGCAGTGGGTGCAGCTCCCACTAGCAGGGCTAGGACCTCAGTGCTAGACCTCTTGTCACATATCAGAGAGGATCATAACTGATCATATGCTTAAGATGGCAGTGATGTGGTGAGAATTATCCCTCTGCTGGGGTCTCCAATAGGAGAACCTGCTGACAAGAGCTGTATCTGCAGCAGCTAGCTTGTGGAGCACCAAAGTGAGGTCACTTGTTGCTGGTTGCTGGTTGCTGGTTGCTGGTTGTCTCATGTGGTTATATCACCTCAAAGCCACCACAGGGCAGTGATGCGGCTTCCCTCAAACTGTTTTACAGAAGGCAGTGAGTATGACAGCCACAAAGGAGGAGTACAAAGACCCAGGTCAATGGGAATTTCCAGTCTCCTCTGCATACTGTCTGCACCCAGTACTTTTTGGTCAGGCCTATGGATGGCCCCAGCATGCCAGATTCTGGGTGTGAAACGGATGGAAAGGAAAAGGAATAAATTGTCAGGTTTTTTTACCTTTGCTGAATTTATTCTAAAATGAGCTAACATTCTTCTTCCCAAATGAGTCATTAAGCTATGATTCAGTGGTCATATTAGTAGGTAGCCTGATCTCATCTGGAAATGCAAAAGCGTACAAAATGCAGCGGACTTTTTACCTACCCTACTCACTTCTGAAAAAAAATAGAGGGAAAATACACACTGCATCAACTTCCTCTTCTTTTTATGATATGTGGATTGTTGCATTTAATATTCTGCTTTCAGCTCAAAGATTTCCCACTTTGATCCATTTTGATCTGATAGATTAAAGTTCACCTCAACATTTTACAAAACGTGAAGGTCACGAGAAAGAACTTCAATTTGTTTTGTATCATAAGTCACTGCTAACTGAAGGTTATTTTTAAGGTAGAAAAGACTTTTCAGTTGTATCTTCAGTTATGTGGAGACTAAACATTTAAATTATAACTGTAACAGACTTGAGCACTCCTATAGCTAAAACATATCAGAAAATTCTATTATTTCTTTTTAATATCAGTCCCGTCTGCACCGAATTATCTCCAGTCCTTTTCCAGAGCAAAGTTCATCTCAGATTTTGTCTCTGATTGCTTCTTGTATGTCTGAGTTTTTAAATTCTATCTCCTTCGTTGTAATCTACTATAATTTATTAAAAACTCTTATCATATTCATTAAATAATATTTGATCAAAAGCATGGTCAGTTATAACAGCACTTGTTGAATGTCAGGGGAATTGCTTGAATAAAAGCCATTCTGGCATGTTGTACTAGACAGCTTTTTAAAAATGCCATTGCCTTACCTTGCCATGGCTATTCTTGGAATTTTTATTTCAAGTACATTAAACTAAATGTTTTATTGTTGTTCTATTATATTGCTGTTACCTGCCTTTACAGGTACCTCGCTCTTGTCCAGCCATTTCGCCTAACCCACCTGAGAACAAGATCAAAGACAATTCGAGTCAACTTATGCTTATGGGTGGCATCGTTTATTCTGATGTTCCCTGTGTGGGTCTACTCAAAAGTAATAAAGTTCAAAGATGGTTTGGAAAGTTGTGCTTTTGATCTAACCTCACGTGATGATGTTCTTTGGTAAGCTTTCAAACCTTAGGGGATCATGTCTTCAGCTGGTCTTTGACATGCCTGGCCGGCAGGCAGGCAGACATGTGGGTGGATGGGTGGATGGAAGGAATCGAATTAAAGCTGAAGCTCAGCCTTGTATCATTCAAGTTATTACATCTAAGATTGCATTGGTAATAAAGAGGCAGCCCCAGCAAAATCAAGTTCAGCAAGACATCTCCTACACAGCAAATGTAACCAAAAGATTTCTCTTTCTCCTTATCTCCTCTTGCTGCGCTTAGGAAACTGCTGTTCGCAAATTGGATCTCATTGCTCTTTCTGACCTGGCAATTCTGTTTGGAATATATAGATCACAGAAGAGATTAAACACTCCACTTGACTTTCCAGTATTTCATGGTCAAGCAGATTCCTGCCAAGCAGATTCCTGTTAAATTCAAACTGGCTTGTTGCATGATGACTATCAAGGGACATAGAAGAAAATTTTAAAAGCCTTATATAACAGAGAGCAAAAGTAGACTGATTCTAGGTGTTTTTATGTTAGTGTCTTCATTTGGATAAGGAAGGTATTTTTGGAGTGAGTGCCTGAATTGTCTCTAATTATCACACTTAAATTCACATTATTCAGCAGTCTCAGATCACATGATCTGTATTCTTTTCAGGCGAAATCAGACTGGAAAAAGAGCTCTGGGAACTCAATGAATGAAATCCAACCACTGTTGTGCACTCAGGCCTTAATCCACAGGATCTAGTTAGAGAAAATTCAAAGTTAAACTCCCTAACATGAGTATAATGTGCCATGTCCTAAGCATCGAGTACTGCATCTACAGATTTACACTATTCATTTACATTATGCTGTTCATTACATTATTCGTTGATGTAGACAAAGCCTGACACAGTGCATATGAGCATTTTTCCTTTAAGCCCCTTTGCTCCCTCCTACCCTCTACCCTCCCAGAAATTGAATTGCAACCAGATATTTAATGGAATTAATTCTAACTCTGGAGCACCAGAAAAAGAGAAAAAAAAAATATGTAACAGTACAGAAATTAAATCTTCTAATGTCAGCAAAGCTTGATGAAATTCACTGCTGAAGACTTCAGATATTAATAAAAACAATCCCTAAAATACGACCGATTAGTTTCAAGAACTTTTGAAGGACGTGACATTCCCAATTACCCGAAAGAAATCAGAGAAAGTAGGAGAAAAACAGAGTTGAAAGGATTTGGGAAGTTCAATCTAGTCTATCCTCTCTCAGATGGCATGACCAATTGTCAGAGGCTTGTTTAATTCCACATTAGCAGCTTTCACACAGAAAAGTATGAAGACAAGTAAAAGGACACTCTGATAGATAGAGTGCAAAAAATAATGAACTTTGATAACCAGGAATTTTAACAAATTATTAATCTCTCAATCTGCAAGGTGATAAGAATACTCCATATCTATTCGTCAGGAACAAATCATAATAAACCAATCTAATTTCCTCCCTTGATTACGTTCTTCAGTTGAGAAAGGATAAGTAGAAACAAAATAACATGAATTGTAACAAAATACCAGCAAACCAACTTGAAAAGATGGTGTAAATTTGATTAGAATAACTATACAAGAATGGTTGAAAAAGCTGTGCTCATCAGTGGTCGACTATCAGACTAGCTAAATATCAAAGGATTAATCTGACCATGTGCAGCATAAATGCTTGCAAGAATTTTCACCAATTATAAAGGTACTGGAAAAAGTGCCCCCACACAGAACTTAGAACACAAAAGTGGTATAATTTGTAGTTGTCTTCTTGTATTCAACAGTATTCCTAGAAGTGCTGAAAGTAGACTTTAATACTTGGAAGTACCTGGAGTTCTACGTGCTTGATGCTGTGTAAAACAGGCTCCATCTATCTCTAATCAAGAATCATAAATCAGAGACCACTTTGTGAAAAATGTAATTTATATTTTTTTATGTTTATGAGATGGTCTTTGTGTAATCACCTTGTTTGTTTGTTTTCATTTTGTTTTACAGGTATACGCTTTATCTTACTATGATGACTTTCTTTTTTCCTTTACCACTGATGTTTATTTGCTATATTTTAATTTTATGTTACACATGGGATATGTATCAGCAAAACAAGAAAGCAGGAAGGTAAAGTATTATTCATTCGGGCTCTGCTCAGACTGCAAAAGTTTTATATGTAACAAGCCAGAAGGAGCAGTCCTAAAACAACATTTAGGCACTGCATCACGTAACTTCCACTGCTTCAGACTGCATTAGGTTCCCAGGAAACAGACTAGGGACAGGATTCAGGGGATGGAGCAAGATAACCCAGTTAAAAGGAAAGAAACACTGTGGAGAATGTTGTGGCTGAAGTCCTCGGCTTATCTGAGGACAACAAAATGGTACAACCTGGCTGCTTGAGGGCACTTGCCCAGCCAGGTCTTGTGTCTCCAAGAATAGAAAACCCTGGGAGAAGGTAGGTGCCAGGTCTGACACCACCTGCTGTGCCCCAGGGAACTGCAGGTCAGGTGCCTCCAGGCTGCATTACTCATGCTGTAGGAAGGGAACTCCAGGGCCCACAAGTCACTGTTCACAGCGCGAGGAATTCTAAGCAATAAAAGAAAATCAACACATGATACAGATGAAATAGAATTTCCCAGTTTCTGAGAGAGCAGCTCCTGATCAGCATGTTTTAATTCTAGGACTGCATGCTTTGGATTTCAACTTGTACCTAATTCCTATGAAAAGGAAATTTATTTCCATTTTAGTGTGGTTTTTAATTCCAGTGAGGAAAATTCCAGTGAGGAGAGTGAGGAGAAAAACAGTGAGGAGAATCATTTTCTTCTTTCTCTAAGTCTCCCTTAAGCTCATGATAGTCAGGTTTTAACTG
Source organism: Jacana jacana (assembly GCA_013400555.1). Lineage (NCBI taxonomy): Eukaryota > Metazoa > Chordata > Aves > Charadriiformes > Jacanidae > Jacana > Jacana jacana. The sequence continues at coordinate 24,641 of VZTM01002766.1, read as the reverse complement.
GATACTTCTGTTCTATTTGTAAGCAAAAACACTGTAGTCATATATGTAAAGGGATGCAAAGCTGTATAGCTCCCACATTGAAAAAGATTAAATATTTTAAATGAAAATAACTGTCAGTGTTTCATCAAATATACATAAATGGTGCTCAGTGAGTCCTGTATATGTGTAGCATAGGCTCAAACTGAGCCTAAGCAGAGGAAACAATAATTTGCAGACAACAATACAATGACGTAGTTGAGAGCTGACATTTGCTTGCCCTATAGGTGAATTTGGTCTCAAATAACTGCAATTCATTAGTTCACTCAATCCACATCATCATTTTCTTACCTTGATTTTCCATGCTAGGGATCCTTCCTTGTTTTGCAGTTACACCACCAGTATCCCCAGGCAGAGAGTCATGAGGCTCACTAAGATGGTGCTTGCTCTGGTCAGCGTGTTTGTGGTAAGCACTGCCCCGTTCCATGTGATTCAGCTCATGAATCTTCAGGTTTCTCAGCCGACCCTGACCTTCTACGTGAGCTACTACATCTCCATCTGCTTCAGCTACGCCAGCAGCAGCATTAACCCCTTTCTCTACATCCTGCTTAGTGGGAACTTCCAGAAACGTCTCCAGCGGTGCACAAACATGGAAGTCAGGATGGCAGAACGGGATGTCAACGTCATTGAAAACACCCTCAAGTCAAGTTTTTGAAAAGAGGGTCTTGTCCCAAGAAAAAGGCACAACTTCCACTAGAGCAGGTTACTCAAAGCCCCATCCAGCCTGGCCCTGAACACCTCCAGGGATGGGGTTTCCACAGCTTCATTGTCCCAGTGCCTCATCACCCTCACAGTAAAGAATTTCTTTCTGGTATTTAATCTAAATCTCCCCTCTTCCAATTTATAGCCATTACCCCTTGTCCTGTCACCACATTTCCTGACAAAGAGTCCCTCTGTGTGTACATTTCACATCATCTATCTGTACGTTTTACCAGCTGCAATAGATGGGCCTGATTTCACTTTCTTTATGAAAGCAGAGCTCAGAAATGGCTTTGTTGCTGGAATTGCACCAGTGTCAAGCTGATGTAAGAGGAGAATCTACACCACTGTTTGTAAGGTTAGAGCTCCTAGAGGAGGAATTCTCTGCAAAAATATTCTTTGTGACTGTGTCGTTGTTGGTTTGTTTTTATGGTGATCTGTACATAGATGAACCAAATGTATAGAGATAAAAGGGGATTTTAGAAAATGCTAGACCCCTGGTACTAAGAAGACAGAGTGACTGTGGCAGGCATTTAATATCTGACTCTGTGTGTGAAGTGGTGGAAACCTTAAGTTAACGACCAAAAGAGACTCAGTTATTGATGACTCAGAAGGGACAACTACTGACTTTTGTCCTATCTACAGCTGTCTCAGCTGGCACTCACTTCTGCAGTTATTAAAGGCAGAGGAGACACATAAAAGTCACTTTTGAAGGAAAACTACTTTTGAGTTAAGCTTTGTCCATGTCCTTGTAAACAAAGGAGTAAATTCATAGTGTGTGTCATTGGAAATTATTAAACCTAAGTTTTGACAAGAACCCTTTGTTTCAGCTATATCTTTGCTTTTCTTTCCTCAAAATCCCTGCTTCCAAGACAGCCCCAAGAAGGGGGCTGAAACAACCCAGTGATAATCTCACTAGAGGCACCAAGAGGAACTTGATGCTTGCCCAGGACACACTCTCACTCATTTCAAGAGTAGAAGAGTGCCTGCTTGTTGTCAACACTTAATCCACAAGATTTCTAGTAGTAGGATATAATCAAGTGATATTATTAGCACCTTCAAAGCTAATGCAGAAAATTAGTGGAAAAAAAAATTCTGTTGAAATTCTACTGTTCTTGACAGATGTTCATAGTTTTGGTGGTCACCACTCTGTGGGTTTATCTGCATCATGTTCTCTTCTCAGACCAATTTCTCTTATCTCAGGACTTCACTTACTGCTTTATTGGGTGAAGATAGCAGTTCCAGAGGAAGGACATTCAGAGGAAAGGGTTTATGGATAGAGTTTTCTTGTTATTCAGAGACCTTTCCTCTTGCCTGGCCTTTCCAATCAAAGCAGATCACTATGTGCAAGTTTTCCCCTCAAAGAAAACTTTTCTTATTCTTGTTTACCTGCTCAGTGAGTCACATCAGTTACTTGGTAACTAAGGATATGATATTTAACATTTACAAGAATGGTAAAATAGTCTTTTTTAAATAGCCTTTGTGTTTTTCTCTTTCACGCCTCCACTTTTAACGTTTCTATGCTATGAGGTCATAGCAGTGAAACAGAACCACAGAAGCACAACCTCATGAAATTATCCTAACAATAGCAAGCTCGATAGGGCATTACTAGAATAGTTTACAGTCCAGCATATTTCTTACCCTCTCCATGTTGCTTTGATTCTCTGTACCTGAAAATAAAATGGATGTCTCCAAAGAAATTTGTATAAATATTCAAAATTTGTATTTACTAGTTACTAAATTCTGTAGGTTAATGAAAGTTCATAAAGGAATATAATAGAAATAACTCTTTTTCTTTAATGTCTCGGAGCATCTGATATAGTTGTTTCCTGCACAACTAGAAGAAACAGTTCCTTGGAAAATAAAATGAGTCTATAGATCTGGGGAGGGGGAAGGAATATATTGCAATCCTGTTGAATTTTAAATAGCTCTAAAAGTTTTGAAGTGAGTTACTGTGTCCTTCAGTTGAAATAGTACTGATGGAAAAAATCAGGATATAAAGGAAGAATGCTACTCTGGGTCTGGGAAAAAACTCTAGAAGGCCAGGTAAAGATAAAGCATTTCTGGAATCAAACTGGAACATTGAGTCCATTCCCTTCCAGTGATACGTGTTCTGTGTGTAGTTTTGTAACTACGTCATCACACGTAACTTTAAGCTACACAAAAACTATAATGGCAAAAAGTTTCTCTCAGGATATTTACTTGCAATCTGTGTATCTGTGTACAGAAAAGGGGTACAATCATACACCCAGATATTTTTTTGAATTATTTATTTTGCAAAATTAATTATTTATATTTTTAATTATTTATTTTAACACTTGTTTAAAATGCAGGACTTTTGATCTGGACTATTAACATCATGCTGAAATCACCACCCAGTTCAGAATTTCAAGCTTTTATTGTATTTGAACTGATGGTAATAGGTTGAGGGGGAAAATATTCAGTCATTAAATCAGAACATCCCAGCTGAGCGTTCCCAAACCATTAGGAAGCCAATCCTGACTGTACTCCAGGTCACTGTGGACCTGAAACTGCTCCCAGAAAATTAAATATCAAAACATTGGGATTTAATAACATATCACTTGTTACATACATTGTGATGACTACTGTAATCCCATCACCCAGTCTAAAACATTGCCTGCATGAGCAAACTGGATATCTGAGTGAAATTGAATAGCCTAGGAGTTGGTAATGGTATATATATGCAGCACTCCCTATCCAGTAAAAAATCTTAACAGACTTTTAGCCTAGGAGTTGGTAATGGTATATATATGCAGCACTCCCTATCCAGTAAAAAATCTTAACAGACTTTTAGCCTAGGAGTTGGTAATGGTATATATATGCAGCACTCCCTATCCAGTAAAAAATCTTAACAGCATTTTAAGCATGTAGATAGTCTCACAGAAGTCAATGTAGGCATGTGAGTATGTGATTTGCCATACTGTGGCCCAAACCTTCTGTCCAAACGCCACTACCACCTGGAGATGACTTTACAGTGCATATTCAACTTAAAAGTCTGTTCAGAGGGAGGATGCCAGTGTGCAGTTCCTATCAGGTGTTTGGAAATAGTTGCAAACATCATTGGCATTCCATAGGTGATCCAGCTGCAGATTACAATAGAGAGACTATTCTTGTCTTCCGAAGTATTTCCTGGATCTGTACTTCAAAGAGCTGAGTTTATACCCATGCATGTATTTGGGCCAAGATCTCTTATCATGACTATGCTGCTGTAGAGCAGTGGCATCTTTTGTCCTTTATGTTGTCTGTCAGCTCCCTCCTGCCTTGAAAGAAAATCGTCGTCATCTGGGTGATGGCTCCTCAGAGGGAAGTGGCAGCACCCAAATCAATGGTAATCTCAGTAATGCAGTCATTTCTTGCTTGTTTGTGCATATAACACACTTGCATATTTGAATATTTGCAGGGAAATTTTCCCCACAGTTAAGTGTATTATGTAAAGCTAAAAGTATGTTTACTGTTCAGTATTTCAGTTAAACTACGTGTGACGTAGTGATGATCCAATAGCAATGACAATCTCCACAATCATTTAACCAGTCTTGCACATACATTATTATAAACACTGGACTTGAGAGGTGCTTGGCAGACAGAGCTTGGGATCACACTACTTCAGAGCAGCTTATCCTAATGTACACTCCTGTTTCTCCTTCCTTCCTAGAAGTTATGAAAACCTGTTGGACTTTTAATCTCTCACCCTCAGTTTTGCAGCACTGTGTGGAAGAGGAAATTAGTTTCAATGGCATTGATGGAAAAACTGGAAAAAATAAAAGGAACTAACACACTGCATGAATTTCTGAAAGAGTTTGTTCATTCAAAAAAGCCTATGAGTTTCATAAAATAACTATTTTGTGTGAGTTTTGTTCCCTTTTTTTCTAAATTGTCGGTACTTTCTTGCCTTCCCACCCAGGAGGAACTGGCTAGTCCTCATTTTGTTCACATGCTGTTTGCCACTGTACACACTGCTGTGCCATGAGTTGTTTGCACTCAGTCTGAAAGAGGACAGACTGTGTCCAAGTATGAACAGTCTCACCATATAGATAGATGAAGGATGCCTTCTAATGTGAACCATACCATGTTATCATAGGTGGCTACCTTCTTCATTCCTCTAGGGAAGGTTATAAAGTTGAGGGGGCCATTAGCTACCATTCTACTTTCCCGTTTCAAAGGATGTCACTGGAATTAATCACCAAGACCTGTAGGATGTACACCAGAAGACCCCTGATACCGAAGGAAGCTCTAGCTTTGTCCTTTTGCAGATTGACTTCATACTGCTGAATCTTTATCACGTTGCTAACAAAGACCCAGGTCTGTTGCTGATGCTAAATAAAATAATAACTTTTTGCTCTGGTTAGACGTGAGAAAATAAAGCATATTTCACAGTTGGGTGTTCTGGAATACAAATTGAATAGAAGCACCTCTGAAAGTACACCATAGCTTTATGAATTGTTTGGGACGATAGTTTCAGCTCAATCTTTAATCTTCATCCATATGCCTTTTTCATACAATACTCTATGTAACAGGAGGGATAAAAAGGGTAGCTAGTGTTTTGTTTGGACCATTTGCAGTGAAAAGTGAAAAATGCTAAAAGCCTTAGTAAAAGTATTTTAATAAGGTCTTTAAGACAAATGTAACAGTTAGTTCCTTTTATCATAAGTATTTCTGACATTTTGGCTTTAATGAGTTTTTCATTTTAGAGAATTCTTTCCACATGGGATTTCTGTAGCAATGTCTCTGCACTTCCTTGTTTTCTTGAGCAGTGCAACAAACTCTGCTGGGGGATATTCCCAGTGGTCAATAAATCATGTTACAGACTGGATGGAGACATCCTTTAACATTCTGTGGACAGTAGTTTTTTGTAAATTACCCCTAGAAGACAATGATACTTTATCTCTGTTTTGTGATAGTGTATACCGCTTTGTCTCCTGCCTGGTTTGAGATTTGGAGGGGCTTGAGCCAGCTCTGGAGCCACAAGGTAAGTGGGAAGAATGAGGACACTTAAACCTGCGCCCATCACTTCAGCGTATGAGTTGGTTAAAGCTGCCATTTGAGTAAAGGTGCATCTGGCCAGGTTTCAAGGCATTGTCTGACTTCAGGCGTGGGATGAAAATAGCAGTCTTGCTTGTGAGCCCAGATTTCCTAATTCCTTCATCTAAAAACACCTCAGAGAAAGCTAAATTTTAAATGGGGTCCATTGTCAAGAAGCTAAAAGCAATGTCACTGAGGGGGAGGGAGAGGAGTACAAGGGAGAATCAACAATATTAGGTATTTTATTCAGGCAAGCCTTACCAGAACATCTTCCAAGTCACTGAAGGGTAACAAAGAGTTTCTGGGATGGGCTGGCATTTGGCATTGCTGGGCAGGGAAGGACCCCACAGCCATTCCCTGGGCTCTGGACAGGGAGCAGAGAATGCCTTCTCGTCCATTTCAACCCTCTTCTTTTTAGTTTTAGTCCCCAAAATTCATCTCCTTCTCCCTTTCTGAGATTCAGAAAACATGGAAGAGGACAGGAGAGACCAGATATGATGAAGTAAGAGGGAAAATGCAATTCTTCAGTATTAGAAGAATCAGAACACCGTCTTCTTGGAAGCATTTTCACTAAGGAAGAGGGAAAATACACAGAGAAAATAATTAATAACAAATGTATTCATTTAAACTTGAGAGGGATTTTTTTTCCATTTTTTTTCATTAGTGGTGCTTTTAACTGCTGCCATTCATTAGACCAGCAGCAAATGAAAACAAAAGTAACTTGAATAGTCTTATAATCTGCTCTATTTAAATAAATTGGGGTAAAGTCTCACAAACACACAAAAAATAAATTAAATCCTTGCTTTTAGCTGCAGAGAGAACTAACAATTGCATTCCTCAAACATAAGCCATTTTCTCTAGAGTTTATATGTGTAGTCTAAAAATCAAGTAAGCATTAGTAACACAACGAAAAATTAGGTGAGGGGAGGGTCTAGCTTTTCCAGCACTGATTTCTACACCTTCTGATTTCTGTGGATGAAAAAAGAAATTTAACTACTGAAATAGTGATATTCCTGCTTTGGAAGTAAAACTGTACAAGTGGAAAGAGAAAAACATTTCCTTTTTTCCAATGATATCTCATTCAGGATTCCAAAATACATGAATCCTGTAAGGATTTGGGATATAAGGTCTAACCCTTATGAATCTACAATTGCATCAATGAAATATTTAATCTTGCAATTTTCCCATTGGATTTTAGAGGAGAAAAAATTAATTGCTGAATTGTAGTCAAATTTTTGGAAAACTGTACACACTACATGGCATTTCCTCCTACTTCCTTGTGAATACCACATTCACTAGAGTTTCCCTGTACTTTGAAACGTCCTGCAAGCAGAGATAACCAGATTAACGTGAGCACCAGCTCTAGTCCAGCTGTAGCAGCACGGACAAACATCAAACATATTCACTGTGCCTTTTGGCCTTTTGCACTACTTGGAGAACCAGCTCTCTGATAGAGCATATTGGCAAAATTCATATGACTTTCCTGTTCCAGCAGAAACTCCTACTTTTCACTGTATTTTTACAGCACAGGATAACTTTGTGACTCTACCCCACTACCTCCAGCACAAAGCACAAAAGAAAATGGCTTGGTAACCCTTTTCACTAGTTAATTCAATTAGTGAATTCTGACATATGAGTTGTTTTAAATAAATCACTGTGGCAGTACATTTAATTCACCTTTAGTAAGATAACTAGCCACTGATCAGAGCTGCATCTAAAGAAATAGAAAAACAGCACAATAGGTTTTTAGAAATTGTTTGCAGATCTAGATGTTGTGAACTTAGCCCTAAGTAAGTGCATCATAAAAGAGATTTTTATTACAGGTTTTTGAGCGTTCATCTTCTACACTGGAGGACCCTTCGTATGGGCAAAGTTCATGGTGCACCCCCCCAACTCCTTGTTATCAGCCAATTTCTCCAAAAAACAACATGAATGGAAACATTTCAAAAACTAGAGTATTTTCAGTGAGTCAGCTCAAAACTCCAAGAGAGTTAAAAATTCCTGTAGCTTGAAGAGCTGTTCTGTTTTACTACAAGAGGTTCCAAACATTTTGAAAATTGTTTTCTGTTAAAAAATACCTCCTGTTTCTTGGAAAAGAAACAAGTTGAAATGAAGTTTGCTGTGAGTGCAAGCTGCAAGCAACAATAATGAACAGTCTGGCAACGGTAGATCTGTGAAAAACCTTGGTGCAATCCCAGTCTTCAGGCAGGCAGAAGGTCTGTTGTGATGGGCTCAGTGACCAAGCAAGGGAGTCTGCTTCTTTATGTATAAACATATTAAACAATAATATTAAACATTTTTTCCCCAAGGAGACCTGAATTTCTAATTCAATGCCTAGGATTTCCCTGGGCTGATGGCAAAGCCATCCTTAGCTTGTGACCAGCATGACACAGCAGACTTGAACGAGGCTATTGTTCCCTGTAAAAGGGTGATTAAAAAAGTGGGAGTATGCAGTTTCTTCTCAGCTGAAGCTCGGCAATATTTTATGAGTAACCCGATATATTAGCTGCTCATAATTCAGTTCATACTGTATCACATGAATGATCCTATTTATATAAAAAGGTCTATTCAAGCCACTACTCAAAGTCAGTAACACCAGGAAATAAGTTCACTCCTATCACAATTACTAGTATAGAAAAGCAGCACTTTGAACCAAGCCACCATTTGTTATTTCATGGCTCACCAACAGGTAATTTAACATACTATAGTAGAAGATTTGTGATGAAATGGGCAATAAGGTTTTGTCATCCTTCTTCTAAAGTTTAGAGCTAAGGAGGGAAAAATCTATGACTCGGGTAATTCATATGACTTATTATAGACATCCGTATCAGAATGAGATGAATCATATCAATTTACTGTTCTTCCACTGATTATAAAAGAAGTCTAAGGGCTTGTTCAGATTAGACACATGCATCACAAATGCAGCATTTGATTAGATGAATCACACTTAATACGTCTACTTATGAATAGAAGATGTATAGACTGCCCCTGTGTACTAAATATCATGTCATTTACTGCACTACTAGCAGTCAAATGCTATCTTGATGGTACTGAAAGCAGAATACAATACAATAGAAGATAATTTATACTAAATATGCAGTTATCATCACAAAATGGCTTTGGTGATTCAACTGTTTTTTAAGCAGATTTTGGGGTCCTGAAAAAACCTAGTTAACCAAACAAAAACTCACTTCTTCTTGAAATGTTTGACACTTGGGGAAAGCGGATCTTATAACTTTCCATGTCCCTTTGTGAGATGCATTTATGCATGGACAGAAAAAAGACAAAGTAATAGCTTGGAAGAGTCTACCCAACACATAATCTAATGGTTCAAATGAACTCCTGTACTGTCTAGCATAAAATAATTTGTTTTAATTAACAAAATGGGTGTAAAGAAATGCAAATTTGGGAAGTAAATTAAAAATTTTTCTTTTGTATATTATTACATGCTTGGATGAAGTTAGGTGCATGGAAGTGTAATAGGAGAAAAAGCACATCAACCATTTTCGCCTAGAAATAGATAGCCACTTTTAAAGTGGTTACCTAAGTAAAAATAGCTTAATTTTTAATGTTTAATAGCTGATTATTTACATTGTTATTTGTTATTATTTATGATGACCTCTAAGCAACTGTGCTGTAGGTCAAGACCTATAAAAAAAAAAAAAGTTAGCTATAGATTAAAAGATTAGCATAGATTAAAAGATTTGTATACTGAAGGATATAATTTTAAGGGCCATATCACAGTTTAGGGTCCCTTCTCACAACTGCAGGGGTGGCAACAGCAGTGGTATCTCTGATTCTGTGTTCCTGATAGCCAGGTTAAGGAGAAGGCTTGCCCTTTTTCCCTCCCTCCTTCCTTGCTTTTCCAGCCAAGCTCCCTACAGAAAGTGCAAGGTGTCTCCAGAAGCCAAGATCAACACTGCTTGTGCATTCTGCTATCCCACAGCCCTTCCCCTTCACTTGTGCAGTGTAAACTGAAGTGCCTTGGACTTCCAAAGTACTGAACTTTCCTGGACAATTCCAAAGAAAAAGAATTTAAGAATATGCTTACTGTTACAGGCATGACTTCAGCTGAGCTGCTCAATGTGCTCCACAGCTTCCAGATTCTGCAGGGCTCCTTGCTTTGGTGGGTGGTGTTGGTCAGGCACAGCATCTAGACTTCTGTAAAGGGAGCTGAGCTGTTTGTACCATGAGGCAAATGAGGTGCAGCATTGCAGATTTATGAGGTAAAACAAATTATCCAAAGACACTTGAAAAACTTAATTTGTGCTAATATATGCTACCAGTTGAAAAGTGTAAGCTGGTGAAGTGAAAAGAAATCCTTATGCTAATTCAGACCTCATGAAAAGCAAACTGTGTTCAGTGACAGATGGAAAAAGTGTTGTCAGAATAAGAGCTAATCTGCATTGTGAAGGATCAGAGGACTTAACTCAGTGTTCCTAAAAATATGGGAAAGTAAATATTGGAAAAGACTGGTAATGATTTCAGTGACTGGTTGAAGTGAACATTTGGATTTGAGCAGCTTGTTATGATAAACCTGTAAGATATTTATAAGGAAAAGAATATTTATTGGCAGTGGGATATGCAATATACAGAAGAACCTCATTCAGACTTCCCTGTGCATCTTGAGCTTCAAGGGACACCTGTCTTGCAGCTGCAAACAATGCTGCACATTGGATCATACACCACTATATTTCCTCCCACTTAATGAGCAGTCACTACACAACTGGTCAGGTCTGGGACTAACTTCTGCTATCAGAATGCCCTGGCAAAGCACATCAGCTGAAAGTGCAGGCCATTATGCACTTGTCCTTTTTAACTGTCACATTCTGCCATGTCCATTTTCTGTGATATCCATTTTTTGTGTTGTCCATTAGTGAGTTTTCTGAAATCTATAGCCAATTCTGCAGAACAAGAATGTCATAAATCAATTAGATTTGAGTATTTCAATTTGACATTTGATGATAAATGACCAGGACATCCTTTCTCTGTAAAACTTCAAATCTGCAACTAAGATAATTTGTGCAATTTGAACTCAGAAATATTTCCCTGCATCCTGACCATTCAGCTTGGGAAAACTTTACCTCAGAAATACTCAATGCTGTAAAAAAAAAAAAAAAAAAAGAGGTAAATGCATTTAAAGTATGCCCTAGTATGTAAGGGCAGATTAACTGCACCTTTTTAAGAGTAAAGACTTCTGAAACTGTGAACCATGTATTGTATGTGTCTGCCCAGGACACCACTGCACAGCTTGACTAGTTAACCCACTGATACCACCAAGCTGATATAAAACTCATATGAACATGATTTACAGCTGTAAAAAAGTCTTTCTGCCTTCCTGGCTTCTGCTGTTTGGAGTGACTGTTAGCTGTCCATGATGAGTCAATTTTTCTCCATACACCACAGGTCTATTTAGGAGCCTTGCTATCAAGACAACACTTTGACATCAGTGATGTGCAGGCAGACCCCAGACAGACCTGAAAGGCAGATATTAACTTGTTCGGGTGATTCAGCTCCAGTCCAGAAGAACTAACACTTCAAAAGATGATCATTAAGGTGAGAGAGGATGGATTTATATAGTCTCAAACATACCTGACAGTCTTGTTTTAGGAAGGCTTGGGCTGTTCAACTAAGCAAAATCAGCTCTGAGAGCAGGGCATGCCAAAGCAGGGGTAGGCATTGGCATTGGACTTCCAACAGGTGAGGAGAAAGGAAAGGAGCCACAAGCCACCTGTGGACAGCCAACCTCCAACCCTAGGAGCACGTGTAACAGCTTTCCAGAGGCTTCTTCACAGATGTCTTGGGAACCAATTGCTCTCTTAATGGCCCAAACCCTGTCCATCAATGTCCCAAGAAGAGTTGCAGGATTTGAACTGTAATATCCAAGTCCAGGCTGAGTATTGAGGATAGTTATTCCATTTCCAAAGGTTTATTGCAGCTCCCACTTTAACTAAATCTGTTGAACTGTCATTGCTTAATTTAAATTTGTCATTGTTCAGAACTGGAAACCTGAATTTGAGACCTACACTGCAGTGTCATTTTCACAACTGCACAATCTCTACATACAGAAAATATATGACATATCATTATGGATCTGAGGAAAACCATTTTCTTATTTTCCACTGCTCTGAGCTGTGGTCAGGGGAAATCTAAATTCCCAGTCCCTAGAGCCACTCTCAATGAGATATCAATGGGATACTAGTGGACAGCTTATCACTTCACTAAATATTATGTTGTCGAAGTGGAAAGAGATTTACCTCAGAGCAAGTTGATGAGTGTGCAAAACTACTATATATGGCTTTTGCCAATGAATTTATACTACTGTCAGTCACCTGTCTCGCATGTCTTTAGAGATTTTTCAGTACAGAATGAGGGAAACACAGGGAAAATGTTGAAGTCTTAAAATTTAAAACCAGAATGAACCACTAGACTTTTTTTTAATCAATTCCAATTAGTTCTGTATCATGTGTTTGACAATATATATAGGCATATCTTTCCAAAGGGTAAATAGCATTGCAGATATAAAGAGATGGAAAATAGACTTTCTCAGATGATTGTGCAATCAATAATAACTTCAATATCAACAATGTGTACCAAATCTATCATTTGCATGTACTTGATTCCAGATACTGGTGATTGGTCTGTGTCACCATTCTGTGACACTGTCAGAGTCCTCTAACAGGTATTTGCTGTCTATGAAGGTATCTGCAAACTTAATCAAGTGACTTCTTCATACACTGTTTGAATAACCTGGAGAGAAAGAGCTCTTTAACACTCTCACTGCCAAGTGCTTCTTCCATTATTCAAAAAATTTTGTGGCTTTTTTCCTGTGTCTTCTCTATGTATTTTTCAGCATTCTTGTGAAAACATGCAGCTGAGAGCACAAATCCAAAATGAGATATGGGCAATTCTAATGTAGGATTTAGGCATAATCTAGACCTTCACAGTCAAAAGCATCATCTTGAAGATGCACACTCAGCTTCTATCAGAACCAGAGTATGCCCTATTATAATAAACACCATTGCTTTTTACACTAAGTCCCCACACCCCTAAAACCATGGGCACAGAATATTCTTAAGGACAAGGAGCTTGGCTCTTGTTTAAGCATGTACCCCTTTAGATTTATTTCTGTATATCATATCTGAGGATCTAATTCAGAAGATATTCAAAGAGTTTTGCACAGTGACCATTCTCTGCCACTAAAATGCTGACGCTATTACTCATTAGCACACTCTTAGAGGTGTTTACCTACTAGGAAGTGGAAAACAAGGTCTCTGTCTGAGGGAACTCAGTCTATTGCTTCTCCTTTCTAGAGTGTGCCTTAGCTCCCAGATGAATTTCATTTTCTTTGAATTTCCCTTGGAGGACATTCCATTGACAGGAATAAATGAGTCATCACCAACACTTCAGGATAGTGCCCTAAACATCCCTGGGGTAACTGGGGACCAGGCAAGTTCTGAACTGTTCAGCCTGCTTACAAATCAAGAACATCTAGACATGCACAGAAAAGAGATCAGGAAACTTCCATGTGAAAGAAGGGGATGAATAAACAGCTGATTCCATCATTCCTACTGGAGATCTTCCACTTGCATGTAACAGTTAAAGGTAGCCCAGGCCAAAGAGGAACATCTTGCTTGGTGTTTTGGGACCTGTATTGGAAGGGAAAACTTAGATTCCAGCATCTTTTTTTCTGGGACCATCAGTGTATTTTGTATTAAATAGATTTAAAAATGCATCAGCTCTAAGCGGTTCTAAGTCACCAAATATGGTGCCTGTGCTCGTTTTCTCTTTATCTCTGACCTTCTTGCTTCTGAAGTACAGTTTCTCCTCCTCCTTATTCCCCTGGAATAACTCATTTTTGAAAAATTATTCTGCAGAACAGATCAGCATTTCAGAGGGACAAGTGTGAGAAAAAAAAACATTTTGATGTTGTAAATATATTAAAAGGGAGAGATTTGATGTCAGGACCTCAGCTAGTGTGAGTTTTGCACCGAAGAGCTGGCTGAGTAGCATTTATAATTTTTTTAAAAATACTTCAAAATATTATCTTAATGAAAAATGTTAACAATGCAAAACAAAAGAAGCAATTTTTTATGGCTATTGATGTTTGCTTCCAGCTTAGCTTCTCAAAGTTACAGAGGAGTTTTTTCACAGCCTGAGGGAAAGTATGCATCAGGCTACATGCCAGAGTAGCCATAACCTAGAATGACTGCCCTGAAATCAGCTGCAGCAAAACAGCATATTTACTTCATAGTCCTACCCCCAGGGTCAAAAGTGTTAACACTAAGAGTCTCACATTTTTTTGAAATGGAAATATGTTTTAAAAATTAAACTGCATTTTTAAAAAAGAATGAACAATTTCGCCTGATGACAGCTTAATAAGAAGATGAAGCACATTGCAGATTCCTCTATTCTAGTGATAAGAGAAGTTATATGCTTCCTGAAGTTGTTATGAAAACAGGGTGGGGAGAAAACCCTTGGAAGAAAGAACTATGATTTGTGTCTGTACCACTGTGACCAAGAAACATTTCTAAGCCCAGACCATGTGGTTAAATGCTACCCTGGTTTTAGTAGCTCGCTATGATAAGCACATTGTGATTGATTCTTCCAACCCTC
>VZTM01002766.1:0-10160 GCA_013400555.1 Jacana jacana | reverse complement strand
CTATATCAGTTGGAATCAGTCTTTTAGTTGGGACCAGTGTACCTGGTTTGGGTGGATTACCCCACCTGATGCTGTCACCTCTGCGTGGTGAGAGCCACCATGCTCAAAGTGCAAATCATTGTCTGTTAAATCATGTCTCTGTTTCAAAAGTCTTCACCAGTGCTGGAATACATGCCATACACTGCTACCTACCCTTTTGGCAGACCTTCTTACAAGCAAAACTTCTTTATATGCAATATAAAGATATGCATATGCAATATGTAAATAATTGGCACTTCCCACATCAACTTTGATTCTCTTCCCAGTGATTACAGTAACATAAGCGTTATATCATTCAAGACCTGATGTCATTTCATTTGACTGAGTAGTACTTTGATGATCCATCAGGTTGACTGGCAACACGGATATCTGTCTGAAGACAAAACAAGACCGAAGTTTTGCTTGGAGTCTTCCACAGCAGGAATATAAACATTGAAAGTCAGCCACTCACTAATGAGCTAGAGCTCTCTTAGATGTGCCAGTTGCTCTATACTTATTTGTCTCCTCATGTTGCTTTGCCTCTCACTCAGAGATTCTTGCATACTTATGACTAGTATTCTGGAAGACCCATATAACACATTTAGCATCATCGTACAGATGAGGATGATTAATATAACATTGCTGCAAAAATAACCAAATGGAAGTGAGAAAAATTCAAAGAATGTTTGACTTGTGTCTCCAGAAAGTTCAGAGATTTGAAGAATGGTACAACGGTAGATATCAAAATAGTTCTTGAGACATCACCACAACAACCCTCCTCTGTCAGGATAAGGTAATGTCATGCTTGACAGATATTTTTTGAGAGCTGTGTAATGACAAATGTTCTATAACTTTTTAAGGAACCTCACTTATACTCCCTTATTCTTACTGCTAATAAGTAACTCTTGTTGCTCATGCTCCTACTACCTAATTTGCTTCAATTTACAACCATTACTTCTTGTTACCTCCCTCTTGAACATGGAAAACAGATTATTCCCTGCATCTTTACAACAGTATTACATAATAGAAAACTGCTCTCAAGTTCTCCCTTGGGCTTTTCTTCTTTGGCTGCACACCCTAAAATTACATTTTCTAGGCTTCTGTTGATTCTGATTTCCTCAGGATTCTTTCCATTTGGCTCCAGTTTCCCTTGGAGTGCAGTCTCCAGTGCTGAGAGCAACAAAATAATTATTTCTGATGTCTTGCAAATTGTACTCTTGCTCATACACAAGAGAGTTATGTCAGTCCTCTTCAGTGTATGTTGCTGATGTTTATTTGGCCAACATCAAAATCACTGTGGAAGAGCTACTACCTAACCAACTGTTCCCTAACTTGAATATGGACAGCCAGCATCAATGTAATACCCTTTATTGAATAAGATCATATCACCTTTCAGATATTGCTGTCTAGTGAGCATATGAGTGAGAAATGCTTATATTAGTAAATCAGCCTACCATATTGTATTCTGGAACAGACCATTCACCATAGCTGGGATTTGAGAGAGACCCAGCTTTATGGATGAGTTATCTGATTCTTCTTTAGAGACACAAAAATGTCTCCTTTAACAGGAAGATCCCATAGGACAAGTGCCAACAAAAAGGGATTTCATGAAACTCCTTTCCAGAATCCTCCTCTTGGAGAGGAATAGGGGTACAGACCTCCCTGCTTGGTTTTTAAACTTAATGCTAATACTGTATGGATTTGGGTATATACTCTTGGAATATGCAGATCACTGAGCAGGACTGAGATTTCATGACAGCAACACCTTCTTTCAGAAGGTGAATATATATTCCATGGTTCACTGAAGCCCTGCAAAGTGTTTTTGGATTTATCTTTAAAATCATCGCTCTCTCAATCTTAATCTGTTAGAGCCAGCATTCCCATTAAGACTGACAGATGGCTTTTGTGTTAAAGTTGACATCATGGGTCTTGTAATACCCTTTCTTGACTTCTTCTTAGAATAAAATTGTGCCTCCTACATACACAAGTGGCTTAAACAATCACATTTGCTACAATCTTTTTTATCAGTGTTGCCGACAAGTTGAGGGAGGTAATCATTCCCTTTTATTCAGCACTGTTGAAGTCACATCTAGAGTACATTGTCCAGTATGAGAGAAAGATGGACATACTGGAGAGAGTTCAGCAAAGGCCAACGAAGATGATTAAGGGACTGGAGCATTGCCTGTATAAGGAAAGTCTGAGAGATAGGACCATTTAGCCCAGAGAAAAGAAGACTCAGGGAGGTTGGAAGTATTTAATCAATGTATATAAATACCTGAAAGAAGAGTATGAAGAGGTGAGGGGACCAGAGGCAATGGGCACAAACTGAAGCATAGGAAGCTCCATCCAAACATTAGGAAACAATTTTTTACTCTGAGAGTGACCAAACACTGGTACAGGTTGCCCAGAGAGCATGTGAAGTCTTTTTGAATAGCTTTGTCAATATTCAAAATACATGACACCATCTCAGGCAACCAGGAATGACATTATGTTGTATGTCAACTTTCCATGAATATTCAGATATTGTACACTCAATGTCTTCAGGCAATCACAATGTCTTTATTCTGGTCGCCTTCAATAGTCCTTCTAGTTTTCTTTCAACTTTTGCTTCATCTACGTTAGTTATTATATTTCTCTTCAAAACACTTTCCAAAAACACTTTCCTGAGCTCACTTTATCTCCTCTTGTTTGTTTAAGGAATAGTAAATCATATAATGGCAGCTACTCCTCTGGCTATTTGCAAAGGTCTAGGAAGAGTTCAGTCATAAATGATGTTATGCTATCTCTGGTATTCATGCCATCTGCAGGCTGTTGGCCAACAGTGCACCCAGAGCAGAGAATATGTTCCAAAAGTCTGGATACCAGGAGCAGGAATTTGGCAACTGTGGATTTTCTGTGCTTAGGGTCAGAAGCATATAGGTCCACTTCAAAACAAGTTCAATATAGGAGGGTACAGTGTGCAGCAGGGAAGGGAATAAGTAGCAAATTTTGCAA
Organism: Jacana jacana; assembly: GCA_013400555.1. Classification (NCBI taxonomy): domain Eukaryota; kingdom Metazoa; phylum Chordata; class Aves; order Charadriiformes; family Jacanidae; genus Jacana; species Jacana jacana. The sequence continues at coordinate 7,148 of VZTM01002766.1, read as the reverse complement.
TGTTAGATGGGAAATGCCATCTCATCAGAGGGGGCTGTAGAACATCTATCATCTATGCAACCAGGGGATCAGGCCTAGTCAGCATGGGTTTATGAAAGGCAGGTCCTGCCTGACAAACCTGATCTCCTTCTATGACAAGATGACCCGATTGTTGGATGGGGGGAAGACAATGGATATAATATATCTGGACCTTAGAAAAGCATTTGACACTGTCCCCCACCACATTCTCATGGAAAAACTGGCTGCTCATGGCCTGGATGAGCGTAGAATCTGCTGGATCGAGCTGGAAGGATGACCCCAAAGGGTGGTGCTCAATGGAGTTAAATCCAGCTGGCGGCCGGTCACAAGTGGTGTTCCTCAGGGCTCAGTACTGGGGCCTTTCCTTTTTAATATCTTCATTGATGATGTCAATAGGGACATAGAAAACACTATCAATAAGNGAGGTGCTGGAGCGAGTACAGAGGAGGGCAGCGAAACTGGTGAGAGGCCTGGAGAATAAGGCTTATGAGGATCGATTGAGGGAGTTGGGATTGTTTAGTTTGAGGAAGAGGAGGCTGAGGGGAGACCTCATCACTCTCTACAACTGCTTGAAAGGGCATTGTAGAGAGGTTGGTGCTGGTCTCTTCTCATGGGCAATTAGTGATAGAACAACAGGGAATGGCTGCAAGCTGCAGCAGGGTAGGGTTAGGCTGGGCATTAGGAAAAAATTTTTCACAGAAAGAGTAGTCAGCCAGAGGAATCAGCTGCCCAGGGAGGTGGTGGAGTCCCCATCCCTGACTGTGTTGAAGAGTAGATTGGATGTGGTGTTGAGGGATCTGGTGTAGGGGAGAACTTGTAGAGTAGGGCTGATGGTTGGACTTGATGATCCCAAGGGTCTCTTCCAACCTATACGTTCTATGATTCTATGATCTTGAGAAAACCTAGGTTAACCTTTTCCTGACAGCTTTATATCATTAATATAATCACTGCAGTGGCTTTCTACAGCTCCTAAATAATGCTGTATCTCTGCATAATGCTAAAATGAACAATAGATTTAAATATAGAAATTTAGACTTCTTTCAGTATCTATAGTCTGTCACGTTTCAATCAAAAGATATGTGTACTTTGATCTTAATTTTTTAGAGTGCACCTTGAGAAGTAGATATATTTTTCTTATAATTTTCTTATATTATCATTGATCCAGGATGTTAGTTACTAAATAGAGACTCTTTCCCCACATCCACAAGTAAATGCAGTAAGATTTTTTCACTGTTCCCAGTCCCACATCTGTGCCAGGTGTACAATTGCAAGATCAGAAATGTTGTTGTCCATCTCCATAATCCCATGTGATCATGGCTGTAAGTGCAATATAGCAAAAAAATAAAACCCCTTTGACTTTATAAAGCAAAGGACGGTGGTTTAGGGGTGGCTGATCATTCAGCATTAGTGTAGTACTCTGTATTCTGTTAGATTAGACAATTTCTCCAAATTTCTGCCTAGAGAGCATATTGGGAAGGAAACAGGGGAACTTTTTAGCTTTGATCTTTATGAGGTGAGTTCACTACACTGATTTAACGCTCCATGTATTATTTGTTCTGCTAATTCTTTCACTAAACATTTTTAAGTGTTTGGGGACTGTGTTCATCCTGGCTGTCCTGGTTTAAGGTAAAACAGAATGAAGTCTCTGTTCAGTAATTTTACTTTTCAGTTAAGCTTCTTCTAACTAACTAACTCTCTGAAATTAAAGGCATATCTTTATGACACCATCGGCTTCTGGCAGAGGTAAGACCTGATGTTTACAATTTATACCAAGGAATGGTATGCAAAGATGTTCCTGCTTATATTTATTGCTATAGCAACCAAGGTCAGATAACTTTATTTGTTCTGTTGGTGGGTCAGAAAACTTTATTTGTTCTGTTAGAGGGTCAGAAGCATAAAACCGTAGAGGCTCCACCTGTAGGGAGGAGCAGACAGGACAGGTGACCCAAAAGTGACCAACAGGGGTATTCCATCTCAACTGCATCACACTCAGTATAAAAGCTGAAGGGATCAAAGGATCAGCCCTCTTTCTTCAATGTCGAGTCTGAGGAGTCGTCTGTCTTTTTGTCTGCCTTTGGTCCCAGCCCATGCATTCCAGAATCTAGATCCAGAATCCAGTTCCCTTCACGAAGTCCAGCCTGGGACTTTCTCAGTGCCTGCCAGTGTTGCAATCATCATCTCATCTCAGGAGCTTGATACTGGTTTTGTATATATTGCTTACATATTTCATTATTTTCTTTTTAGATACCATTATATTTTATTTTTATTATTTTATTATTAATATTTCATGAAAGTAGTTTAGTTTCTTTTAAACTTATGTCTTTCTCAAACTCCTCTCCCTGAAGGGAGGTGCTTTCCCTTTTCTGAAGAGGAGAGAAGTAAGAGAGCATTTGTCATTTGTTTCAGTGGCCGATGTGTCCCCAACAATGACACTGACCAAGAAACCATTGCAGTGTTAAGTATTAATGATCCACATAACAGTTAGCCTGAACTGGCACAAGCCTGTGTTGTGCTGCACATGCAGCAGTCTTTGGCTGCGGGCTAAACTCAGCTATCATAAGAGAGGAGCCTTCAGAAGGCTCCCGCGGGGTACAGACAATTATGCCACCTGCACAGCCTTGCCTTTATCTAAAAAAGCAGGCAGAAATTCTCATGGAAAGGTCCTTTGGGAGTAAAGTTGTTTTCTTGTAAGGAAATTATATATTATCTCGAATGACCAAAAGGGAGAGCTTCTCTCCACAGACAGGATCAGCTCTGCTCCAAACAGTGTGTGTGTAAATACAAGCACTGTCTGAGAGAAGCAGCGCTGGCTTCTCTATCTCCTCATAAAGATCGAATTCCTTTCTGAAAGACTTTTTTCAATTATATTCTTACATTAAATAACAAGTTACTATGTTCAGCACAGGAGTGACTAGATGAGACTGAATGACATGTAAGACAACAGAGGTTAAAGCAGATGATCTAAAATACCTTTTGGCCTTACACCAGCAAAGTCAGAGAAATATGCTGCAAGTCATCAGAAAGAAGCAAAAATTAGCTGTGAAAACTTTTAATCCTTCTTAAATAAGTTTTCTTGCCTCCTACAAATGCAGATCACAATCATTGCTGATATATACAGAAATCTATTCTCAAATGTTCCCTATTGCTTAATATGTTCATCTTAGAATCCAATAAGGATTGCAAAAAAGGTTACGTTGCAGACCCATTTAATACCCTGTTGTCTTAATAATGCATTTTGGTTGTTCTGTATTATAATAACAAAAAGAAAAACAAATTAATTTGGAAAATTTGACTGAGAAAAATATCCAAACTTAAATCCCAAGTGTCAAAATTGAAAGCCCAATTATAAATTTTTGTCTAGAGGGTTTTAATAGATGATGTTTCAAAATTACTGTGATAAAAGGGAACATAGTACTGATCTGCTGCAGATAAAAGCACAAAACAACAATAAAACATTCCATTTTTCCTCAAGTATTTTATCTTCTGCAAGAACTAGTTCTTAGAGAGAAGGGCAGGAATCCTCTTTTTCAGGGCCCAATTTAGCTTTTTTGTGAGAATTAGTGCAATAATATATGAAAAACATTGCTAAATATCTAAAAATCTCTGAAAGATTAAAAGCAACTTCATGGGCAGATGGGGGCATAGCAGAACAAATAGTTTTTAAGACAGAAATGGATTTAAGTCAACTCCATAACAGCAACAAAAATTTTGGTTTTGCCAATGACTTTAACAGAAAGATACTTTTATCTGAACTGTTTTGACCTTTTTGAAAGAATATGAGGACAGAAACTGGTAAAATATTCTCTCTATGTGTGTTTTTCTGACTTTGCATGGAAGAAATGAATACTTCACTTGCTTTCTAATATGTATCATATTTCTTCTTGTATTTATGATGATACTATGTTTCCAAATGCAAAATTATTTCAAAACCACTCTAAAACTGCTTGTGCAAAAAACTGCAGTAAAATTCATTCCTGTGCAAAGCACAGAACCACACTAAATTTAAAAACAAGTGTTTTAAGGGTTACTTAACGACCTGCAGGTCTTCAGCTAGCTTCTGAACATGAAGAGCTCTCACTTCTATAAGATACACAGGTTTTAGTGTTTTTTCTACATGCCACACCCAGGTACAATTAAAAGTCCAAACATCAGTATCTAAGAAATAATCAAATTGCTTTTCTTTCTTTTTCTCCTAAGCAAATTAATTAAAAATAATGGGTTAACAACATTAACAACAACAAGAAAAAAAGGAGAAAGTGTTCAAAACTGCATAGTTCCTTTCTTTGAAATGTCCAAAATCCATATCACAATTTTATATACAGAAAGACTCATGATTTAATTTTCAATGTTGCTCCACTTAATTTGATGTCTCCGTTTTTTGGACTCAACATGGTTCAGTTTTATACTTTAGCTCTCTGCAGTTAATTCATTTAATGCTCTGAAATTAGGGCAAAGTTACCTGAATTTCTTGAAAACATTAGCAAAAGTAAATTGCTAAAAGCCATATATAGAAAATCTTAGGAAAAGCAGGGCCTCTGCTGAGGAAGGAAACATCCAAAAGCCGACATTTCTGTCCAACAGGAACAGCGTATCTAGAAAGTTTCTCTGAGATGTCTTTTATCCCATCATTAAGTTCCTGCAAGACCTGTTTTAGCTTTGTTGAATCAGCACTTTCTGAGAGTAAAACATTATGTCTGAAGATTCTTACCCATATGAGATCAGAAATTGAACTCAGAATCCATGGAATAACTACCAGACCCTGCGAGATAGTCTTTTATTATATGATTGATGCATATTAACATAAATATCTCAGATAACTTATGAGAATCACATGCAGGACAAATAGTGGAAGTTAGCAAGCTGATATCTGGGGTTTTTTTTCTGATAAGTCAATTAAACAGCTAAAGAAAAAAAAAGGGGGGGGGAGGAAACTCTAATCCCTAAATAAATCCAAAAACAAACCTCTGGGAGCTTTTCTCCTCCCACACAAGACACCAACACTACTTGGTACACCAAAGTACAAATGTACACCAAAACTCTACCAGCAAATAAGAGATTCTGCTCATGACAATTGAGGCTTTATTTACCCTGATTTTGGATATTTTCTTTGGCAGCTAAAACTGGTCAAACTGCAAGTGCCACCTGATGAGTCAGGCAAACTAAAGAGGATACTCCAAGGTGGTATCTACTACTCTTCCACCACAGGTTTATCCCTCAGCCCTCTCAGAATCAGCCAAACTGAACCTGTGTGAGGACCAACTCCTCTATTGCCACTCTTCCCAAAATTCACTAAACTCACTTTACGGTCAGGCTGAGCATTAACGTTAGGCCTGAGCAGGTGGAGCATTAGCCATTTGTAAACTTCTGCTTCTGCTCACTCTGGTAAACTGGAGGTAAGCTGGAGGGTCAGAATTTCTTAAATCATTCTGCCACAAATTGTGATAGTTTCACTGGAAGCCTCCTTATTCACTCAGTAAAAACAGTGCATAATACAGAGATATGACAGCATCCTTTCCATTTTCAAGTGCAATTAAACTGTGATCAGGATCAAATAAATGCAAATCAAGGTTAAAATTGAGGCAAAAAAAAAAAAAGTCCTCTTGAAGAAATTTTGGCATCTGCTACAACTTCTCATTTCTCATCCAATGTACTTAAGAATTGGTGGCATACCTTTGGACAAATCTGTATTGCAATAAAGCATAAATCTAGTAGCAATGTATTCTGCTTTCTCTAAAACAGACATCTCTGTATGAACAGTTCTTTTGAACACTCCCATTAAAGACATCTTCAGCTTCAAAGAGCAAACCACTGACCTGGGTCGGTGCAGAAAATCTGAAGGATTTATTATACAAGCCTGCATAGCAGCCTTAAGTAAGTAGATTTGAAACCTCTTTTTTCTGGAAGCCAAACAATTAAACCTCATATGATTAAAATATCTATGACTGAAAATTACAGGTGCGGAACATACCTTGTATTCTTTGTTATACAGATGAGAAAAAGCTTGCCAATTTTATGGTAGTGATTCTTTCCTACAGTTCTGCATGTTGCTGAGTAAAATCAAAGAAGGAAGGATTTTCTCTGGCAGCAAGAAACAAGGGTAGGATTTTAGAGCTACATCCCCTAGAGACCTACTCTTTTAGTTCTTGCCTTGGTTTAGTCTTATACCTGCAAATTAGTCCTATTGTTATTTTTATAACACAGAAGTGGATGAAGCATTTCTGTTATGACATCTTTCAGCATAAAATTACTTTCTTCTGAATTTCTGTGGGAAATTATTGTAATTTTTTTTAGACAAAAAAAAATGCTCTATTATTATCACTTTCTGCAGGATAACGAGAGGAGGAAGTTTAAATGAAAGCATCACAAATAGCTTTCACTTTTCAAAAGAAAAGACAGAAATACCCAGCTGCTTTCCTATATAGAAAATAAAAAAGGGCCAGGGGAGAACTGGAAAAGGTTGACTGAAAAGCTAGCAGTGTTTCCCTTGAAACAAAAAAAAAGATGGTTTTGACCATCTATTTTCACAGCATCCCCAGTGGCATCTGAAATGCAGACATCTGCTGCAAACATCCCTCTTCAATTACATCTTCAGTTATTTTTAACTAGACAAACTTATCTCAGGCATTCAGATCCATGCTGAGCTTTCCATATTGGATCTTTGCTCACATCCATACTCCAAGGGCACTGGAACACCTTGCCTGGTTTTAATGCACTTATAGCTACAATGCCACTGTGGGGAAGGGTCATTTGGTAATTGGTTTCTAGTCAAGATTTCAAAGGAAAAAGCAGACGTTAAAGAGACAAAGGCAAAGGAACACAGCAAAAGTGACAGGATGCAAACCTGGGTATTCTCTTGTTTTACAATACTCCGAAGTTATTTGTGACATAAAATAATCCCTCTTTTTTTCAAGCTCTTGTTGTTAGTAGCTGAGATGCACTTTATATATACGTATTCATATATCTCAAAAAACTGTCGGAGCCCAATACGTGCAGTTCCTCTCCTTCTATCTTTACAAAAATATCTAAAGAAGGAGAAAGTAAATCCCACATAATTTGTGTCAACCCCTTAAAACTGTGAGTTACCCATGGGTCCCTTTTGCTATACTTGCTATTTTCATTAGACGATAATG
>VZTM01002765.1:5780-16915 GCA_013400555.1 Jacana jacana | reverse complement strand
TTATGTGGTATGATTGCTAACAAAAGTATCTGTGAAGGATCTGGTACAAATGGGCCCCACACTTACAAAGAAGTGTTGAAATCAACAGCTCATCTGAAGTGCATCTATACCAATGCATTCAGCGTGAACAGCAAACAGGGGGAGCTTGAAGGCATGATGTGCCAGGAAAACTATGACATAGTGGCTATCACAGAGACATGGTGGGATGCCTCTCATGACTGGAGTGCCACAATCGATGGCTACAAGCTCTTGAGGAGGGATAGACAGGAAAGGAGAGGCGGTGGAGTGGCCCTGTATGTTAGAGAATGCTATGAGTGCTCAGAGATCGAATACAGTGATGGTCAAGCAAATTAATTACTTTATCAAGATTCACTAATCACAAGGCCATTTATTTTACTTGGGCAAGGAGTGCTGGCTGTCCCTGAGGGTTCCTACCTGCCTTTCACCCCACCACAAGCCTGCCTTTATGCAAGGGACCTCTGGCACTGTCCCCAGGCCCCCTGCAGCCCCTGAGCATGCAGGGAAGGGACCATGTGCCTCCCTTCCCCCGCGTTGCTCTTCTTGCAGTGCCCACTTTGCACTCACAGCTCAGGCAGATCAACCCTGATGTGGGGCACGGTACCGAGCGCTGCATATGGAGCCTATGTAACTCATACAGACATAAGATAGTACTGTGTGGTTATAACTGTTTGCGTATTCCTCCAGCTGTATTGGGACTGATAAATTGGTAATATTGATTATATTGACTGGGAGCTTTATGTGGCGCTTGGATTTATATGGCCTGACCAGCTCCAAAATCACACAGAGCCCTGCAAAACCCACGCAGATCAGCAACATGCCTTTTCCTGACCTCACCAAAATGTCTAGGGCTGTAAATGTGGGGGCAATCACATCTAAAAGAGGGGCTGTGGGGTGGCAGTAGTTTGTGTCCAGCTCTGCGTGGCTCAACATGTCTCATCAAAATGTGTCTGCAATGCTCCTTATGTGGGCCTTCCCCTCCAGTATGTAGTTCAAGGACATTGAACAGGAAGGGTTCAGAGATGAGATGAGGCACCAGAGTGACAAAAAAAAACGGAGAAGAGTGGAGCTGAGAGGCTGTCAGAGTTTCATGTGGTGGGTTATCAAAGGGGTGACAGGCCACACCAGGGCTGAAAGCACTTTGGGGAGATTTTCAGTCTTTCAAGCCAAGATAATAAAATCTAAATGTTAAAATTCAAAGGGAGAGGTGCGAGGGGATGGTGGAAGGAACGGGTCCTGCAGTCCTCAGAGTGGGTCTGAGAAGGAAGACATGCCTCCAGGTTGAGCTCCCCTGCTGCCTGACCTCCCAGAGCTTCCCCCAGCCTGCATCTTTTTGCAGGACCATGGGAGAAAGTAGATGGGCAGGAGGATGGAGAAAATACAAAGCTTTGCTCAACCATGAAAAATCGCCTCACATGTTTGGGGCAGAGCATCACCTGGGAACAGCAGCCAGGCTCTCCCTGCCAAACAGCAGAAAGTTCAGAGGGAAAAAAGGCCCTTGCAGCATGGTGTAAATGCTTAAGTTAAATGGACTGGTCCAAATCAGGAAGCTGGGCAGCTAACAGGGAAAACACTAGGTGTGAAAGGGCTCTGTCCTAGTAGGAAGGCAAGGGTGCACAGCGGCTGGACACAGGGAATTCATCCTCATAGAAGTATAGGACAGACTTGTTTGCAGTGCAGGGCTACTGCTCACTGGGACAGGCACCACAGAAGAGGTGGTTTTGCATTTTTGTTCCTTTTGCAGCCAGACAACCCCCTGCCTGGAAGGTGCTTTGACCAAACAACAGAATGGCTCAGCTGATGTGCCATGGAAAAGCAAGGAGAACCCAAGGAGGAGCCCCAGCCCTTGTGCAGGTCCAGCTCTGATGGCCAGGACAGCTGTGCACCATCCTTCTGCAAGAAAAAAATTAAGATATTGTTTTTGCAAAGGAACAGCCTGGCCAGTTTTTGCAGAATAACAACTTGGTCGGTCTGCAATGAGGTAGATAGGGAATGATTAATAACACAAAGGCTTACCAGGAGACATGCAATAATACTCATCCCTTAGACAAAGGAGAAACCATTCCATGCCAGAAGGGGCAGTTTAACAGGAGGATGAACATTTAACTGAGACCAGCAAACTTGAGCAATATTACCAAATAAGGGAATAAATAAATAAGTGAAGTAACTGATATAGGCAAAGAGATGGGGAGAAATAAACAGGGGTGGGACAAATGGAAGCAGTCTTAGCATCTCTGATAGGCTGCAACCTCTGGAGTAGCCAGCCAGAGGGGAAACAGAGGAGGGAAATTTCAGCCCAGAATAGGGAATAAAAAAAAAAAAAGTGCCAAAACCCAGTGTGCCTGCTTGCTGGGTCACCCATTCTTGCAAGGATGTTTACATAATATGTGCATTGCATTGATCACTGCCTGAGCTGTTGTTATTAGACAAGGAGTGTTTTTCATACTTCCCCTCCAGCATGTCCCAGGAAGGGAGGTTGCAGTTCCCAGCAGGTCCTACACCTTAGCAGGACAACCAGAAAATTAATACCCCATGCAAGGGGAACCCTTTTCCCTGTAGGAAAAGGTCTTGGAGCCATAAACCAAAAGTGCTGGGCCAGGAGAAGAGTAGGAGGCCAGCAGCACCTGAGTAGGAAAGAGATGCAATCTTACCATCCTCCTTTTTCTGAGCTAAGAGGTGTGGCAAATAAAGGAAAGCAGATAATGAAAGCTATCCCTGCCAGCTGCTCACTGGGGTGATGGCCTGGCTCAACAAGGGGTCAGCATGAATTATGTTTCCTGGCAGTATGAAGGTATTCACAAGGTAGCATGGGACAACAGGGTTTGGTGCACATCATGGAGGGGCCTGAAGCAGAGGGCAGAACTAGATCATGACTTTGAGCATCTCCAGGAAATCCAGCCTTTTTTTGGTGACAGCGATGAGACACATCCTGCCACTCTTCTCTTTGTGTTGGAGAAAACACAGCAAGTCAGGTGGAAACTTCCCAAATGCTTTGGAAATTGGTTGCCTACTGCATTAATATTTACTTGTTTATACAGCTGTCCCTTAGACAGACTTTCAGCGACTGGTAATAGAAAATTCAATTAGTACATGGGGTAAGCAACTAACCACAGGCCTGGAGAAGACTCTGGTAAGTAATAGTGTGTGCATGTGTCACCGGTCAGGGCGACAAACCCGCAGGGTACAGATCCCGAACGGCTTGTGGGAACATACAGACGACCCAATATGAGCTAGCAGTAAGTTCCGAAGTTTATTGACAGCACAACAGTTCTATAGCCTTGTACATAGTTATGCAAACTCAGTAACATTTGATAGGTTCTTAGCAGAGGAATTGATTTGCATAGAGCTTCCTTATCTGCGGTTACAGCTGCGTTTGAACTCCTCCTCGAGCATCTTAACTCCAAGGTCACTCCAACCCTGGGGCCTGCCTTTAGTTACACAAGCACAAGCAAACTCCTGTCAGGAGGCCCTGTGCCCCAGCAAAAGTTTTACTTGTGCAAGCCATTTAGACGGAGGTTGTGGCCATCTTCTTCTAGCCGATTCCCAACATGCATGCATGGTCACATGCTTGTATGCATGCTCAGATGGCATCATGAACATGAAACAGACTTCACGAAGAGATCAATGACCTTGTGGCTTCCCCAATTGCCAGGCAGGTAATACGCTGGCTGTGGAAAGGGACACACCAGTGACATATTTCTATCACTGTGCATTTGAAGATAGTCAGTTTGGACTGAGTTTGAGACTTGGAGGTTTTCTGTGCATCCCAAGGAAGTGATGGAGATGTGGGAATGCAGCCCAAACCACGTCCGTTATCATTCCCAGCCCCCCACAGCCACAGAAGACATCCTTACACTGGCCATATCTGCCCCAGACTCAAGACCTTGCAAGACCTCCTTGTGAACTGGGCAGAGACCTCTACCACATCTCCCAGTGCTTGTGCCTGCCCACAAGGAACAAGCACACTCATCCATTTTTTCAAACTGCTTTAATATTTGGACATGAAGACAGGACAGAGCCAGTCAGGCTGTACACAGAAAAGACACCCCTGAACCACAGTGTAAAGCTTCAGGACTTCTCATTGGGTGTGTGGATTTAGCCAAGATGCAGTTCAGCTGTTGACATCTTGAGTGTGCCAGTGGAGTGCAGGTGTGGGGTAGGGAAGAGGGACAGGGGATCCCCAATGCAGCTCAGAGGTTGTTCAGCTCCAGCAAGGTCTGGTCCAGGACCTGGTGGATGCCCACATTCTCCTCTTTGGCACTGGCCAGACTCTCTGTGAACACAAGGGACATGTAGCCAGACACACACAGACACAGCCCAAGCATACCCAGGTGCAGCCAGACCCATGCACACCACACCAAGCATAAACACACACACACAGACATTTCAGTATGGCACCAGCCTCCAGCCTCACAGGACATCCCTGTGGAGCAGAGTCCACCGCAAGCAGTCCCAATTCTTCATCATTTCCATCCTCCTCTGGCACACTGTTGCTCATGGCCAGGCCCTCTGCAGCATGGATACCACTGATAGGTAACCCTCCCTGGCCAGTCACCAGCACAACCCTGTCTCTGCTCTGCCCACAGCATGTCCTGCCCCAGGACATCACCACCATGGCTGTGGGCTCATATGCAAACCCTTGGCCAGCAAGAGGCCAGTGCCTGCTGCATGACCCAGCAATGCTCTGTGCGGAAGAGTGTGAGACAGCAGCTTGGGAAGGCAGGCAGAGAGGCCAGCAGAAAGAGAAAGAGCAGAGCTAATGGCTGCAAAGATAAGCTCTGCTGGGCAGCCTCCTCTGACACTTACTTCCAAACAGCATCCTCCTTTCTTCTATAGATGAGGATGAGATGAGAGCTCTGCCAACCCAGCCCAATCTCCCAGCCAGGCTCTTCCTTATCCTCCACTCCAGATTTAGAATCATAGAATCATTTAGGTTGGAAGAGACCCTTGGGATCATCAAGTCCAACCATCAGCCCCACTCTACAAAATTCTCCCCTACACCATATCCCTCAACACCACATCTAATTTACTCTTAAACACAGTCAGGGAGGGTGACTCCACCCCCTCCCTGGGCAGCTGATTCCAATGACTGACCACTCTCTCTGTGAAAAATTTTTTCCTAATGTCCAGCCTAACCCTACAGTGCTGCAGCTTGCAGCCATTCCCTCTTGTTCTGTCGCTCATTGCCCGTGAGAAGAGACCAGCACTAACCTCTCTACAATGCCCTTTCAAGCAGTTGTAGAGAGTGATGAGGTCTCCCCTCAGCCTCCTCTTCCTCAAACTAAACAACCCCAACTCCCTCAATCGATTTGGGTGCTGCTGGGTCCCCAACTCTTGTCCCAGCCCTCCCACCACCCTGCAGGGAGCCCACTCTGAGGGAATCCTCCCTGCATAATGAGGGGGAAGAGGCTGCCAATTCCTGGGACAATAGGAAGAAGGCAGCAATACAAGCAATGCATCTCTCCCTGGCCATACTGATGCCAGGGGACAGCCATCACTGCACGGATGTCCCAGGACATTGCAAACCCCCTCATTCCTCTCCCAAGAAAAACTGATCAGCTTCAGAGGGCTCCCTGTCCCCCCCAAGCATGGTGGTTACCCCCAGGAGAATAAGCCAAGACTCCATGCACCACCTAACCTCTAGTGGGGAATGGGGAGGGGCTCCCAGCCCCAAGCCAGCCTGGCTGAAATGAGACAAGGAATGGGGCTGGTGGCAGCCTGGGTGCAGGATGCTGGGCTGGGGCCGGGAGTTCTCTGCAGCTCAGTTCTTAAGTTCAGTAAGGATGACCCACAGTTTGCTAGTGAGAATACGTTTTTTCTTGGCCTCCTTCTGGGAGCGTTCTAGAGAAAACGGAGGCGCCAGTGTAGCAGAGGGAAGAGAGAGAGAGAAAGGTTAGTGAAAAGAGACTGTGTTCCCCAAAGCTGGAAACCCTGCTGCTGCCCAGCCAGCAGTGGGGAACAAGCTGGGCTGGCAGGAAGAGGCAGCCAGTCCTGGGGCAGGAACAGGGCTGCAGGTTCATCAATTTGGGGACAGAGTTGTGAGACAGGGTAGGAAGCTGAGGAAGATGAGGATCAGGGACCCATTTAGGTCCAGGGATCGCTGCCAAAGGGTAGGGTCAGCCCCTTCAATGTGGGAGGGTGATGCAGGAGAGATGCCAGGGCCGAGACTGCTGTTTGTGGGCAATGTCTGGGAGTGGGAACAGGGAATGGACAGGACCAAGTCTAACCCTGCTATTTCAGGCCACAAGAGTCATGGAGAAGGTGGCACAAGATGAGGAAAGCTGTGTCTGAGATTCAGGGGGTGGTGGGTTTCGTGCCCTGGGCAGAGGCACAAAGGGCAACGTCCCACAGCCTGGCAGTGCAGGAGCTGCTCAGGACTCAACTGTGGCCGTTCCAGGGGTCCCATGGCTGTGAACTGCCTGCAACCACCTCCTACCACCCAGCTGCCAGCACCTGCATGAGACAGGCAGAAGATGAAGGACAGAGCAGCATGAAGAAAACGAAGGAGAAACGGAGGAGAGAGAATGCTTTATTGAGACCAACTCAGTAACTTAGAGGGACAGAACAGAAAAGTCATGAAATGCAAACTGAAGAGCAATGTGCAAAGGACAGAAGGGAGGTAGGGGTGAGGGAGGAACAGGGGTCTGGGGGCTGCCTACCTGGGGACAGGCTGCCTGCACAGCTGGACCCCCCCTCCATCCCCCAGGCCTAAAGTCCTCCTCTGCTTTGGTGGCAGAAGTGCTGCTTCCCCTGTGCAGGTCCCCCCGCCCTAGGCTCAGCAAGCAGAACCAGGGGGGACAGGTGTTCCCTCAGCACGAGAGCTGTGGGGTCCCTGGTGCTTATGCTGCCAGGGAACTGAGGAGGGAGCAACTGAAGCAAAGAGCTCCTGTGCACAGCTCTGTTCCTTGCTGGACAATAGTAGAGCACAGACCTGCAATTGCGTGGGCACCGTCCACCCAGCGTGTGGGAGTCCTGGGAGCTGCTCCCCTTCCCTGCCAAACACCCCATAGCACCTACACCTCATCACCCCACAAAAAAGCGTATTGCAGGAACACCCTGGGCTGGCTTCTGTCCCATAGAGTGGGAAGGACAGAAGGCACAAAGCAGGCAGGGAAAGCAGTGGGATGGCCAGGCAGGCAAGCAGCTGAGCTAGGGAGGGGTGAGGCAGGTGTGTGTGTGTGTGTGTGCTGGTGCCTGGTGGGGGGCTCAGAGGGAGGTGATGCCATTAAGCGCATTGTCCAACTCCTCACTGATGACTTTGTACTTCATCTTCTGTGCATACAATTCATCTGCAGGTGGGGGGCGGGCAGGGGGTGGGCAGTGGAGCAAAGTTGGCGGGCAGGCAGGGGAGAGAGAGAGGCTGTGAGCAGGGTGGCTGAGGGCAGCGGGAGCATGTGGGCACAGGCAGCGTGGATGCAGCCCTATTCCCCACCTGAGGGCAGAGCCACAGACCCCAGCAGCTCTGTGCCCTCACACCAGACACCACGACATCCAGTCTCCCCCATCCCAGGACCCCTGTCCACCCCCTCACCCCAGCCAAGCCCTGTCCAGCATTCCCTGGGAAAGAGGGAAACAGGGCTGGTGAGGACATTTTTACCTTCTAGATCATCAATGGTTTTCTCCAGCTTCGCCACAGACCGCTCTGCAAACTCTGCCCGGGTCTCAGCCTGTGGGAATGCAAGGGCTGGAGGGTGAGCAGCAAGGCACAAGGACAGTGCAAGCTGTACTGCACCCCAAATCTGCCATGTCTGCATCTCCTGTATCCCCCCCATGAACCCTCCCCTAGGAAAGGCAAGGAACAAAGGCCCCATGAACCTCCACGTCCTAAAGCAGCAGCAGGGTTGAGCACTTGCCCTCAAAGGCAGCAGCTGGACAAAGTGTCTCCATGTTGGGCTTCCCATTTATCCCAACCTGTCCTGACCACCAAAAGCAGAGACGTTATGAGAGCCCACACACTTCACAGGTTGTGTGTGCAACCAACACTAGATTGATGACCCCAAATAAGACACGGTTTGAAGTTGGTGTGTGCAAGGCACGGGCTCCTGCCAGCACATGTCCTGGGAGCAGGACACCATGTGGGGCAGGGGCTAGCAGAGCAGGAGCAGAGTACAGCATGGGGCTGTAGGATGCACCCCAGCAGAGGGTGCTGCTCCCTGGGTATGCAAACATCAGCCCTCCAGATGGGTCAGGGACCCTCTCTGGGGTAGAAGGACCCCATAGGGGCATCCCAGACCCAGCCATCTGCCATACTACAGAGCTGCAATTTGGAGAAGGGTGAGAGGATATGGGTATAATAAGGTCAAAACCCACATGGGATGGCAAACTTGTACCTGCACTGATGCAGCACCACCCTCTCTTGGGGGTCCTGGCCCCACACCCCTTACCTCCTTCAGTTTTTCCCCTAGAAGCTTGATTTCCTCCTCGTACTTGTCCTCCTTGGTGGAATACTGCAGAGACAGAGATGGGCACCCATGAGCTCCACAGGACACCTCTGGCCATCCTTCACCCTGGTGGGGGACCCCAGCACTCCCAGACTCTGCTCAGCCCCAGCAGCCCCATCAGGTCCTACCTTGTCAGTCTGGGCTTCCAGGGACAAGTTGTTGGTGACAATTTTCAGCTCTTCCTCTAGGTCACCACATTTACTACATCCCAAGCAGGGGCCAGCAGGCAGGGGAGCAAGGTCAAGGGTCAGGTGAGAGGGGGGAGCAGAAAGAACAGGCATTGGGAAGGAAGAAAGAAAGAGAACAAGTTGAGAGAGGAGACAATTCAGGCAGCACAGGTGGAGGAGCAGAGCCGCTATGAGTGGAAGCTGCCAGGATGCATTTGCTCCTCATGCCTCCTTGCATGGATGCCTCATGCACCACTGCTGGCCGGGCTCCCACCAGCCCTGCCAAGGAGAGCAGGCATGGAGGGATGGAGGAGCATGCCCAGCCTGTGCCCACCAGAGAGGGAGGCAAGGGGAAGTTGGCAGCAGAGGCAGTGGTGCATAGAGGAGAGAGGTGGCTCACAGTTCAAGAGACAGCAACAGAGAGAGGGGGGCTGCTGCACATTGCCCTGAGCCCCTGCCCCAGTACCTCTTCCTCTGAGGCAATGAGGGATTTGAGAGTCTGGTCCATGGTCCGCAGCTCTTCTTCCAATTGTCTCACTCGGCTGGGGTGGAAGAGAGGCACCCCGGGGTAGAACAGCAGAGAACAAGGTCAAGGACATGCTGCCAGCAGGCTGGCATCCCCCTGTCCCCAGTTTGTGAGCCCAGGGGTCAACCCAACAGCAGACCCCACTGTTCCCAGGGAGGGACATCCCCATCCCCACACAGACACACAGCTGCCCCAGACTCAGGGCAAGGGCCATGTGGGACCCCCACATGCTGCTCGCTGGGAGCCCCACTCACCTCTCCGCCACCTCTGCTCTCTCCTCCGAGCGCTCCAGTTCTCCCTCAAGGACAACCAGCTTGCGGGCAACCTGTTGATGGCAGCAAGGGACACGTGTCAGCCCTGTGCTTGCCTTGGCTTGGGACACAGGGCTGTAGGGAGGCAGCTCTGGGTGCTGCCAGGGAATCAGCACTAGGGGAAAGGGGCACACAGGTGTGAGCATGCACCTCCTCATATTTGCGGTCAGCCTCCTCTGCTATGTGCTTTGCTTCTTTCAGCTGCATTTCCTGCAGCTCCATCTTCTCCTCGTCTTTCATGGCCCTGTTTTCAATGACCTTCATACCTCTGAGGAAAGCCCAAGCCAGAAGATGTTACTGCTGTGGGTCAAGGTGGCACCTGCAACACCTCGCCCACCCACTGTGCCCTGACCCTGCCATCCTCCAGCTCCAGAGACTTGGGACACCTTCACTTACTGGCCACCTCATGCAGTAGGGTCACGCCAGCAGTACCCCAAGGATGCTCTTGCACACAAAGAAGCAGAGCTGACCCCAAGGCCATCCCAGGGCTTTGTCCCAGAGCGAGAGGTGGCCACAGTGCCTCTCAACCAAGCAGGTCCTGTACCTATCATCCAGGAGGGTAAAAACATGTGAAACACAGGATGAACTGGCTGCACCCTCCACAGAAGCAGCCTGACAGTCGAGCAACCTTTAGGAAATGCTAGACAACATCCTGTGGCAAAGTCTTTTCCTATTCAGGTGTGATGCTCACAAACAGGGTGTCACCAAACCCCCATGATCTCCAACAGCAGAGACTCCTGCAGACTCCTCTTGCTCAGATGCTGTTGTTCAAAATGGTCTTTACCAATGGAGGGAAGAGCTCACATAACTGTCAGGGATGCCGTGAAGTGTTCAGGCATTCCCATACAACTTGAGTGCCCTTGCCTGCATGGCTCCTGCTCAGTAAACCTGCTTGCCATGAACACAGGGAAACACACTCTGCAGCACTGGACTCCTTTTTTTTTTTTTTTTAATGAGGCCAGTTCATTCTCAAAGGTCAATCATAGTTCCTAGGTGCAGAAATCCCCTCTTAGTCCATTGCTCAGCTCTCAAGCAGAGGAGGCTGCTCTGGGGGCAGGGCAGAAAACAGGTTCTGAGCACCCTCTGGCTTCAGTTACAGACATATTTGTATAAGCACCAGATCAAGTTTTTCAAGATTTTATGGATGCCCTGCAAATTTCAAGGTGTGCCAAGAATGCCCATATCTGGGGGATGTCTCTGCATCGTGGCTTTTCTCTTTCCCTTCCAGGTCTGNCGGCCACCTGCTGCAGGCTCTGGATCATCTTCTTGACAGCGTCGATGGAGCTGGTGCCAGCCATGGCGCGAAGCAGCCAGCTCGAAGTACAGGGAGGCCGCGCTNCCATAAGATCACTTCAGGGGGACCCCAAACTCCACTGTGAAGCCAGGGGGGCTGCCTGCAATCAGAATGACCAAATGCCACCCTTACTATCCCTCCCCATCACACCTCTCGCTCTCATCAGCCGCCTTCTCAGTCTCCTCCAGCTTCTGCAAGGCAGTGGCCAGGCTCTCCTGGGCTCGGTCAAGCTCCTCCTCCACCAGCTGGATACGACGGTTCAGAGAAGCCACTTCAGCCTCAGCCTGGGAGAGCAGAAACGCCTCGGTCACTCCATGTGACATATATATCTATATTTATATATAAAAAGCATTTTTGGCAGTTACTTTTTTTTTTTTT
>VZTM01002764.1:58123-94726 GCA_013400555.1 Jacana jacana | reverse complement strand
TGATCCCAAGTGTGACATCAAACTGACCAGAAGCCTCAGGATTTGAGTGACTCCATGCAAGGCTGTTGACAGAAGGGCACCACACAGAGATTTTGCACTCCCACAAGTGTAGGAACACTTGCTCTCTTAGAGCTCAACCTGAGGCATTTTGTTACCTAAATCCTAGGGACCTACAGTAATCTGCTCATTCAACTTGCAGACCTTAGTCCTACTTAATTTATGGAAGCTGAGAGTCATAGCGGGCAATACAACATGCCCGTGCATGCTGACAAATATTCATGGTATCTCCCCAACTATCCTATTACTTAGCTGAATATTAGCACAGACCAAATTAATTTTGTCTCTCACTTTTAACTAATGCATTCTATTGTGAGTGAGAAAAATGCAACTGCACATTTTGAAATGATGTGTCCCTTCAACTATAGGACAAAGGTGCTATTTAGAGCTAAGGTTTATTACATACCATACTGCTAAAAACCACAGCTTTAGAGCAAATCTTTTCCAGTCTTCATGTTGGAGCTACAACTTTCCCTACATGAACTCAATTAAAAAATAAAAGTCAGTCTGGATTCGTAGTCTGTAGACCTGGCTAATTTTCCGTCTGTTCCTGGTTTGCATGGAGGGGTATGGCACAGAACAAGGACAAAATGCCAGTACCAATGCTCAGAACACCCAGGCATTTGGAGAATCTAAGCCATCATTACTTAGCTTTTTCTGTGTTTGTTTCCTAAAAGAGAAGGCCTAAAAAGAGAAGTTTGGGGTTGAGAAGAATAAAGTGTCTCTGCAAGTAAACTGGAAGATGTTTTCTTTCAGTCTGGTTGCCTGTTGTATGCAGGCATATTGCCTGCACATCTATGCAACGAACACAGAAGCACGTTGCTTAACCACACTCTTCCGTCCTCTNACAAAGACAGTGACAAAGGAGCATCAGCATCTTGAAATCCCGTTTCTCAGTATGCCATAAACTTACTTTCAGTTTCTTGACCCTTTGTTCCAATGCCTGCATGCTGGCTGGTTTCACTTTTCGCAGTTCTTCCAGCTCTTCCTCACTTTTATCAAGCCAAGCAGAGACATCGCTGAGATCTGAGTTCAGTTGCTGCCACGCCTGCAACTTCTGTTTCATCCTGGGGTTATTTCTGAGGTCTTGGGCTTGGATGAGCTCCCACCTATCAATAATGCCTACAGAGGATAGAAGAACAAACAGTTAAATCTTAAGTAAGGTGAAGAGTGCATAAAAGTACAATACAAGTACATTATTCTCCAATCTACTTAAGGTCAAATAACTGTTACCATGTACTACTGTTATCCAGGCACACTTTCTTGAGATTGTACAGCGTGTAAGCTTCAGGTTACTGGTCAAATTATCCACATGCTAGCGCTACACCGGATTTTAATCACATTAATTGCAGATGTTTTAATTCACCTGGAAGAATGGAGCAAATCTAAGGAGGCTGAATTCAATATGCCTAGATGAAATTTTGTAGACACCAAAATTCACCATGGGACAAAGTATGATCCAGCAGTTAGGACTTGGGTTAATGTTTCAACAATTTGGTGCTAAATCAGATGAAGATGTCACCTGTGCAATCACTAATGCTAGTTCTGGAAGCACATCTAAGCCCATCTCAAAGGTTTTCCTGTTTATCCCATGTATGGGACTCAGCTTTAGTCCATTTGTGAGATGAGAGACAAACTAAGCAAGCTGGTGCATACAGCTGCAGTCTTCTTTTTATCTCTTAATTCACTGTTGTGACCACAGTACAGATGCATTCTTATTACAATCTCAAGCACCTGAAACCAGGAATGAGTCCTAGAAGGTTAAGAGAACAATCTTGTCGGCCTACTTGGAAAAAAGGACCACAGCAAGAAGAGTGAAGAACAGAATACATTACCAGCTTTGACAAAACATTTCTGTAAATGGTCTTCTTACATGGAGCACCAATAAATAAGAGAATGAACTATAATAATCTTATTTTAGACAAAGAGACATACTTCTTTGGTTTGAAATCCAATTAAAAGTCTCTGAAGTATCAGTGTCACACACAAGTGAAATTGTTCTCATTCATTCCAACTAGCAAAGAGATAGAAGTGTATTATAAGTGATAAAAATCTTAGCTCTAGGAGAAAATGTAAAAGCTTAGAATGGCAAATACAGGTTGGACAGTACCAAGTGACAAGGGAGCTCAGCAAATCTTAGCTAAATACATAAACTCAGAAGACAGAGGTCTAGCTTTGATCTTGTGACATCAGTGCTTTGTCTACCCAAAAAGTCATAGGACAAACACCACAGCATCAAAGCCACTCCTAATGCTCTGTACCTGACTGCTCCTCTGCAGCTGCTATATTCACAAGCTCTTGGTCACCCTGGGGTTCTTCATCACTCATGTTGGCAGATGTGATTTTATCCTTGTTGATGCTGCTGCTGCTTGCAGAGCTGAGCTGCTTCATCTGGAATGACATTTTGGTGGGTGGGTGAGCACTGCGGGTTAACAAGCTGTAAAAGGTCAATCTTTATTTGTGCTACTTTGGGGAGGCTGGGCTGCTGCTGAGCTCTTGTACATCAGATTTAGCACTGGGCTTCTGCATCTTTGCTAACAGTTTATCCTGGTTCTCTGTACCTTCTCAGTAAACACATACCATAGGGACACTAATTATTATAAGACCAGACATGCAAACTAACTGCTTTTGCACTACATGTACCAGACAGCATGTGTTTGCTGATACTCTTCCGTTGGAGTCTGGGTCTCGGCAATACTGACTTTAAGGCTCTAAGAATGGATTAATGATGACAAAAGCAGCCAGATATTAGTACGAACTTGTGTCTGGAAGAGTGCTGGCAAGTGGTCCAGATCCACTGAGCTTGGCAATTGCTGGTGAAGCCATAGCTGGCAACCAGCTACCAAGACTGAGATACCAACGAAAAATAGCCTTTTTTGGCAGTTTTTAGTGCCCAGAAACAAGGGAGTCCTTTCTGAACTTCATGACTCAACGGGAGTTGCATGCTAGAAAAAGAACCTTCAAATTGGTCTGCTTAGGAAAGGGAGAAATGTCAGTATCAAGGGAGGGTATTCACACCCTCTCCTTTGACAGGGTTAAATTCTCTTAGGCTTCTCCTGTGACAACAGAGGAAGAAAGTTATTCCAGACACGGACTCTGATCAGGAGCCTAACATGATTGTTATGAGTTGCTTTAAAGAAGTTTTTCTAGGGAGGGGACAGAGACTCTCACTGTTTACCTGACCCACCAGAAGCAATGTCTAAGTTTGCAAAAAGCAAACAAAACCCCCGCCACTAATCTTTTCCTTGGCGCTGGAGGAAGGAAGGCAATGGAGCTACACAATAACAACAAGCAGACTGATTAGTACAGGCTCAGTGCCCACACAGCCTCCAACTCACATAGTCTGGCTTATAGGGAGTACTTGTCTCTGGACCAGACAGCACATTTCCAACCACCTCTGCCTGGTTGTATCGGTGTTTCCTGCGGACTGGGCTATCTGGAGAACGCCAAGGATGAGCTTCTGAAATGGACTTTCCTGAAACAAACAAAACCAAAACCATATGCTGTAAGTGCAAAATCCCATCTCCAAGAGAAAGCTGTTGCTTTGTATTAAGTTAGAAAGCGCTCTGAATAAAATGGCGTCAAGTTATGGCATAAAATGACAGTTTTGCAGCTTTCCTTGCAAAGCATGCACATTTGCAAAACATCAACAGTGTTTCAAAGGTAATGAGATGAGAGCCATGCAGTTATGGGACATTCTGTTTTCTTCTTGAAAATGCTTGAGTACAGGTCTGAGTATTCATAAAGCTGCACTGTAGTTTTGGAAAGTTTGCATCCCAACAATATTACCTCACATCTGCAACACATTTCAGCAGGGACAAGTATAGACAAGTCCTGATCTGGAGAACACTTGTTCTGGATTTAACAGACAGGACAAACAGGGTTCTGTCATGCACAAAACAGGAAAAATACTTGCAGACTTGGAACCATTTCCTTCAGTAATTAGGCAATCAAAATTAAAAACCACCAAAATAAGTGATATTACCCAGAGCAAACCATCAAGAAAGTACCAAAAGACCTTGGAAAAATGCAATGAAATGTACATTGACCACCTTGACCTTTACCAGGCAAAATCTAAAATGGTATGTTCTTGACTGCTTTGTAACGTACATGTGAATACTGCAGCATAAGAACACCATGACAGGATGAGACATGGTGTCCACACAAGGCAGGAAGTCAGACATTACATATGAGAGAGGTTGAGGAATATAGCGTGCAGCACAGGGAGATTGCCATGTTCAGACACATGCATTAGCAGGTGCCTACCAGAAGATGCTTTCAAAGTTTTTGTGGTCATTTTAAGATATGCCTCAGGATTTTCAGTGATTTCTACATCTGAAAAAAGAATAATGTCATTTTCCTCACTAGTCAATATTTTCCAACTATTAAAAACAACTGAAACAATGAGGGACAGCAGAATAAAATAAGAAGTTTCATCAAACATTCTTAAAAAGTAAAGTTTCTAAAAACTTATGTTTCTGAAAACAAGCTTGGTTTAGACCATACCATTCCCTTCATCAAGTAATCTAATAGATGAGAATGCTCACATCTATTAGTAGTACCTGAAAACCAGCCCACAGAGTGGGAGCAAGACCTCAATTCCCCTCCCTTCCCACACCAGGACATCCAGCAGTTGTCTGTGTCAAAACAAACAGCTGGCAATTGGTTCTCACCTGACAAAGCACTGTAGTATGTTGCTTCTTCTTCATCTTCATGAGAGGAAGAACCTCCCACGTCACCTGTGTGATCCCACTCAAGTGGGATGGAGTCAACACTGATAGGGGTTTCACAGCCTGATCTTTCATGACCTTGAGTAGGGGGCATAAGGTGGCAAAGTGACTGCGGTGAAGAGGGTCCCTCACTGATGGCCTTCTTATGCCAGGGATCATTCTGGATTTCTCTGGAGTCTTCTGGATCTGTCTCACTTTCAGATGTCTCATCTTCATCGTCTGAACCCTAAAGAACAATTATTGTTATTAATAAGATTTACAATAGACCTAACGATTGAGCCTCACAATACTACTGGGGACTGTTTTGCAAACAGCTGCAGCAATTGAAGACCATGTGCCAAAAATTAAAGGGAAGCATAATTTTTGCCTAATTCCTGTTTTGCCAAAACAATCCTCACATCAGCAGCTATACGCAGGGAGGGGTACCCAGTTACAAATGGACTGCACAGGTCAGCAATGAAAAAATGCTCAGGCAGGTACTCGTAGATGTTCACATTACTTTCTTCACCTCCTCTTTAATAGGTGTTCTTTCTTTTTAAGCCAAAGCAAACTGAGAATCAGCTAAATGTTCCCAATGAAAAGTAAAGAGCATGCTGTTCCCCATTCAGAGTTCCCACAAGAAAGTGGACAGATGGAGCCTCACAAACAAGTCCATGAAGAGATATTCTAAGCATATTATTGCATTTATTAGTTAAAAGAAAACCAAATGATATTAAAAACACCAAAAAAAAAGCTTTTGAAGCTCTCAAACCACTACTACCTAAATATTGACTCTGTGAATTACTTCCATGCTATTATCCAGATTCTGCAGACAGAGGCACAACATGACATGCGTGAGGAGACAAGAGGCAACAAAGATTTGGCAAAGCCAGCACAACTATTGAGGAGCTCCTGACTCCTTTGAGCTCAAACCACTCAATCAAGCTGCTAGGGATAAGCAGTAAGCATTGCAGTTCAAAGACCAAAGTATTGCAACAGCATCAAAACAACTGGTGCTTCTTACAGGATGTCTTGCAGTCAGTCTTTGATGGAACCTGGCAACTCGCCCAAACACTTCCTGACAGTATCGATGAAGTTCTTGCAATTCGCCTTCAATCACAGTAGCATCCAAAGGCTCACTCTTCTGAATCAACTGCTCCCCAAAAACAATTAGCTGATCAATCTTATTGGTGTTTAGCGTTATTTCCTGCTGGAAACCCTATTTGGAACAGACAAATAAAAAAAAAAAGACTTCTGCAACGCCCATTTCCAGCCTAACTTTTGTCCTTTTTTTTCCTCGCTCACTGCAGTGAAAGAAAAGCAGCAATTGACATTGTCTAATTTGGTTTGGCAAATATCTTTTTACTGACAATGGCCAGAGGTTTGTTTTATTAGCAGGGTTACAGAGTGGTATGTCCACCATCTATGTAATTGCAGTGTCCCGAGCCTGTAGGCAATCACAGTATGAGAGTTCAGCTAATTAGAATTCATTTTTCTGTTGGGTGCACACAATCTTTTTCTCAGTAGCAAAGAAGTGTTTGGACCCACACAATAGTAAATTGACATCCCAAAACAATTAACAGTGCAGGGGGAAAGGAGAAACGAGCATAGGAGCAGGCAGCAATGAACTAGTGTTCTTTAGAATCACTGCACCTCATTGCTGTCATATTTCTGTTGGAAAGTCAAACAAAGTTTGACTGTTGGAAACAAAGTTTTCTGTTGGAAAGTACAAACAAAGGATTTTCTCAGAAGAGAAATCCTACCATAATGCTAATTCAAAAAATATCTCACAAAAAAAGAACACCTGAATTTCAGACTGTACCTTTTACTGTTAACCTGCACGTGCTCCTTTCCAGGCCAGATATCACCGTCATTGACACTGGGTGTTAGGAGAAAACGGCAGACTAGAACTGGGCTTGAACACCGAATCTGACTTTAATTACTGTACAGTTTAAACTTGATTCAGAGGATAAGTCTTAACAATTTAGCGGCGTCTTAAGCAAATACAGCCCTACAGAGACGTGTTGGCTATTGTGAAGTTCCGGAAAAGTGATTCTGTCAAGAGAGGTCAGCCCAAAATATCAAACAACTGCTTTGTAAAGATACGTACATTTAATTGGCGCATTTTGTCATCAAAGTTACTTTTTGAGAAGTGCTCCACATTTGTCAGCTGGAGGTCCATTTCTGTGAGCCAAACAAGGATGCTCTCCCTTGTCCCCTCAAATTCATCTCTCCGATTGGTGAAGTGCTGAAGAGGAAGAAGGGAGCCAATGTTACACGACTTAACTACTAAAAGAGATGGTCACAGGATCCCTTTGAAAACTGTTTTGTTTCACAATTACTGTTCACCTTAAAGGCCTTCAGAGCACAAATGGTAGCGTGCCATGCATAAAAACTGTGCCCTTCTTGTAGTCATGCTGGAACAAAGCATACTATGTCAGTACACTATGCATGTAGGAGAGGGAATATAACTTCAGCAGTGCAAGATGCTTCCATAAAATTATGTACCTTCTTCCATACTGTATACCTGCTCCCACATCGTTATACCTGTGTAACAGGCATTTCGTTTAACATCTACTTTGTTATAAATTTAGAATAAAGGCAGACAAAGGAAAAAAAAAACCATCTCTAATTAAAGTAACTACAACTATGGCATTATAATCAATGAAATGATGGAGAGGCTGGACCATGGATGACCATGACAGTGTAACTGATGCACAATGGTGTGGAAGCCAGATGGTGTTTTCCCTGCTGCTTTCTCCCACCGAAGCTGCTCACAGACACACAGCTTGCAGTGCCCCAATTCTCCTCGGTGGATTTACTGTTTAGGAAGGGGATTATAAAAAACCCCCAAACACAACACCTCCTAACTGCACAGATCAAACCCCATCAGTGCTCTCACAGCATCATCCACTGACTTTTGGGATTTAATAATTTCCCTGTCAATTGCTTGCAGCACTGCTGCATTTAAAAATCAGGCAGTCAGAAGCTTCCCGCAGGGCACAGTACAGAATGTCTATGCAGAGATCAGTTTAACTTGACAAGCAGGACACATCTTTGAAGTGTCACAAATAAACTCTTCAACAACATTCCTCCATCAGGCAGAGAGCACAGCAAGAGCTGGTGACAGCAGCATGCCTCTCCATCACATTTCCATGTTTAAAGGCTTGTAGGTGAATCATTACTTGCCATAAAGCAGAGCTGCATTATAAATTCCAAACCATACCTGCATTGGCTTCTTTTTGCCTCTCTGCCTCTTATTTATGGAAAAGGGAAAGTGCATGAATTCATCCAGCCATGACAGGACTGGATAAGATGAGAGTGGGATAGCAGCAGTAAAGCCTGCAACACACCTTCCAAAATCTGCACCCATTCTTCCCTTACGCTTTTTCAACTACCAAGAACATGTTTATGCCATGTACTTGGTGACCTTTCCAGAGCTACTCTCCTACACTGATAACTCAAGAGACAAATCAACACAAGGTAGTTGCTCCAGTATACATTTTGCTCTTGGGTAATTCCTACAGAAACTTGCAAGTGCTCCTCACTCTCTCACCCCACTGTGCAACTACCTTGAGTCTCCTCAGAATAGCAGCGACTCGCTTCTGGAGATTATCCCAGCGCTGGTTGCCTTCATGTACCATCTGCTTCAACTTGCTGGCTGAGTCAGTGCGGTTTTCTCGGGCAAGACGCCTGTACTGCTTATTAATCAGCTCCAGCTGAGTAAGTCGCTCATGAACATGAAGTTGGAATGCCTGCAAGGTAAAATCAAGGAACTCAGTTCCCTTACCGATAAGATGAGGGATGTGCATGATACTATCCATCAAGAGAGATGATGCTGCCCTCCCCTTAAAAACAGACCTTCCAACTACAAAATTAAATCCTGAGGGGGATCCATATTTTAAATCATCTGGTCAGACTTCACTCATTAGGAAAAGAAAGAAAATAAATTTAAAATTGACCCACAAATATCTCCTGACTATAAAAAGCAAATCTTTAACTTATCAGCATGATCTTGTCAGTTCAGAACCAAGTTATTTATGCACTCTATACCACCACCGCAAAACTGGTGGTTTTCAGTCATCCAGGCATTTCACACAGACTGTAATTACTTTGCAGTCTGACCATCCAGCCTGCAGCTGAGTATAAAAACCATGAAGTTAAAAAATTCACCTCAAATTTCTTCAGCTCCTCCTTTGCATGTGTGTACAAAACCTCTGAAGAAAAAGGCTTAGCTGCTATCCATTCAGATGATTTTAGCCAATCTTCAAAGCTTGAATAGTCGTCCAAAAACCTTTGCCATAGGCGCCAGGTTTCCTCAATTCTAAGAGAGATGGAAAAAAGGAAAGGTTTTATCACAAGCTAACTAACTTTGGGATTTCTTTTTTCAAAATTCAGTTTGTGGCAAAAGCCAAAGCATTTCTTCAAAATGACACCACAGGCTTCTTTAGGAGGGGTAAGAAAAAGAGACTGACTTCATTCTCCTTTCCATAGACATGGCGCAAATGTTTCTCCACTGCCTGTCCAAACTCCTGGTAGTCTGCTGGATGGAGTCACACTCTGTCTCATTAGCACACGCATCGGAATCGTGTAGCAGGACTTCACAAATATTAAACACTGATTCCACTCCTGCGGTGTGTTGCTCTATGTCTCGTTGCAGATCCTGCCAATGGCAAAAGACTAGCTTGAGTATAAGGAAACATGTGCAGCTAGACTTCAGACATACCTTCTCAAAACGCTGCAGAGGATAGGGAAAGAGCAATTTTTGTGTCAGGAAAAGCTTATTTAGCTTTAGAAAACAGATTTGCAAGATGAGCTGTGCAGATGACAGGCTGACAGGTCAAGACAGAACTGCCACACAAAAAGGGATCATCCAGCTTCAGTTTTTCAAGTGAAAGCTCAGTCTTCTCATTGACAGTCTGGACAACTTTAATGTGCATTGAAATTCCAAATATTACACATATTTACTAATTTTGACAGTACAAGGAACAGTGTCCCACATCAGCTTACTGTAAGACTTCATGGAGAACTTGTAGGACAGTTCACGTACTTCAGTGACTATATAATCACAGGCTTATGTCAGGCAACACAGCACACAAGTAGCTGGTGTTACAGTACTTATTCCCTCTTGTGGAGCTCCTATTTTGACAGACTATTTTAAAGGGTCTGGCAAATAACCTTTGTCTTATCTACACTACATGTTTCTTCTCCAGAACCTGCACATCCTCCATAGTCTGGCCTCTCATTTTGTGCCCATAACTGCTCCTAAAGTCAATGTAACTGAATAACAGAAAAAGAAAGCCTTATCTAAATATCTCATTAAAAAGGCAGCTCTGTACAATGCTACCAACTGTAAATGTTAATGAAATGACAATGTTCACTTCCATTTTTTATAACCCATACTTGGCTTCCCTAATGAAGGACAAATGACTATAGAACAGAACCAAACGCAAATAAATATTTCACTGGCAACAGTGAACAGGAACACCCATTAAATGATACTACTGATTTTAGCGAACAGATGAAACAGAACCGGTTTTGCTCTAGACTTAAAAACCAAAATAAAATAAAACAAACAAAAAAGTCCCAGAACAGACACAGCTTGTAGTAAATCCAAAAGGAGTTCAAAGATCTTCCCAGAACTCAACAAGCTGCAAGGAACTGAGTATCATCCAGTGCCAGTCTTCAGTGGTGTTACACGTGTAGCTGAAAGGGCCAAGCCATAAATGGTCAAATTTGGCTTGTAGGATTTGTGGTAATGTAAAGCTTTAAGGAATGTAGAAACCAAAATCTTTACATAGATGACAGACTGACAGAAGGAGACCTAACATAATTTTTGACAGCTCATTAAGGATTCGTAGCTGTTTTCTTAGCAAGAGGCAGCACTGTCTTTTTAACACAGGTGCTTCATCTGAGAAGAGGCTCTACCCCACTACTGGTACCTAGAGAGACAATTCTAAATTAATTAAATTTCACTGGATTTACATCTGTGTTAGTGTGCTGGAGATCTTTTTACTTGTGGATTCAGATAAAGGTTTTTCTAATGCAGAACACAAGAAGCTTTTTTACTGTGGTCTTTTTTGTCAGCACAGTCTTCTCACGCTCAGCCTGCTAAAAGGTTACAGTAGAAGGAGTCTAGAGGTGCCCAGAGGTCTGTGTTTGAAAGAAAATCCAAACAACAAATCTGTAAGTAGCTCTGAGCAGCAATTGATGGCTCTTACAGTAGAGCTGAACCTTGAAACTTCATAATAAAAATATATTTGTTTGGACACAATTCCTTTGTGCCTCACATTCTTCTCTGCCTGGCAATTTATCACAGCCTTTAAGAATGTAAAGGGTTTGGATGGGCAGAAAATATTTCCCTCTTGTTTACACAATCATTCATAATGCAGATGAAACTGTTACAGGCATTGGACCAAGACTTCTGGTCTCTGACCAACACCTGCAGTGGAGTTGGCGGGAGCCATCTCCAAGTCCTTTCACAGAGGAGCTGGCCTTTCCCATGATGCCTGGGACAAGAGCAGATGGAGAGCCATGTCAAACAGCAGAGAACAAAGCACTCAGGTCTGGGTCACTCAGGAATCTTTCCTTAGCAGCAACTAGACACAGAGAAGATGGGAAGAACACCCATAGATGTTCTTAAAGGCAGATGCCATAAAGCTTCCATGCTTGACAGCTTTATTATTGATCCTCAGTTTTAGGGCAAATATTCTTGTTAAAAACAAAGGCCAGATGACAGCTGTGGTCATTCTCAGCCTTCCCAAGGAGGTACTTTGACCCTGGCAGACTCATAGCACAGCCCTGAGGAACAAAGGCTAAGTCCACCAGCAAGTCTGTGCCTTGGGGAAGCTTCTTTTCCTTCCCTGGCTGCTGGAGAGAGAAATTTTCTTCAGTACTATCTAACTCATCTCCCACTTCCACTGGGCTGGAATAGCTGGCACATTCAGTTGTGCCAATCCTTGCAATCTCCAGCACTTAAAACACATATAGATCCTTAAGATCTCTCTGGTAAGCCACTGTCAGATAACACCTACACACACTCAGACACCACCTAACACCGTTGGCTGGTTCATGCTTATGGCTCAGCAGGATTCATCACCCAACCCTGAGGGGATCTTCAGAACCTCCCTCCTGGATCAGGTCTCAGTCACAGGTGTGTTTGCACAAGTCCACCCTCTGAAGCTCAAGCATCTTTCTCTGCCAAGCTTGCTCTGCAAGGAGGGGAAGAGAACTGAACTAGCGAGGGCAGCACATCAAATCAGAGCACTTAAATCTGCCACAGCCAGTTTGCAGGAGACCTGGAATTCATGCTTAACAGCCTACATTGTCCTCATGGATTTTGCCCACTGTTTGTGCCCTGCCTAGGCCGTACAAAGTCTGCTGTACTTTACTGAGCAAACTATCAACAGTAAAAATGCTTTTGTTTGTACTTTGCACATTTTCCTTGTGGGGAAGGGAGGAGTGGAGGTAAGTCAACACAGTACTTTAATTAAAGCAAGCAAATGAAAATTTTCTATGTAGCACATCTTGGCAGGAGGATGTTGTCAAAACCACAGTAAGAAGGCCTGGCTAAAGAAAAGAAACAGGTGATTTTAAACCAGGACCAATTGTAATCAGCAGCATTTTAGCTCATTTACCCAGCTGTTCCTTTTTCCCACCTGCTGTTCTGCCAGTCTCTTCTGGATTTCTTGGTCATCACAGACATCATAGATGACAGGTTTGGAAAGCTCAGACTCAATCTGGGCCAACCAGGTACGAAGGTTACTCATGTTTTTGTCCAACAGTTGAATAAAAGAAAGCGTTTCCTTCAGTTTCTTCACCCTAAGCAAACCAGAAAGGACATTCTGTTACAAAGATCTGCAATCAGTGAAAATGATGTTAGCAGAAGATGATGAGAAGCATGGCTTTACGAAGCACTTATTGTCACACCAAGCTGCGGCCTGTAAATCACAGCCATGTTTTAGTCAAAACCTACCTAAATTGGCTCAGCGGGCCTCTGCTTTACAGATGCAGGAAGGTCTTATGTGAATTCTTTGATGAAACTGTATGAGCAGAGTGAATTTTTGTAGCATCATTCATCTGCCTGTGAGCTCTTCAGTCAGTTCTTTGACATTGTTTAAATGGGAGTTTGTACCGTAACATACCACAGTTAAATTAAAATGGATATCTATGGTCCGATTTTCCTGCTGTGAATTACATTCAGTGTTGTCTTCAGCAAACAAGAGGCCCACCCTCATCAAGAAGGTACTGCTTTTCCAGCTGAGGTAGGATTTGCCCAAACCACAGGTCCAAAACCCTGGGCAAATGGATGTTGACAGGAACCGAGAGGGCCTGAACAAAGGACACTATAGAACTCACAGCGCCACTATATTAAAAGCTCTTCTAAACAACACTGAGGTGCACAGATATGTACCAGACTCTCCTGGTGGGTGAAAATTAAAAAAAACAATCCTGAAGAGGGAGAATATCCAACAGCTGGAGACAGCTGTGCAGCAGACAAGCAAATGAACCTCTGAGACCATTTTCTTACAGCTGTTTGTAGAAGAGCTCTCAAACTGCAAACTTTTCTTTATTTCTAGCTTTTACAGCATATTTCCATGTCAAACCCCCTTATCAGCCCCACAAATTATCCAAGTAGCATGTTTGTACCTTTTGGTACATTTGTCCCCATGTGTTGGAGTAATATCTGTTGAACTACCTCATCACTCTCAGATCTTTACTTGAAATTCTCCTTTATTGCAACAAAAAATTACTAAAATGCCCAACACAGGAATGACATCTCTTCTGATTTCAGATTGACATTGGAGATTGCCTTCTACACCTTGGTAGTTAATGGAGAAAAAAAAGATCATGATTTCCGTCAGACCTGCCTTAAACATCCAGATCACAACATGAGATGAACTGTACCAAAAAGCAGGTATTTCTCTCCATGAACTGCAATGGTCTACCCTGTAGTACTATAAACATCAACACTGCAGGTGCTAAAGTCAAGTGAAATCACTCCATCTGCATCCTAGGGGCAGCCCCCTTCTTAGCCAGCATCGTTTCCCTGCACTGTCCTCCTGGCTTCTTGCATCCCCCTGTAATCTAGTTGTGTCTCTGTGCCTGGGGGTGGGTTTCTCTAACTTGCATGTAATTCCTAAAACGGAAATTTCCAAATGAAACCCTAAACTACTGCCTGTTCTAGTACTACCCAGATGAGCCTCATTACCTAAGTGCTATGCAAAAAGTTGAAGTATGCATCATGAAAAGAACAAAATGTTTCCTATTCATTAGCCACCATGACCTGTTTGCCAAACAGCAGGGAACTGTCACCATGTAAACAAAACCAGCAGCTGGGACTGCAAGGGCAGCTTGTACATGGGGATCACTGCATGTCCCCAAAATGCAGGGGACTGTTGAGATGAATGTTAACGTACTTGGCAACACTACCATTGTGTGAGGGTGGAGGGCATGTAACGTCATCTAGTGTAGGCAGGGACAGATTAGACCAAGACAGAAGTATCCTGGCAGAATACCTGGATGCTGGCTTCATGCAAAGGACCTGCCCATCCTTGCAAGAAAAATTAGTAGTTTCCTGGTCCACCATCCTGCCTGGTCCACCTTCCTAGCAAGCTTTACAGGAGGTCGAGGCCCAAACTGCTGGCAACTGCGTGACTTTTGTAGTTGTCTGTTGTGGCATATGCTACAACAACAGAAGGACAGCTAAACCATAGTGAATACACTACTCTGTAAGCAACAGCTGATCTTATTAGCATCCTTAAGGTAATAAAAGTAACCAACAGAACTGAATAAAACCAGCAGGATCATACCCACATCTCCTCCATAAGTCAGCTAGATACCTGATTTAAAGCACTTATGGAGGAGATGTGGGTATGATCCTGCTGGATTTATTCAGTTCTGTTGGTTACTGTGAAGGTACAGAGTCCTGTCAGGAAATCTGGAGTCTCATGAATTAGCATATCAGGGTAAGCAGCTTCCCCTACCTCTGCACAGTCCAGTTGGTTCTACTGCTCAGCAGTCCCTGTGGTGCCCTGGGATATGTAGCTCAAAGACAGGCAACTCATGAGCCCTTTTCACTGGAAAGGCGGGATGGTATAGACTCTGTGTTGAGCACCAAAGGCAAGAACCACTAGAACAGCTAGCCCTGAGGAAGAGTCTGAACCAAACATCCACACTGCTGTACTGTTAATTCTGCATGACTTCAAGCCACTCAGGAGGAAAGCAAGGTTAGATTGCTGGGCTGTAGCTTGTACTATATTGAGTGGCAATTTATTTTCTGCATATTGTATGACGTTGTCTATTAATGCTTTGGAAATGTTTCTCTGATGACTTGCAAGAGATGCACATGTTGGGACCATCCAATGCTACAGCTGACCTGGTGAAACCACATCCTACTTCTCAGTATCAAATCTCTGCTTCCTTGCACTCCCTTCTCTGCCTCTATCCACCAGAGAAATTCAGGAGTTGCAAAGACATCTTTCTTCAGTCTGCATATTGAATAACAGATAGGTTAATCCAGGACTGAACACAGCTAAGGAAGTCCAAAACAAAATCAACTTGATTATTACTGCCATCACATTCACTAAACTTAAAAAGCAACAGTTTTAGAATTCAAGTGGGGGTTTTTGTACCACTACCCCAATAGTATTATTTTGGGTTAGAAATCACTCTAAAAGTCACGTTACAGATATTACCACAAATATGTAAGTCTTTATCTACTAGTTTTACTAGAAGAAACAGTCTCAAAGACAGCATCACTGTGATATTACAAGCTTGTATTTACTTTCCAGTAATTGCCATTACAGACACACGATTGAAATTAAGTAATTTAATCTGTTATGTATTCTGGATAGAATGTGGCATTTGTCAGTCATTTAACACCTCCTAATGCTCTAAATCATTAATCTCAAACTTGAACTAAGCAACCAGAGAAGAATAAAAACCTAACAGAAGTCCACATTAGTGCAGTGTGTATACAGGAACGCAGCCTTGTCCAGATGTTCCCATTGACTGATCTGCTCTTGTTGCAGTCAGTAAATACAAAACCCAAAGTAAAGAGTAGGGTTCTACACTGAAGCAATGGGTAAAATGATTAAAAATTTTAGCATCCTTCTTGAGCACACTCATCTTACACAGAAGTCACAGGGAACCGCCACTTCTCTGGCTACAGCTTAAAGAAAAATGTAAAATAGAGTAATTGCAGCCTTGAAAGTCTTACTTGCAACAATCATTCTCAGATGTATTTCTCCACACTGCAAGCATTCTCACAAATTATCTGCTCTTTCCATGAAAGAAACGTCATGAACTCTTTTGAGATACACTCTGTCTGGAAAGACAGGCCTCCTGGGAGCTGGGTGGGGGTGCAGAATTCAAGCCACCAAGCCTTCAGGCAAAAGCCACCCCATGTCCAGGTGACCAATTGCCCAACACGCAGTGAATTAACAGCAACAGAAATTCAAGTGCAGCAGAGGAAAGAGCTCCTCCCAGGCACCCAGAAGATGGAAAGAGCCTAAAACCAGTGTTGATTGAATTCTTCCTCTACAAAGCGTAATTCTCAAGTTATTTGGTCAAACAGGCAAGACTTAATGTTTGCTTTCTGTAGTTCACTTCCCAATGAGAATTCACCTGCCACTGTGATGCCAGAAACATAAAAAAAAGTAATATTTTTTTTTTTAAATCCAACAAACTTAATCACTAGTCTGAAAAAAATCCCAACAAGCTCAAACATCTCTCATACTGTCCAATGGGTCCAGCTTAAAAAATACTCTGATTCAAAACAGGCGAAAGATGCCTGGGATGAGCCAAACAAAGCCAGTTCCTAAATGTCGTAGTCTTTACACCAAAATAGCAGTGCCAGAAAAAGAACAAAACTAGTAGATTATAACTAAAAGCTGGCTGGAAAAGTGAACAGAAGGACTAACTGACCTGACCGATAATTGGATTTGGGTCTTAATACCCTCAACGAAGTTGCCAGCATTGGGTTACAAAAGAAATGCATTAACTGTCTTAGGCTGAATCATTGCACACCCCACAAGCACACATAATGTTTTGTAGTAACTACTCAGGAAATATCTAGCAGTTGAAGACACTTTCAAGTTGACTGAAATGTATTCACACAAACAAAGAATTGCAAAATGAATGCCAATTGCCTTGCATCAGCTGTCAAAATGCTGCAGGAAAATGTACAGGGAAGCTCTCAAATAAGTAATAAGTAACACTCAAATTTAAGTACCCAAAGGAAAGAAAAACATCCTGACAGATTCTAAATTCTTTCACAACCACAAATGTCATCAGAAAAAGATATTATATACATTTCTTTTTAACTGAAGAGAAGCTGGAATCGCCCTGCCTGCTGACAGGATTGTTTACAACTGGGTAAGGCAAATGAAATGCACAATCCCAGGAAACCTTTGTTCAGTAAATTGCAGAGCGAGCTTAAGCATGTAAGCAACAAAAGACCCTATTTGGAGAGATGATGTCAAAGGCAAATTTTAGGCCTTTGAATAAAACGCAAGGCTGTTTCTCTGTAGAGCACCCGGCCTGGGTACAATGACAGGAAGCCTCCGTGTCCATGGGCTGCGTTAGCACAGGGAGCAGGGCAAACAGCGGGTTTGCCGAGGAGGCTTTTCTCACGTTACCCTGCCGGCGAGTCCAAAAGGTTGTAGTTGCAGATCTCCACCGTCTTGGGTGGAGAATCCCCAAATGCAGCTGATTTTAAGCGAACACTATTCCTCCTGCTAACGCACTGTGTCTCCCACTCATCCACTTGTGCAGGGCAAACTGAAGGGAGACACTGGCGCATCGGCACGGCGGTGCCCTCCCCCACATCGCTCCAACAAAACCCACCCCGACCAAACCCCGGGCCGCTTACCAACATGGCACTTACGGTTCGAAAGAAAAAAAACATTCCTCAGCTTGCAAATCCCAAGCTGCAAGGAGAGACCGTCTGTGCAACCTCGGCAGGCATGGAAGAGGAAACCCCTCCTCCACAGATGCCCTATTTATTCGCTGCTTTAGCAACCTGAGTAGGGGGGGTGAGGCTCCCCCGTCCTCCTCCCCTACCTCCCGAGCTGGGGAGCCACTGAAGCTCTCCCCAGTTTTAACCCCTACATTTTGGGTTGGTATTTTACCTAACAAATGGCGGTATCTCTCCTCAGAACAAAACCACGAAAGCTTTATTCCCACACAAGAGAATTAGCACGCAAAGAAGCGCACGCCAAACGGCTGCCTGTGGCTGGCGACACAAAGGTTGCAGGCTGGAGGCTTCAGCATCAAAAAAAGCTAGATAGGGCTCTCATTTCTTGTGCAAAAGAGGGACTGGAGCCTCAGACCCAGATGATTTGCAGCAAAGTCAGCCTGCAGCAAACCCCAAACAAAGGAGAATACATATATCCATGCACAGGCACCAGGTACATAGCTGTATCCTTACTTCCCCTGCATTCTTCCTTCTCACCTTTACCATTATATCCCCACTATTTAAGTACGAATTAAATTTCCCACACACTAACCTGTCTTCTCCTTAACCTTCCAGTGCAGGGGGAAGGCCGCCAATGCAAGCAGCCTGGTATGCCAGAAGCCGTAATAACCCCTAGTCTTCATTTGTGAGATCATTCATTTGTGGAAAAACACACTGCCAGGGCTTTTGTGTGTTATGACTGCCAGAGATCACAGGGTGGGTAAAAAAGGTCGTGGTCAGAGAACCTTGAATTAAAAGTCACTCCCCACCCAGACAGTATCAGGAAAAAAATAAAGAAGTTATGATAATCCCACCAAAAATGCAAGGAATGATTTTGAAATCAAAGGTATTTCAGTTCAGGTAATCTTCCCCAGACCTGTATTGGCTTGCCAATTGCTCATATTCAATACACAGCAGGATAAAAAGTGCCTGGGAAGGCACACTGCACATTGTGATAGGGCTTCAAACATTTGCACAGGTAAATCATGCCCAGCCACCTTGATAATTGAACTTGAGTATGGTCCAGGGAGGTTCAAAAATCCATTTGAAATGGTAGGTCTGAGAAAACAGGGACAGGCAGACACCAGGAATGGCAACAGCTTGCAGAAGACAAGGGCTCCCCTTGCACAGCCAGCCTCCCCCTGCTCCCGACACACATTGCACAACCAAAACAAATCCAGCCATCCTGCCGAATGCCGTAATCAACACTGTCACAGCTTCTGCACTGAAGAGAAATGTAATCCATAAAGGACCAAGAGCCCAGAGAACACGGAAAGGAAGTGGGCACTTTGTGAGTGAGATTTCAGCTGTCCAGATTATTTTTTTTTACGTGCACCAAAATAATGAAAAGAATGAGATTGTACAGTGGTACAGTCACACAGCAGTATAATTCTGCTGAACATGGCCGCATCATTTACTCAGGGGCCTCACTGCAGCATACTTTGCTTCCCTTACTATGCAATACCACTCTGCCAAAATTTAAAAAGACCTTTAAACTGGGAGTGCACCTACATGGACTGTGGGCTGCCTGACCACAGCTGAGACAGGGTAGAACAACACACCAACTCATGCTGCCCGATTGTCTGCCCTGGCAAAAGGTAAGCAATGCAGTGGAAAAAAAAAAAGAGAGACCAGCTGAAAGGTGGTATGAACTTGCAGGCTCCCCATAATTATCAAGCTGACACTGGAGCAGCTACCAGAACAACCCAGACACAGTAAGCATGTAGCGAGGAAAGGGAGTCAAGAGCAGTAGCTCAGTGTAGCACTCACGCATATCCTTGAAATGTTATTCTCACCAATAATGAGGATTCCATCCTTGAATTTACCAAACTGAGCTAATGAAAAGAACTCCTAATCAAGGGAGGCAATATTGTATCATTCCAGAGGAAACACATTGAGCATAAGGACCTTGAGGATGGTACTAATCTACAAATTGTGAGTTTAGCCAACTTGGCAGGAAAGTGAAAAATTCTTACTGTACTAAGCTGAACTACCTTCATTATAATACTAAAAATCACGCCCATAGGTCAAGAAGACCCTTGTCCAGGTGAAGACCCTTCCCTTGAGCGTGCATGGTAGCTATAACTTGATGGTATAATCGTATGTAAATTACTAACCAATCAAATATAGGTAGGTGGTACCAATGTTAAAGTGATGTTGTAAAATGTGTATAAAAATGGTGCTGAGCGTTCTGATGGGTGTGCATGGTAGAAGGAGATATTCCCACGCACCCAGCGCTGTCAATAAACTAATGCTGGCTTTCTAAACTACAAACTGCAGGCACCCTCTTGTAACACATGGGTGTTCCTCCAATCTGCCAAACTGGCACAGCGGAAAAACAGAAAGCAATTTCTTCCCAGCTGGGCTGGGAAGTTAGTATCAGTGGTGGATGAGCCAGGGAAGGACAGCAAGGGACACAGCTGTGTACAATACAGTTCCTTGGAAATTCTCACCAGCTAATCCATGGCTGCGGAGTGCTGCTCCAGAGCATGTTGGAGT
The DNA here is from genome assembly GCA_013400555.1 of Jacana jacana. Taxonomy (NCBI): domain Eukaryota; kingdom Metazoa; phylum Chordata; class Aves; order Charadriiformes; family Jacanidae; genus Jacana; species Jacana jacana. Next base: position 74,503 of record VZTM01002764.1, on the reverse strand, counting down.
TGCAAATCCCACTCCATGGGGTTTTTGCCTACAGCCTCCATGCAGCCTGTAGACTCCCTCTCCCACTGTATCAGGCCTTCACTTGGGCATATGTACAGGCATGCACTGGTTTCTTTTGGCAGAGTGCTGCTACAAGGCTGGTGGCAAGAGAATAAAAGCACAAGGTTTTCTGTGTCCATTTTTACAGCCAGCACAATGCTCCATTTCTGCCTGTTAGCATGTTTGCATTCTCCCTCTATCAACAGAGATTTCAGCACGAGAACCTTCCCTGGTAAGGGTATTTTCTGGGCTGAAGAGAAACTCATTTGTTCTCCTTTCCAGACATGCTAATATCTTGACAGTTACTTTACCCCATGAGAATTAACATGTTGAGACTTCTCCAAGTTTGCACCAAGCCACCCTCCAGCAGCAACACATGCGGCAAAAGCTTTTGTCACCACACAAGTCAAACACAGACAATATAATGAGAGCCTTAAGTCCTTCAAGTGCAGCCATATGGCAAATCTGCGCTTGTCAACATGAACTAACAGAATCACTTCAAGGACTAAATGGAGAGCTCACCTAATTTGCCCATCTGTCCCGAGTCGTTTATTGATTTTAAAAGGTGAAATAAACTATCAGGAGGAATGCTCTGTATTAATACATTGGCTCAAGATTGGTTTGGTTTCATGTTGGTATCACACAGATACTGGACTACAGAAAAGGTAAAACATTACTTAGGTTGCAGGGTCAACCATGGAGGCACTAGAAACCACAGAAATGAAATTGCCTATAAATGTCCATTAGGCTCCCCTGTGCATATGGGTTATTTTATACTCTTTAACTACAGGATCATAAAGTGCTTGTCTACTAGGAAGATTCAGCACACAGGATGAAGGATTGGCTTCAAACACACAGCTATTCAATATACATTTTCTCCTACTACTTAGTGCATGGCTCTGTATTTTATTTACTGCCCAATCCTTGGCCTGCCATGAAGACAGTGTGAGATTAGGTCCTTGCTCCTTTGACAGATGGCCACTGGGGGCCAGGAAAACGGTGCAGTAGGCTGTGGTGCACTCACAAGTGCAAATAAAGGCAGCAGCTGGTAACGTGCTTAAGAGAAAACGTCAAAGACACAATANAAAAAAAAAAAAGAGGGAAAAAAGAAGCCTCAAGCAGTTGCGTATTTGGCACTCAGAGAATTTTTACATCAATTTACTTGCCCCAGCTACTGATCTGAAAATCCAGGAGCAAAACCACCTCCTCATTTCATGGAGGTGCTCTGAAAATAAGCTCCTACAAGTAGTTTTTTCAGGATCAAGACAAGATTGCATCCCTGCCACAGTCAAAATGTACCATTTCCCTGCAGGCAGCTTTCTCCTACCTCTATGCCAAACTTTGTAAAGCCCTCCAGCAGTTCTGCCCAGGAGTGTTTCCTCCATCCCTTTTATCTTCCCCAAGAAATGAAGCTATGACCAATAAAAGGGCTTGGTCCAGGTATGCTGCCATGGCAGGAGTTGTGCAGCACTGCAGTCTCTTCTCCTCCATGGGGTAGCAGTGTGTGCATGCCCTGCCCCTCCCTGGAGCCAACCCATCCTATCCATTGAATGGAAGTCATGATGGCGGGTATTTAAGATCCTGTGAAGATGTCTGGATTGTGACAGTTTCATGCAACAGGGCCAACATGAATCTTGCCACCACTCTACTTTCATGTGCTTTTCCAATACAGCTTAGATATGGGTGAGTTTTTTAAAGTTTTTGCAAAAGTAAACTGAAAAGGCAGGAGCCAGTGTACTAGTATGGGGCATCACAACCCATGCTCACATGTCATCTTGCCTCCAGCCCCAGGCTCCTTGCTCTGCTCCACTCCCCCATGAAGAGGCCAAACTTGTGTCATATTTGTGATCAGTAGAACTGCTGCCTCCTCCCATTGTTTGAGCTCAAAAGAGGCTACCCAAAAGCACAGGAGAAGCCTCCCCTTTAGTGTCCCAAAACATGTGGAGTGAGGTGGAAATTTCAGCCAACTAAAGTTTACTTTAATTCTGCCAGAATGCAAATCTCAGCAGCAAGCCACTACCTTGTAGTGCAGACTTTTGAAACAGAAAGTCTCAAGGTTGTAAACTGGGCAAAATAAACTCTTGGGACCCGACTTGGATTATGTTGTGAGTATCTAGCCTAGTGGTTATTTATCACTGAGCAGCTGAGAACAGCTGAGATGTGATTCAAGCCTGAGCAAGGTGGATTAGGTAAGGGAGGAGATGTGCTACACCTATGCTGCAAAATGCTGCAGTACGCTGAACCTCTGTTAGTATTAGCCCCAACAGGACCAGCAGAGCCCACTGGGCTGCCTGATAACATTGGACGACTGAGGGAGCTGCTTAAAACCATGCTTTGTCAGCTCCTCCCAGCTCTTTACCCTAGTCCTGAACACAATGTCAGTGGAAATCACAAGTAGAAGCTGATGTATTCCAGATCTTTTGGGGTAAGAACACAGCAATGGTCATAAGGCATCACATCGTCTCCACACCAGCTGCGCTATCCACTTAGCTATGCAATACTGGGAGTTATGTTGATGCAAATCCACATTAATCTACTTCAAAGCACCACCATAGCTTCCCTGAAGATAAAGATGTAAGACATACCAGACAGACAGACAAGTGCGCTGTTGCCACAGACTACTTCAATACTTCTGACAGATCTCTCTCTAAATGTCCCATCAGTTCTTTAGCATATCTTCCTAAAAATTACTACAAATGGACTGTGTAGCTCGGTTTCAAAATAGGGCATTTTAATCTGCATTTAAAAATTGCTACAATTCAAAACTAACGAACAGCATCATGCAAATGATCACGAAAGTGTTTTAAAAGCTGTATGTACACACAGAAAAAAGAGCTGTTATGGAAGTGAAGCTTCTTTCCTACACAGATCAAATACAGACATCTTGAGTGGAATCATTGCAACACTATCTACAAAGTGTTAGATCTTAAGAAGGCAGATCCTGCTTAATCATTCATGGCTCAAGTGTCACCATTAATTCAAGATCTCATTCTTGATTAGGATCCAGCATGCTTCACACCACATTATCACAGCACAACGACCCACTTCACCTGCCCCAAATGTTAATTGAGCAAGAGAGCTTCTGCAGCCCCAGAGAGGAAGTGAAACAAAACCTTGGCCGAGAATTTTAGACCAATACTAGTTTGATGTTACGCTAATTATTTCTGGATTACTAAAACTAAAGCAGACAGTGAGACAGCTCAGCAGCATCCTCCCAAGCTGCAGTAGAAATTCAGAGATAATAGTGAAATGGGATCGTCCCAGTAAAGCTAATACTAAAATGGTCATGATCTTCTTAACTCTATTAAGTATAAAATGTTTAATCCTTTAAGAACGAATTGCCTAGGCTATGCGGGTTTTTGGTTTTCAACTGATACTATTTTCTATTTCACCATCATGCAGATGACTCTGAATTTGAAAAATAAACTTGTATGGTCTTTCAGTTGTTTCTATGAAAAAGACCGAGTCAAGCAATATCACTAATGTAAAATGAAATGTCAAAAACTTTCAAATGTGAAAAAGAACATTATCTGGCTGTCTAGCTGAGTTGCAATTCAACACAAGTCACATAGAATAACTTTGACTCTTCCTTTTACATAGCTCCCATGATTAAAATTGTATTTTATATGAATTCTTACATCCTGCCCTCTACCTTTAGATAAATTAAGATATTTCTTGTTATAATACAGCCGCAGAGCATTAACTTCATTTAATTTGAATGTCAATAATACATTTCAACATAACTGAGAAGTGATGAAAGTCTGTTTCTGACAGTTGCAGACAGCAGCCTCTGAGTTTTATTTTAGAAAAAATACTGAAAAGAATTTTCTTACCGTGCTCCAATGACATCAAAGAGATGCTGCCAGCGATCATTGATTTTGTTGAGTTTATCATCTATTTCTGCAACTCGGCTCCTGCTGCTAGCCTTGATTAGCTCATCACCCATTTGTTTCAAGTGAAGCTTATTTTCACTAAACAGGTTTACTTCTTCCATGTAATCCTGATAAATATACACAAACACTGCTTAATTTCTGGACAAAACAAAACTGTTTCTTTTACCATTCATGTGATGTGAAGGCAGGTTTGGCTTGCAATGGCTGAAGTTTCTATATTAGAATACAGAACTCTCTCACTTAAAATCAACAACAAAAAAATCCTCAATGGAAAAGCATTCTCACAATGAAGCCACTATGAAAAAACAAGCAGCTTAGAGAATTACAAGTGCCAGGAGTAAGTACCCTAAAAATAGCAATATTCTAAATTTGTTCTCTGTTTTCCTGATTCAACGTAATTTTTCAATCATGCTACCTCAAAAGAACCCAAATTCAAGTTTAGGATGGCTTTATTTAGCTGGTATTCTTATCCAGAATAGTGAGATCTTTAAGCCATAGGGCAGAACACTACAACAAAAAAGTGATCCAGTTTAAAATCAAGCTAATATGAAAGTATGAGAAAGCACTAATTGCACTGACTACCAAAGAGGAGGACAGAATTAGGTTTTATTTTTGGTTGTGGTAACTTCTTGTTTGCTTGGCCTAAGATCTACACTCTCAGTCTTTTTTTTGCCCTCCTCACTACCAGTATGGTAGCTGCTGACCAGGTAAGAGGTGGTGAGAGCAGCACGATGCTCCCAGGGCATCACTGATCCCCAGCAGGGAAAGCTCTGAGTAGCACTGCGCGTGCAAGTGTGCCCAACAACCCCAACTCTGCAGCTAAATGCAATCAGGTAGCATTTCTGTTTTGCATTATACTCCAAGTCTGAACATCAAGACAAAAGCTGAGGCTAGAAGAGCTCATCTTCTCACAACAGCCTGTACGTGCTGGTTTTAAATCACATAGTGCTTTAACGAGCTATCAGACCGCAATTGAAGAAAAGCAGCAGTACTATTTACCTTCTGCAATTTGTCTATCATGTCTTCAATGCTAACGTCTGCAGTCTGCAACACTTTGCTTTCCATTTGCACCAGCCAGGAACACAGCTCCTTATTCTTTTCATTGAACACAATCCAGGCATTGAGCCGGTCCTCGATCTCATGCTTACGCTGAGACACCTGTGGATAAACACACACATTAAGTGCTGGCAACATATTTGTCAGGAAGGAAATCAGCAATTATGAACCTTCTAATTTCTAGTATGTATTTGATCATATTCCATTTTGCAGAAGGAGTTACCAAGTATCTCTAGGTTTCTTCTCAAAGCCAGCAAGCAGACTGTTATTACATTTTATTATGGATAGCAGGGCCAAAAGTTGACTAACACACACCAGATTCTCTCCCTCACTAAAACTAAACTGACAGCTTTACAAACAACAAGTTTGTATTAAAATGTCAGTATCACTTAGTGAAAACCTGAAAATGCCAAATAAAGAACGAATATAAAAATACGTAATTACTATATACTGCTTAGTATGGTCTCATATATAACACAATGACATCTAGGTCAATTCTTATTTTTCTGCAACTGTAAGAGAAACTTTGCAACTACTGACTGCAATAAAAACCTCCCTCTTTTTTTTCCATTTGCTCACCAGTTCTCGAAGAACTTTCAAGAAAATTAGCATCAATAATATATTCTTTTTATTGAAAACTATAGGATTTTTTTTTCTAAAAATTACTTTTAACAGGACAGATAAACAAATTGTCTAGACAGAGAAATTAAGGTCTGATCCTGCCTGAACCAGCAAAGCTAATATCACTGCTCTGACACCTCAGAAAGAAGTAGGATCACTCTTCGACTCTTCTAGTAGTTATTTCTAGCCTAGAGGTCTTAACTATATATTTGAATTCACTTACGTAGTCTGATGGATTCCTGTGCAAAGATATACAGGACAAAGGAATGGTACAAGTTCCACTAAAACAAAACAAGACAAACAACTAACCCCTCACTCTTACCAGTAAACTTCATGTAACAACTGAGCATAACATTCTGCTTGCCTTGGCTGTGAATGGCCACTTTCTTCCCTGTGGCAGGAAAACATTGCCTCTTGACATCTAACATGCTTTAGTGTATGTCTCCTCAAAATGCCATTACTGATTCACCTAGACTAATTTCTAACACTACTTTGTACCTCAGAGTGAAGTTTAAGTCTGTCGTGCAGAAGCAAAACCAGCACTATGGAACACCAGGATCAAAATAGGAGGCACTAAGTAATCTCCCACTATATTTCTTTTGTCCTTTAACTTCTGGCTTTTTTAAAGGAGGGAAAGGGGAGGTGAAAGTGATTTCTAAATTTTCATGCCTATCTAAGCAAAGAGATGGGGCCAAAAGCACTATCTTTGGACACAAGGAAACAATCCTCACGGTTCTCAATGGGAAGAAGTCTGTTGGAGACCCCAGGGACCTTAGAAAGTAGCCCCAAGAGGGCCTCTGCTCTGGGATGCTCCCTCATACCCTCAGCCTCAGAGGTCTGAAGGGTAAATCCCCCCATGCTTCCTTTACCACCAGAAGCATCTCCCGTGTGTGGAGGTGAATTAACTTGGTCTATAGAAGAGACTACGCCTGTCAACAAAATAATCATTAAATCCTGAAATAATGCTGACTCCATTTATGCCTGCTAAGCACAGGGCAAGGCAGGATTTTAAGTGCAGGAAGCACATTTTAGATGGCTAAGCAATACAGATTGGGGTAAAAGGAGAATGAGCCAAAAAATCCTAAAGAAGCTTCCAGGAACATGAATCCCTAGAATGACTGCCAAATCATGACTTGCTTTGGTCCTGAGACCAGCTGCTTCAGGACACCAGCTCCAGTTTTGTATCCACAGCACGATGTGGGAGTGGTGTGTGGACATTCCTGATGAAGGCTAAAAGAATATCAAGGCCCAGGCATCCAACCCGTCCGCTGGGACAGGTTACTCGCTGATATGAATTAGTTAAATCTTTGACCTACATGTACCTTACATGGGCTGCTATGTAAATGCTAATCCCTTGAGTGCATCTGCTTACTAAGTGTGTTTGTGTCCCTGCCTCGTTGGGCACAGGCGTCTGGCTGCCCTGTTCCCACAGCTGTGACAACTGCAGCCAGTCTCGCTCTCAAAAGCCTTCTTCCACCTCCCTGCATTTATACTGCAGGGTTTTTTTCCACACAATACACCTTGACTTCTCTAATTTGTCAGCCAAAACAAAGCAGTCATGCTAGCAGCGGAATCGATGAAGTCTGCTTTCCCACCCTCGTGTCCAGCACTGAGCATCAGTGTAGGCTCTCCGGAGGCTCATTAGGGCTGTGTAAACATTTCAGTATGTCCCTCCACTGCAGCACTGGATAGATTCCTCCAACTACAGATTTTTGTGTGCCTACCACAGCCACGCTAATGTCACCCCTTTCTTCCCTTCAAGATAGACTGAACATTGTTCCCTCAAGTAAATGAAAACAGAGATTCTGAATACAATCTGAACTTAAAATACTACAGGAAATTACTACTTCGGTAAACTGTAGTGGGGTACCTACAAAAGATAGCTTAATTTTCAGGGCTGCTCCCCATAGTTGAAACAGCAGGCATCAGCAGTTCACCAAAAAAGGAAAACTAACAAATTCTCTCATTTACAGGCTTAACTACAGATTTCCGTTAGGAAAATGGTTCAGGCATTTTGATTTAAAAATAATGGCCTGTATTTGTCAGAACAGGGGAGGAGGTTGTCTCTGGAATTATTTTCGGAGTTCAGAAACAACAGAGAAAACACTGCTTGTAGCCTAACCATCCAGTTCAAGGTAAAGATACTAAACTCTTCTTTTTTGTTGCAATGCAAAAAATAAACTCTAATAACTTTCATCACACCAAAGTTTGTGAAATAAGTAAAGCTGTTCATTACTCTGGCAATAGTCCCACCAAGATTGCTTTACCTTTGTCTGAGTAAGGGTTAGAAACAAAATACTAACTCACTTCAATACTTCTTTACAAACTGTAAAATAAAAGTTATTGATCTGTGAGTAGAGAGAAGCAAGAGTTTGGCTTGCTGGCATGCAGACCCATCCAGAGTAACTTAAGACCCTGGAGTATTTTACTTCTTCCAATCCTGTTAACAGGGCAAAGTAAACACGCATTCAAACTGCATAATAACCTAATGAATCAAGTTCATGTGACTTTGCTGGTAAATGTTCCCCAGCAATTTTACATGCAGCACTAAATAAACTGTAATATAGCAACAAGCTACAAAGAATGCAAACATTCCACAGTACTTTACTGCTATAGAAAAGACAAGTCAGTTCCTAATGAGTGTAAGCCCCAAAAGTAGTATTTAAACAAACTGAAGTTTTCTTTATCAAATCTACTGGCTTTTTTTTTTTTTTTTAACATCAGATTGCAAAGACCTCCCCCTTCCTTTCCCTGCTTTGTGCCCTCAGGCAGTTCCTGTGTTTATCCCTCTCTCCCCACCTCCCTCCCCTTTGGCAGCCCAGAACAAAGCCACCTATTTCAGTACACAGCTGCATTTGAGCTCTGTGCAATTCAGGCACTCACTACTGACAAAGGGTTTAAACATATAAATAGATCTCAGCAGCCTGTGTCCAGGAAACAAAGACCAAAATTCAGACCTAGTCAGGCTGCACCAGGAGAAGCCCCATGCCCATCCAAGACTGTAGAAGTGAGCCAACCCCAAGAGAAATCCCATCTGCTACCTGGTTCACCCATTTCTGCAAGGCCCTACAAATATCCCACTATAAAACCTCAGAGGAGGCAGAAGACTTACTCGCAAGCAGAGCTCTTCCCACTGCCTGTGCAAATGTTCAGCTCGCTCCTCAACCACCATCATGTCCTCAGCAAGGATGCCGTAAGCCAACCATGCCTTCATGTCCCGCACATCCTTCATGTCCCGGGCCCAGTCTGCCAGCAACTGCTCCAGCTCCTGCACAGAAACGCACCCAGAACAAGCTTTGGCACTAAGCTCCTCTGTTTTCCCAACCTGCTGGTTAATCCCCTGCCTGGCCTGCGGGGGAGGAGAGGAGAGGAGGGGAATGTACAGCTGCTTGTGCAGTGTTCTCCGGTTGGACTGGATGTTCTCTGGCTGGATAGGGTGCATGTGTGTTTGGCTCAGGGCCTGACTAGGACCCCACTGGAGCCCAGGGCAGAGTTGCTGCTCATTAACTGGCTCAGCGGCAGCCTCTGATGGACCCAGAAGTGCTGAAACACTGCCTGACCTGCAGCTCCCCACGCTCCAGGACAGCATTTGGGGTTTCACATCCAGGAATGAACATGCCCACTTCTTTGGGTTTTCTTTTATTTTTTTAATTATTATTTTGGTCATGTTGCTTTCCACCTGTATTTGTTCCAATTTCAAGTTCTTAATTTCAATGCCAAAAAAAAAAAGAAATTGTTTCCCTTCACTAATGGATGATTTCATAGGCACTGCATCAGAACTGTCAGAAGTGTGGAGCTTTCAAACTGCTCATTCACAGAAACACGCTCTCTCTTTTGCTGTCTTCCTGTGACTCTCCCTTTATAACAGGGTTATGGATTTTCATTATCAGTGTTAAAATGGTCACTTAAAATGCAGAGACGGCACTCCGTGCAGTGTGGAAACAGGATACTCATTTTACAAATGAGGTACTAGGTCTCATTTTGCAAGGTGGTTGCTGAGAAGTGTTGCTGTCTTCTCTAACAAAAAAAACACTCTTACAGAGTGTTTTCATTTAATTCATACAATTTGTTTCATTTTAAAGGGAAAAAACTGTGAGCATTTGTATCAGGAGGTGTGTGGCATCCAAGCCCTGTGAGCATTTTCACAGGTCTTTTGATCCAGTCACTTATCTAAATCATAAAAAAAATAAAATAATCTGATTTGCTTCAACACTAGGTGGAAAAAACCCCAAACCTAAGACTAATATTTACCTGAGCCCATAACAAATTAATCCCTACAGATGCAAACACATGCATTTATAGATTTTAACAAGGTGTGAATCCCTGCAGTAATGGAGCTAATAATGGAATTTCATGGAACTTTGCCAGCCTAATATAAGATCCAGGCCTGAGAGAAAAATAGGTTATTCCACAGGACAGTGAAATACAGGGAGAAGAAAAAAGGTCCCTTCTCCCCCATGGGTCCTTTATTTTATTAAACTGTGACACCAAAGAGCAGAAACTACACTAGCACTATCTGACCTCTGCAGCTAAATTTCTCTTACTGGAGTAAGCGGCAGGAGCTGTGTGCTTTCATCTCACAAATAATTCAGGGCTACAGCAAGACTGCTGCCATGGGAAAGGCAGCCAGCACTCGCAAAGAAGATTTCAGATAGCTGGTGATGAGTTCAAAGTCTTGGCTCCTTAATAAGATTATTTGTTCCCACTACATAGGTCAACAATTCACTTCATAAAAAAATGATGAAAGACTGACCAGTCCAGACAAAATGTCTCCTATCCCTTGGAAATGCTTTCCTTGCCATTTAATTTTCATGGTGCAATATGGGTTGCAAGGGCTTTTGCAACTCCCTTACTCTTAATTTTCTTTCTTTTTAATTATGCACAGATCCTGCAGGCATGTACAGTGTTTTGCAGACTTGCAAGGTCTCTTGCCTGAGGAGTTCTGTCCGAAATGGGTTGGAAAACAAAATAGGAGATTCAGTCATTAGGATAGCAGCCAATTGAGCTGAGGCCATGGAGGTTTTTCTCCCTTTTGTTTGAGGAATTTATTTTATAAATTCAGACTGTGGAAGCAGGAAAGAATTCCAAACACTACTACTTTTCTTGCAATCTTCTTGGTCAGCTAGACTATGCAGATAGGCAACAATCAAGATGGTATAAAGGAGAGAAATTCAGTGTCACTGAAGAGCAGGGAAGGGGGAAAACTGATTTTACAGGGATTAGGTGTTGTGCAAAGCCTACCTCTATTTAAATACAATGAGGCTGTTCAATACCTTAATGTGTTCCTTGACTTTGTAGAGCTCTTCTTGTTCAACCAGAAATGGATCTTTTACTTTCTCCTTCAGTTCTTGCAGCCTGCTTGCTAATTCCACGGTTTGCTTTTCATAGCAGTCCCAGCTCTGCTCAAGAAGACCCAAGGAAGTTATAAAAGGTTAAGGTACTTTATAAGGAACCATATAGATATGCTATATGCTACAAAATAGCATCTTGAACTCACTGAAGTTAATAGTCAGATGATCTGGCTACTTGGATTTTCTTTCTGGTACACAGTACCACTCACAAGAATTTGGTACATGGTTTTACAGAACTTGAACCCTCTCTTGTATTTAAGGTTTGCCTTACAGAGCATTTCTGCTCATTTGTTTTGTCCAACCTGACAGGCTTTAAGTATTGGTTTTGGGCTGGGGATTATATTAAATTTTAAAACATAATTACGTGCTTTATAGCCATGAAAGCAAATTTATTCCTCTAAGGAAATAAGTACGAACTACCCCTTCTGTTTAGAGGTGCAACAACAGAAGGAGTAACGGAGTCATGCTAAGTCCCCTCTAAGCAACGTTTTAGCTTAGGCTTCACGGCCCAAAGCAGGAGAGTGCTCCAGACCACAGAGACTACGGTACAAATCAGAGCAGGAAAACATCCATTGTAGGAACAAATGAATATCAATCCCATTCTCCTTTGGAGAATCAGGGGACCACAGTTTTAGCTTCCCAAAAGCCCTGATGGCACATGATGGGTACTTCCCTCAGAATCCCTCTGTAGCGAGCAGCAGCTCAGCATCTCCCTTGTTGCTACAGAGCTCAACCCTGAGGACCAGTGGGGCAGGGAAGCTCTTAAGACCCAATGCCAGAGAAGCAGGTCCCAAGCCTCCCTAGGGAGGGCATCATCTACCTCTAGGGTGCTGCTGAGGTGCATCTTCTCGTTCTCCAGCAGGACTTGAGTGTGCCCCCAACTCTGCTGTAACTGGCTGAGCTCCTCCTGGAGAACAGCGTTGGTCTCAGGATCAGAGACAGTACGTAGCTTCTCCCCAACATCAATGATTAAGGAGTACATGGCTTGCCACCTCTGAAGAATCACTGCCTTAGTCTTTAAAAGAAAAATAAAAAAAAAGGGGTTTCTAGAGCTGTCCTTAGCAAGCTTTACAAGTGCACTCCTGGCATTTCACTTGGGAAGAAGACTCATAAAGGGAGTTACAAGGTACTAGCTTGTTCACATTCATGAAAGAGTAATGAATAGATCTTCTCTTATTTGCTTTTTTACTTTCAGGAAAATCAGATTCTTTCTGATCTTCTGATCTTTAAAACTCTACAATAGCTTTTCACAGACTGAATCTATGGAGCAGAAGTGCAGCAGTGCAGTTACAAAAAGGATGAAAATTCAGTTGTCAAGTTACTGCGAATGAAAGAACAGTTCTGTTAGCACCTCTACCATCAAAAACTGAGACAATTTTTTTCACAGATAATAGCTCTGTTAATCATGCCATACTGCAAGCGAAATAAGCCATCGATAATAATTTGCCTACAACGCAAATTGGTCTATAACACAAGCAGATAGGATCACTGCTTCTTTCTGTAAAACAACAGCAGGAGGGAAGGGAAATTTGTGTGTGGTAGGAGAGAGGAGACTTACCAGCTTTTCTTAGAAAGGAAAAGCATGAGCACTAACTTGTAAAATCTACTGAAAATCATCTTTAGACAGCAGGTAAAAATAAAGATGAAATAAATAGGGCAAGAGCAAAATGGGATACTGGTAATGTGCTAATCCATCAACATTAGGTGTGTGGGAACACAATAAATCATGGGCTGTCCAAACAGCATTCAATCATGTATTTTTGAAAGGTTTTACATTGCCTTCAGCAACCATAAAGTTCACCACATGTTTTTGCTTTCTTGAAAAACAAAGAGGTGCATAATCAAATGGAAAACCAAAACCCGAAATTAACATTTGATGAAAAAGGGTTTTTTCCACTGAAATATGGAAATGTTTTTTTCCACTGCACATACAATGCAGAACTTGCTGCGCTGAAGAACCGCTGGCCAGGTCTGTGTACCCTGGAGGAGTAGTTCCAAGGACAGACCCCTCACAAGTGCTCTATCCTCTGCACCTGGCGTCTCCTGCCCATCCCTGCACTCACAGGACCTGTATTGGCCTGTCTTCCCATGTATGTACCTGCTTCCTTCAGGCAAACTGCAGGGCCTGCAGTCCAGTAGCTGTGTCAATAAGGTGCATACAGACCTAGAGGATACCTGTGGCAGCCTGCATTTCCATGTTCATATCTGTAATATTTTTAAAGCATGCAAGGCTAAAAAATGACAACATTGACCATGAAGCTTTCTAGCATAATAAGCCTTTCATAATATCACTGTTTTCTCATCTGTGCTCAGCTTTAAGGAAAGTGTGAGAAATTGTTTTTCTCCCAAAAGCATCTGATTTTAAAGCTTTGTACCTTACCAGACAGAAGTTATTTCAGTCTGAGAAGAAAACACAGATTTTATATTTATAAGTGGTAAACACAGTACCTTGACATCATGAATTAGATTTCTAAGCTGGTAAGGGCTACAGCAGTCCTTGCTCTTCACAACTGTGATGAAGCTGTTTGTATCAGCAAGAAATCTGCTGAGACTCTGCAAGGAACTCCTGAAGAGCTGCCACTGGCTCACAAGTCCATCGATTTCTTTCTTCTTCTGCTGAACCATCCGGATAACATTCTGCCACTGCTCTTTCAGCAACGTGAACTTCGAAATAAACTCTGTTCTGAAGATGGCAAGTGTTGAGTGTTAATATATTTTGACCTCAAGGCTGTATTTTACAATAGTTGTGATGGATCTCCATTTACAATATTGTATTCCAATTACCATACCCAATTATGCCAAAAGCTCTATGCAGCCCTAAGGTAAGCCCCGCTTTTTGTATTACATCTTTTAAGCAAACACAAAAAAACCTTTTATGTGACACGAGAACTGATAATGCAAGTTATTCTTCTTGTTGTGGTATGGCAACATATAGTATATGTTATACATATATGCTATATGTGGTATAGCAGCACCCACAGAGGAGGTCAATGAAAGTGAAACAACATTTCTGATTATGCTGCAAAATTGACCTGTGCCTTTACCAGGCTGCAACCTGGAGTTCAACCATCATTGTATCCTACAGTGGTGGGACCTAACTGCAATGTGTTGTTACTGAATCCATTCACACATTCTTTTGGCCTCTCCTACAGCATGGTTAGGATGATTCAACAGATCTAGCTGGAGTGGTTAAGACAGCCCCCACCTATCAATTCTGCTCCTCTGCAGGAGGCCATGGGCCACAGGTTAGCTCTGATGCAAACACCTCTGTTTGTGGGGCTAGCTTCAACACTGGATTTTTATCCAGTAGCTTTGCTTAGTTGAGCCCTACCTTCTGTGGCAACTTTAAGCCAAGCTATGGACTTCATACTGAAGTGGCTGAGGTGAGTGCACACACTGTCCTGCCTTTTTTCTGGAAGCAGCATGTAGTGGCACAGAAGGATAAATCGTTGATAGCAGAAATGCCTGAGGCAGTTAAACCTCTGCTCACAAATATTACCTGCTGCTTCTAACTATACATTGATTAAGAGAAAAGTATAAGATGATACTGATAAAAAACAAGTTTAGCCACCATATGTTTTGGGTTACATGTCCAATGACTCATGTGTGCCAAGGGCAACACGGATAGTCTCACACCTCTGCACTTTAAAAAGTAGAGATGTCTAGGAAAAGAGAAAGGATCCTTCATATGCAGCATCCTCATAACCCTCTGTAAAAAGATAACTTCTCAATTACAGTTACTGTTTTAATGAATGTGGGGTAGCGGTACACAAATAAGCCTCCTATCTGGCAGCAGTTATTTTTAGGCAGAACATCCAGTTACTACCCAAAGTGCAGTCTGGCCAGGGCACCGTGTTTTCCTTCTTGTTCCACCTCCTCACACTTTTGCAAAAGGTGCCAGAGGGTTATTAGAAGAGTGAACCCAGGCAAGAATTTGGGTTTATGTCCTCATGTCTGCTTATGAGGGCAAAGATTCAAAATCAACTCCAAGGAAAACAGCATACTCACTGAATTACCAAGATCTTAGGGAGAAAAAACAAATAGGTTACCTTTTCTCTGCTTCTCCAGATTCCAGGGAGAGTAGAACTTTTGATATGAGAGAATTAAATGTCTGCTGATTTATGCAAATCTCAGTTTGCAGCATCTGAAAATACCGTGAGAACAACAGTTTTAATTAGTCATTGAAGTACCTTTGCTGGTTCTGCTCCTCCAGAGCGATACCATTTATTTAATTTGAAATGCTGGAAGCTCTATTATTTTCAAGTGCTGGTATCACCAAATGCATCATAAAAGATTCCACCCTTTTTTTGATAGAGGAATTTGCACATGTGATAGCAGAATCAACCAGGAGCTGTATTTTACAGTTAATCTGAAGCCTGAAGTTTGCCAGACTCATTCATGAGAAATACAATCTAGACAGAAACCCATAGAAAAGGTATGAAAAAAGCTACATGTAAGGGTGAATTTACTCTTTATCACAACGAGTTTATTCCATAAAAAAATTTCACTGCAATGAATGAATTGGAGAGGTTTAAGTAAAAGAAAAAATAACTTTCTGTGGACCCTAATGAATAACACTAACATGCAGAGACCTAACACTCTGTGGAATTAGTGGCAGCACAAACACTCTAGGAGATGTTTAGCATTTACCACTTGATTATTTTTTTTATTATTATTATTTGTGTATTTTGGTTGGTTTTCCATCCTCTCTCCACTAGGACAAAGTCTACAGATAGACACTTTGCTTAGAATTGCATCCACATGCCCCTGCAACCATGCAGTGTACCTTTTCCTCTGAATGGGAGCTGCCATACATTTGTGAAGTACTACCTCTCTATAGTAAACAGTGAGTGTTTGAAAAAATGCCAGCGAAACAGGTTTCCACCAATATCTAACAAATGGTCAAAAGGAGATATGAAAAATAAAACCATTTTATTTTAAATACAGCTCTACCAGAAACTGTTAAGAATCCTGCCAACAAACTGCCTAGCTAGTTGCCACAGGCTTCAGTGCTCTGGGAAAGGCAGACAGGCAAGTAACCTCAGGGTTGCAGAAATCTAAGACTTCCACAACACAACACTTGAGGATGCATTCCTAAAGGTCTGATCCCTGAAAAAAAGAATCCATCCCCTTTGGAAAATGACTTTCACATTTCAGATTTTTCCTCTGAATGAGTACAAGGCCACATTTCAAGGGTGACATGCTCTGTAAAACTTTGCCCAGATCTGCTTTCAAAAGATACAGTATTTTCTAGTGATTTCCCCCACCTTCAGCATTCAAGAAGATGCTTCCATTTTTAGAGTTAGCTTTACCTCATATACTCTCTGTTGCTCCTGCAGTTCTTCAAAACGTCCTGGAATATTAGTTTTTAGGGTCTCTTTCAATTTTTCTAGGAATTTCATCCAACTTTCACATTTCTG
>VZTM01002764.1:30615-58090 GCA_013400555.1 Jacana jacana | reverse complement strand
AAAGAATTTCTTTTCATCATTTTGAGTTCTTTCAAGTGCACTGTAAAACAAAAGAAATTATCAGAAACTGTTGTGCTGGTGGTTGTTTGTCAGGACATGTTTGCACACAGTCTAACACTGGGGGTTAGTAATATTAACGTAGCAGGGTTTTGCTTGGCACTTTGCTACCTTCTTCACCTAGGAAGATCCAGATTTTTGCTTCAAGTGACTTGGAATACAAATAGCCACTGAATAATCTCAAGTAAATGGAAAGGGCAGGAATTCAACTTGGAAATCTCCCAAGAAAGCTGAGAACAGATTTCAAGACTTCCCGTGTTTTCATTTTGTTTTCATTTTCCTCACAGAAAAGGAAATAGATAGTAGTGATTTTTGTGTTTGCATTTCGGACCTGCAGCATTCGAGAGCAGTTGCTGTTTTCTGACTCCACTGCCGAGTCAAGCTCTGCATCTTCTTCAAGGTGAAGTCACTGAGTGGCAGCCTAATGCTTGCTTCATTCAAATTCTCTATGCTTGGAGAAAGTGCAGCAAGCTCCAGCGTGTGGTTCTGGAAGTAGAAAAAAAATAAATTACTCACAAAAAAATACTGCCTTCCTTCCATTTCAAAGAAATATAGAAACCTCTTCTTTAGGAAGCATCTGAGCACTATTCTCCAAAAAAGCTAACTCAAAAAACTCCCAACATTTCTGTGTTCAAAGAATATAGGAAACAAAAAAGTCACAATTCGCTTACACAGGGCCCCTTTTTCTAACAGTACTGAGCAGATACTCAGGAGTATCAAGTATGGTATTTGCAGATAGATTTACTTTTTACCCTACATTGAGGTCAACAAGATAGCACCAGAGCAAAGCCAGGACAAAATATTTTCCATCAATCCCAAATCTATGTGATTTTCCTCCCCTCCATGCATGCACTGCAGGCCAAATACCTATTCTAGAGGTTTTATGAACTTAAATCATTGGGTTTTGTGCTGTGGGTGAGATGATAGTTGCTCTGATGGAAGTGCTATAACTACGATATTTAGGAAACAAAGAGTTTCTTGAAGTAGGCAAGAGGTGGTAATCCTACAGTCACTTAAATCCTAAGTATATATCTTTTTGTACTTGGTAATCCAAACATACCATGAGCAATTCTGCGCTGTCTGTTTTTGCCTCTAGACAGAGACCATCGAAGGCATCTGTGCAATTCTTGACATGACCCTCCAGTGTTTCAAGGCAGTTCTGAAAATCCTCCAGTTGTAAAAGATTGAACTAGGGTGAATATTGCATATTTGTATTAATTAGGATTTAATATACATATTCAAAAAGGAGCAATAAGCAGTATCATCAGGAAAACAAATAGTTATTAAACTCAAATTACAATCTATTTAAAACTCATTAACTGAACCTTTTCAGTTTTTGCACTGGATAAAGGGAAAATTAAGCCAAAGCAGAGAGCAAGAAACTGAACATCAAAATCCCAAAATATTCACTATGTATCTGGAAGGAGTAAAAGCATCTGCAATGGCTTTTTGTAGCTTTGGGCTGTTTGATTTATTGTGAAATTGGAAAGCCAAAACAGTTTATCAGAGGGAAGAAACTTGTGAAAATAAGCTTTCTTTGAGGGAAAGGGCTCACAGGGCTCGCTCCCATGTGCCCACAAACAACACTGTGCAGCTTCCGTGAATTCTGGGGAGAGAAACAAGTAGGGCTGGAATTAAAATTTTTTATTCACTAGGTTGGTTGCTTTGGGTCAGGGAGAAGAGCACTGGGGAAGCTTTTTCTTTCTTTCAAGAATTGTTCCACATCTCTAAGAACACTGAAACAGCAACATTTTATAAGGAATAGATGGCCCAAAACTGGTGTGGGGAGACAGACAGTTCTGAGGTAATGCTACAACGTTACACCAGAGAAAATGACTATCCAGAAATGACATTTCTCATGGACTGGGATGTTCACCAGGAGTATGAAAAATCTGTTAGCTTCACAGATTTCAGGCTTCCAGCCACTGAACTGTGCTTGAAGATAGAGTCATAAATAGAGCTGGCTGAAAATTTCTTGAATTTGGGTTTAATTTAGAGCAGAACAATTCACTGAAACCAGACTTTCTCATAGGAACAGTTTACAGTTTTACACCAGTAAATGTATAGCAGTACATTTGCTTGGAAGTTTTCTGAGGAATACCTGTGCAGAGGGGAAGTCAATCCCACAGCACTCCTGTAAGCAGAGCATTATATGGGATCCAGGTTCCTCCCTACTCTGCCTGAACTGGGATGAGAATCTGGTCTTCAAGATTACATAAAATGACCACACTTTTCTGCTTTGTTTTAGATACAGTGAGCACTATTATTAAAGCAAACTGAACCCCTTAGTTTTCTTCCAAGGCAGAGCTGAGAACATCTGCAACTTACTCCGAAGTTCGCAGAATAAAAATATGTCTCCTAACCTGTAATCATCTGAGGGTCCTGTATGCTTGAGTGTAATAGGTCCACTTACAAAGACTTGTTAAAGCAACAGGAGGCAGGTAAGAAGGGTGAAACCCTTCCTTCATCTGTCCCTCTGGCTTCATGTATTATTTCTTTATGCAGCTGATTATACTGTCAAGCTTTATTTTATTGAAGTTCCATATCAACTCAAGAACTACAAGTGAAGAAAGTAACTCACACAGGGCTCTAATGAAGAAGTTACCTCACACTAACAGCTAATTTAATATGCAGAAAAATACCTCAAATTCATCTAATTTCCCCTGCAACATCTTGTCCAAATAGAATACTCTATCGAGTGGCTGCAGCTTCTCCAACAGAATATCCTGTGCAGCTGTCCCAGTCTGCTGTTTTATCTGATCCGCCAGCAAAGAAATCCGGGCATGGCATCCTACTATGCTATAAAGGCCAAGCTGTAAATTCTGATGAGAGAAGCAGAGAGGAAAAAAACAGTCAGCAAATTAATCAGATCATCATTCATGGGCCACTTTCATTTAGTATCTTTTGTTGTTGTAATTAAGCTCTTTTTGTTGATCTCCTGCAGGAGCCAGAATCAGCTACACTGAAAGCTTCAGTCTTTTACTGGGAGGATAGTGGGAATTGCATCCATTGACTCTAGGGCTGGGAAAGGCACAGTTCAAAGTTCAATGGAACACCAGTGACTTCAGGCAGTGGTACACTACTGCTACAGAGGAAATTAGGGAGCTAAATCAGAACATTTCTCTCTACAGAATAGAATTACACTAGCGAATCAAGAAACTGGCCCATGCTGCAGATGAAAAATGCTATTGGGGTACTTTTGATCCCTTAGTGACTGAGGACTATGGTTTTGATTTTATTTGTTACTTTTTACTACAGAAATGATGCTAAAAAGATTGAACTCTAAAAGCAGTACAAGAGCAAAGGGTTCATTTCATACTTGTTCAGTATACTTGAATAATCTTTTTGACCTGGATAAAGAAAGGCAAGATGTCATCTAGAACTGTTGTTTACTTTAAGCCATGAACCTCCCCGGAATTTGCCACTGGATGGTGTCTTCTGTGAGTAATGGTCAAAGACTTTTGATTGATAGCTAAGAGCAGACACGTTTCCCTAAAAAGCAAAATGTCTCTTAGTTCCCGAGTCATATTGTAATCGGCCATTTCAGCCATTTAGTAAATAACCCATTTTGATTTCTTACTCTCTAGATCGGATTTTATTTTTATTTATCATGGCAAAGGAGTTCCACAAAGCCATAATCTTTCCTAATACACACTATGTAGAGCAAAAGATTAGAGGGATTAAAATATAGCTTTGTAAAGCTCATGTGTTTTCAAATACACATAGCTCTTATGCCATACCATTGATCCCCATTCTTCTAACTTGCCACTTTCAAAAACACACAGTAAATTCCTCATGCTCTTCCCACGCAGACCAGGACAGGACCTATAGTGCCAATGGCACTCTAGTGGTCAAGCCTTGCTTAGTAGTTGTAAAACTCTCCCCCAAGATTTACAGAAAATGTGTTTTGTTGACACAGTAATGAATTTGTCATAGCCATGTCAGAAGAAAGTTAAACAGTTTTGGTGTAAGTTTTGCTGCTGTCAGTTGTTTCTGACATGGGAACAGATAAATGAGCTGTAAATGTAAAGTTTCTTAACTGGCCACATGGGAACAGGAGTACTTTGGACTTCTTCCAATATATGGTTAGACATTCACAAAGCATGATGAATCACTGCTCTGTCCTGAAATAAGAGTTATTATATTTCTTTAATGTAGTCAGAAGAAACCAAATATGTCAGAACCTAATGACAAGCTTTGCTGCCTGACAGAGTGAAATGTGGTGTCAGTATGAGAGCTCATTTGCCTAAAGTCAGAAGTATTTAGAATAATCTAATGAGCTCAGAAATTTGTGAACTTACCAGACCAGGCTAAATAAAAGTACCAAACCCAAATAAAACCAATTTGAAGACTGTAGAAGACCTCAAGATGGTCCTGTGCTCTGGAAAACTGGTCTTTTTTCCTCAACTATTGTTCTAGTACGCGTTATCTCTCCTCCCAAGTGGTGTCCCATAATGTAAATAACTTTTGGTTTAATGATTCCTTCCAACACAGGCCTAATTCTTTGCATAAAGCAGAAAGGGGCACATATGGAATGTGATCACTCCTTTCTGCTCTTTTCTCCTCTTATCCTACCTCTAGTTTGGTTTGATTTTAGGATCTGGTCAAATAATTTAAAGGAAATACAAAGATGTCTGTTAATGCAAAAATCGCACAGATTTTATGTTTTCCACTGACTGGATCTGGGGGATGAGAGGGGAAGGTGGTATTCTTTTGATTTGTTTCTCAAAAAAAAAATCCTGGTTTGTACCAGTCAGCAAAAACATATTCATGTACCTTTACATCCTGTATCCTCTGCTCCAGGGTTTCTATCATGTTATCCTCAGGCACGTAGTCATCCAAGAGCTGAGTACACTGCTCTTTGTGCTGTTGTAACTTGGCTGCTGCCTCAGTGCATAAAGTATTGAAGCGCTCCCAAAGCTGCAAGGTTGCTTGTTCTGCCCGCAATTGATCCGCGATGTCTTCGTTTACTGAGTTCCACCTGCCAACATATTAAAGAGTAAGAGCATTTTCCTAGTAGATTCTCCACAAAAGTATGATTTGGTGAAGGATTCCTGTGAGAGCTTTTTGCAGTCATACCCATGTTACTGAAAGCTCACTGACACCAGCACAATTTGTGCTCTGTGATCCATCACATAAAAAAGGTAGCATCAGCTACTCCCCAAACAGTTATCCTCAGACAGGTGAGATTTAGAATTCAGACAGAGAGATGCTCCAGTTCTGCCTCAGCAACTTTTTTTTTTTTTTCTCCAACTGGGGGTCTGTTTCCTAAGTTTACCTAGTGTGTGCCTCCGTGCACTTCTGTTCAATAATCTCTGCAAAGGAGGGGGAACAGTTATTCTTCAGATTACTGGCAGCAGCCTGGAGCTTGGCCCAACTTTCTTCGGCGTTCTCTGGCTCATCTTGAAGAGACTGAAAATGGATTATTGAAATTAGTTGTGCAGATGAACAAATCAAGTATAGCTTACCCTATAGCTATAGGGTATAGAGTGGCAGCAATAGGGCAGCAATAATCATAGAATCATAGGAACCAGAAATGTTTTTATTTTTAAGCCACTGTTTCTGGGAAATTTCTACTAGCAGTAAAGTTGCTTCGACAATTCCAGTCCCTGGCTGCATGTAACCCCTCCTGATACAGGTAATTGCAGAAGCCTGCCATGGATCATGTCTGTGAACTGATCTAGGAAGCAAGGATGGAAGGAAGGAACAATGGAAAAATGTGCCTAGTTCCTTCCATTAATTATGTGTCCCCAGGTGAGGATGGAAAATACTTATGCATGCTTTACTGCCAAGAGACACATAGCCAAGATTTACATTCTCAGTCTGGCCTGCACTTATGCTAGAACTTGAAAATAAACCAAAACAGGCCTAATTTATACTTAAACGATAAGCATTTACACAACCCTTAAACACTAATTTAAAGCCAGGTGAGGGGATTTTATCCATAACTGTAAAACTTTCAGATCCAGGGGCAGCCTGATGGCCTTGTCTAGATGCCCCACTTCATACTCTGTAATAGCCAAGCAAAGCAGCACAATGATCCAGAGCATTTACACCTGGCATTTATGTCCAGCCTTACTCAAGAGAGTGCAGGAAACTCTAGCTCTCCAGGGGGTGACTGAATAGTTGACTTTGCACTGGAGGAATGGGAAACACCAGGCCTGGGTATCCCGATGCTCTAACTCAAGGCTGCTGGACCCATCCAACCCAAGCCCGGTATATTGGGAAGGGGAAACCTGGACCTTTACTCCAGTGCTGTTTATACGTGGAAAGATTCTTTAATGCAAATGACACTTGAATGCAAAATGCATGAGTGGTCACTAGCACAGTGGGACACAGAAGAATCATAGAATCATATAGGTTGGAAGAGGCCCTTGGGATCATCAAGTCCAACCATCAGCCCAGTTCTCCCCTACACCAGATCCCTCAACACCACATCCAATCTACTCTTAAACACAGTCAGGGAGGGTGACTCCACCCCCTCCCTGGGCAGCTGATTCCACTGACTGACCACTCTCTCTGTGAAAAAGCTTTTCCTAATATCCAGCCTAAACCTACCCTGCTGCAGCTTGCAGCCATTCCCTCTTGTCCTGTCGCTCATTGCCCGTGAGAAGAGACCAGCACCAACCTCTCTACAATGCCCTTTCAAGCAGTTGTAGAGAGCGATGAGGTCTCCCCTCAGCCTCCTCTTCCTCAAACTAAACAACCCCAACTCTCTCAATCGATCCTCATAAGCCTTATTCTCCAGGCCTTTCACCAGTTTCGTTGCCCGTCTCTGTACTCGCTCCAGCACCTCGATATCTCTCTTGTGTGAGGTGCCCAGAACCGGACACAATACTCAAGGTGCAGCAGTACCCCAAGGGTGCATTCATATCACAGATCTAGACCTTATTTCTGCACTGTGTCCCAGCATGATGCACAAGCATCCCCTTCTAGGTTATGCTACAGCCTTATGGCAGGGCATTTCCCTGGGAAGCATAAGCAAAGAGGTAAATTTCCTTTCAACCAATGAGCCAATAACTAACATCTTTGCCCTGAACGGTGAGTAGCCTTTAGACAAAAACATACAGCAACAGCATTAGGTTTTCCTTTGCCAGCTGTATCTTCAGCCAAACTTCCTGCTGTCCCTTGTGAATTAGACATAGACTGAGTAGACATTAGCATGTGGGATAGGGGTGGAATGCACATGGCCATCTGGACTCTGTGTACAAGGGAGCACAAGGACCAGGTGCTTTGTATAGAGATGCCTTTCAGCATGTGCAGAAGACTAAAACATCAAGGGATCTTCGCAATCCAAAACTGAGGCTGTGCTAGCCCACAGTAAGGCAGACATGGTAGCAACTGACTTATACTTCTTTCTTAAACCTTGGTACCTATTTTGCATTATAGTTGAATTTACTTGCTAAATAAAGTAAAAATTCTAAAACTAGTCCTCTGTGTCTCTGGAGGTAAAACAAAAATATTTCCCTGACTTCAATGGTACTATAATGAAGAGGATGTTAGTATAATTTTTTCTGTGTTTTTTTCAGTGGAGTTTGTTTGGTTAAAGGCACAGAAGGAAATACACAAATAAGACAGCTTCAGTAGATTTACCTGGAGAGTTTTGACCTGGTTTTCCAAAGCCTCCAGTGACACCACAGAACGTTTGCACTGGTCTATGCAGTACAAATATCTTGTTGTCATCAGGCTGACTTCTGCATAAGCTTCATCATATATTCTCCACTGCTCCAGTATTGATTGCATTGAGGTCTTCAACTGTGCAACCTGCAAACAAACCACTTCTGTTACTACTTCTTGGGTAGTTCTGACATACAATTCACCTTTAAATTGACTTAAAAATCTAAGGTTAATGCTCACTCCATGACAATCCACAAGACTTTCGCAAGTTGGAGTATTTTCTTACTTGGTAAGGAATTGTACAGGTTTCAAAGCAAGCAGTAAACAGCATTTAGAGTGAAGTTTAAGAACTTCCTGGAAATAAAAATTTAACCAGAGTTCAGGGTAGCACTGTTCTGTCGGCCACAACTCCAGAACACCCCAAAAAAGTAAAAACTACTGAAATAATGAACTGCTTATTTCTTCCTGCCAAAAATCAGCCTGAAGTGGGAGGAAGTGGAAAGCATTAACGTTCTTAGAAAGCAGATAGTTTGATCCAGGGATCAAGTTGCCTTTTAATGAAAAATTGAACAGAAATTGTTTTGTATGGAAGAAGATGCTACTTCAACACTCTGGAGAGCTATCATCCCTCTTATGCCACTGTGTTCTAATAATGCAGGCCCACCTGAATCGCAGTCTAGGAATTTCAGGATTCTCTGATAAAATTAAATCGTGGATATACTCTTTGTTTTCTATGTTTCTTTCATTATTACAGTTGTTTAAGCTATATGGGAGCAAGCATGGTTTCCATTTGCCACAAACTCCTGAATGTGACAAACACAAAACCACAATCCTCCTTCAGTGTGATTGGTTGTTTTTACTCTCCTCTATCAGGGAAGTACATAAGGCACATCATGGGTAAGACAACACATTCCTCTACTTCCATATCTATTTTCAGTCATGCAGCATCAGGTGCTTTGAGAAAAGCATGAAAACCAGGCACGCAAACAAGCATGTCTCTGTGGGACCTGACAAAGCCAGATGCCACATTTCAGTTCTGACTATGCATCGACACAATGGAAGATGAAAAATTTTCTACACCAGTGCATGCTAAATAGACTGCATGGATTATTGTATCCTAGTATCCTAATTCTAGGTACGCAGGAGTATGTGGATTAACCATCCCTATTCTCACTTGAATCATGGTATAGGTATAGGATCTTGAATTACTTTTTGTAGCCTGCAGCTAATTACTGACCACACAAGGAAGATGGAAAGACATCATGCTTGTGAAACATCTCTGGGCCACAGACTCACAGACCTGAGATCAACTACATATAATATAATCAAGGTATCACATCTACGTAGACCTATATTTGAAATCACAGCCCAGCTCCGCTGAAAGTAGCCACCTGAGGGAAGAAAGCTGCCCTCAGTGTTTCACTGCACATGCAGACAACTATACTGCAAGAGCATTCTGAAATTTGTAAGCTCAATACTTAACTAATAAAAATACTAAAATTAATGTAACTTATAGTGACAAAGCACTAGACTGTCAATCCTGCTAATATCAATCCTCAGCTCTACAGCAGAATGAAAAACTTTCATCATGTAAACACACAGAATTTTCTCTGCTTTCTTGGTAAGAAACAGCCACCTCAATACTGTGGAAACCTAAACCAAGAAGCAGCAGACCCATCCTGGACTGACTCCTCATGTGTAAGAGTTCAAGCAAAAGGGTTCAGGTTTCACAAAGTTTTGAGGGACAAAGGCAAGGTGTTTATAATAGAAAGCGAAGGGGAATCTCAACTATAAGCACAATCACTGCATCACATATAATCCTCTGCTGTATATGGTTATTTATTATCACAGAATTGTACAAGTTGGAGGGGATCTTCAGAGATCATCTAGTCCAACTCCCCTGCCAAAGCCGGATCACCTAGAGCAGACTTGGACAGGAGACTCTATCACTTCTCTAAGCAGCCTGTTCTCCTGCTTTGTCACCCTCAAAGTTTTCCTCAGGTTGAGATGGAACTTCCTGTGTTCCAGCTTGTCTCCATTGCCCCTTGTCCTGCCACTGGGCACCACTGAGAAGAGTTTAACCCCATTCCTCTTGACATCTTCCCTTTAGATATTGATAAGCATCAATGAGATCCCCTCTCTCTTTTCTCCTCCAGGCTAAACAGATCCAGGTCTCTCAGCCTTTATTCGTCAGAGAGGTATTCCATTCCCTTGATCATCTTTGTAGCCATCCACTGGACTCTTTCTAGTAGCTCCCTGTCTTTCTAGAACTGGGGAACCCAGAATTGGACAGAGTCCTCCAGATGGGGCCTCACCAGGGCAGAGTAGAGCGGGAGGATGACTTCCCTTGACCTGCTGGCCACACTCTTCTTGATGCACCCCAGGAGACCATTGGCTTTCTTGGCTACAAGGGCACATTGCTGATTCATGGTCATCCTGCTGTAGACCAGGACTCCCAGAGCTTTTTCCTCATAGCTGCTCTCCAGCAGGTCAGCCCCCAACCTGTACTACTGCAGGGGGTAATTCCTCCACAGGTGCAGGACCCTACACTTGCCCTTGTTGAATTTCATCAGGTTCTTCTCTGCCCAACAATTCAGCCTGTCCAGGTCTCGCTCGATAGTGACACAGCTTTCTGATGTGTCAGCCACCCCTCCAAGTTTTGTGTCATCAGCAAACTTGCTGGGGGTACATTCCATCCCTTCACCCAGGTCATTGATAAAAATATTGAAGAGAACTTGACCCAGCACTGACTCCTGGGGAACACCACTGGTTAATCATAAATTTAAAGCCATAAATAAATGTATTCATTATTTCATCTTCTGCACCTATAAATTACACCTAGATAAAAAGATCAGTTCCAAGTATAAAGATAATTTAACCATAAATGCAAATTTCTGGGGAGTCAATTTGCAAGGGAAATAAATCTGCCAGACTCTCCTTGAAGCACTGCAAGCTACATAGGATCTGAAGGTAGCCAACACCATCCAGGTGAATAGACAAAAGTAATTGGGAAATGGAAAAGCTACAGTGAGAATGGGGCATGAGTAGAAAGCTTCCACCAGTGTACTACAAGTGAGAAAGACCAGGGTATGAAAGTGAAGCAGATTGAGTAAGAAGGTTTAAGGTCTTCATTTTTAGCTCACAGAAAAATAACAGTGCTGTATCTTTATTTTCTTAAACTGCAGATGGAGGGCTGTACTTCTTCCCCCTGTATTCAGACTACTTTGAGATCAGACCTTTTTTATCTTCCAACCTTGGAAATACTTAAGTTATGCTAAAGACTTAAAGGTCAGTTCCTAGGAAAGTTAGGATTGAGGGTAAGGAATACTTTGCATTTTTTTTGTACCAGCTGCTGCTGTCCCATAAAGATTAATAACACTGGTGGTAAGAATACGTACTGGAGAGAATCTGAATGCAAACAAAGCTGTTACCTGGCTTACAATGCTGTCTGCCATTTCACAAAGCTCAGTTGCGCCGAGAGACAGCGCTTCTGGGGTTTGTCCTGTGCTACCAGTCAATGCCAAACTCCGTTTGAGTTCATCAAGAGTTTTGGATTTAATTGCGAGTTGATTTTCTAGTTCCTAAATGGAAAAAAGAAAAAAAAAAAGAGAAAAAAAGGGAAGATAATGAGAATATAGTCTCTTTTAATGAGACTATAGAAAAAACCTTCCATGTGAGATTAGATAAACATTCCTTCTTTCAACCCAATTCTGTGTAAGATTTCAGCCATGTTAACATCCACCACCATTTCAACTCTGATACAGAACAACTGCTTTACAGGAATTCAAAATGACAGCAGCTGGTTTAAACAGTCTCCTGCAGGTAGAGCTAAAATCGGTCCATTTGGTGTCAGCATGAGCACTGGACACCACATTTGGGAAGGAAATCATCAGGAGCTAATTCCTCAGTGACCATACAGGCCTCTGTACCTCTCCAGATGCAAAAAGATTTTCTGTTAATGCAGCTGATCTTTTCCTTGGGCAGGTTAGCATCTGGGTCCTCCTCTGCTCCAGCAGACTGATTTAGGATTTAGATTGAATATGAACTGATTTTGCAGCAAGAGGGTCCCTGACATTCTAAGAACTTCTAGAGAGTGATTTTCATCTTGTTCTCTTAGCCAGAGGCTTCCTCCCTCTGAAATCAATGGAGATGCCTAAAAGAACAGCTTCCCCCCTCACATGATCAGCAAGATCATAAGCTAGTCTTGACACACTGGAGAAAGTTCAGCAGTAAGTTCTTCACAACATGAGTAAATATCCACACACATAATGGGCCGTAACATTTTCCTATAAAACTATGCTTAAAGCCATGATTTGTTTTTCCCCCACCTACTGTCCCCAAAACATTTTTCAAAATTTGACCTCATTTTTATTGAGCTAATTAATTTTAATGAAACATTTTAGCCACCTGCATCCTAGCACTGTACCTCGCTTTGGCCATCTTAATTTTAGTCACAGATAGGCTATGTCTTTTCTCCATTCTGGCCCCTTGATACATTTCAGAGTGCTTCCGAGAGACAAGTAACTTGGTGTAGCAGACCACTCTAGGCAATAAAAGCTGTCTACTACCAGAGAGCCATGTAACCATGGCAATGAAAGGACAACTATTCCATGTTAAAAAATAGAGATGGAACACTGTACTGAATGAAAACAGCAGACTGTCACAGTACCAGGAGCCAAATATTAGCTGCACCTGTAGTGATTTTGAGGGAACTGATGCCTAGAAAAACACAATACCAAAGGACACCCAGATCCTTGAGGCTGGAGCAGAGAGACTACATTCTAGGGCAGGAGCAGAAAGAGTTGCTATTTTTCCTAATGGGACTGTGCATTTTCCACGACAGTTCCACCACAGAGCTCTTCAAACTAATGGAACTGATAGCTTATGCCATGGCTGTGCTGAACTGAGAACCACTTCTTTTGGAGGCATCTTAGAATAAGATCAACAATATTCCTGCACAACACTCTAAATACTATGGAA
The DNA here is from genome assembly GCA_013400555.1 of Jacana jacana. Classification (NCBI taxonomy): domain Eukaryota; kingdom Metazoa; phylum Chordata; class Aves; order Charadriiformes; family Jacanidae; genus Jacana; species Jacana jacana. The sequence goes on along the minus strand of VZTM01002764.1, from coordinate 45,436 downwards.
AAACAGCAGATGCATCTTCAATTGGAGGAAAAACACATAGAATAGCAATTCACATAAAAGTGGGTCTGGCTCTTTAACACCCACACCTACCATGCTTTAACTAAAATTATTCTGGACTATTCTTCTAGGAAATGGCAACTTTACATTTTTTTTTCTGTTAAAATCTGTGCACTCTTTAGTCTGGATTCAGCAAAATTCTTAACATGTATTTTACAGTAATATCACACATACAGTGCTTTACCTTGCAGTCATCTAATGTGTTCTGTGCAGAGATCAGACTCGCTGGGGTTTGTAAAGATCTCAGTCGACCACTCTGAGCTTCCAGCCAGTTGTGTAGAGTCAGTGCTTTTTTCTCATTTTCAGTAATATCCTCCAAAAGGTGTTCCAGGTCTTGTATCTGGAAGTTACAGAACTTAAACTTCAAGGCCAGCAGAAACAGGGCTCTGCCTTCCATAACAAAATTTAAGACTACAATATTTACATTGAAAATACTATTTAAAGAAGATATTTTGAAAGGAAAGGCTAAGAAGTTTTACTGGCTCGTTAGGATCTGACCTTTTCCCAGGGAAGGAAACAAGGCAGTATGGGTTCTAGAGCTGGCAGACCTAACAAGTCGGGGGACCCCAGGCTATATGGACACATTCGCAGGGAGCCTGAAAACCTCATTCTCCCTAAAATCCACTAACAATGTTACTAATAAGTGAGAGACCTCAAGTCTCCTATTTTCAGTCTAGGCCATAAGGATCCATTAGGTCCTAGAATGCAGTTTCTTGAAAATGGTTAGAGAAGATAAATTTTTTCCCCCACAGAATTAAAATTCCATCATGGAAATTTTCAGTTGTGCAAGAATGAATTTTTCACTTGAAAATGTTTCTGGAAGACTTTCTGTGTCAGAAAAATCTGGAGAATTTTCTCATTGAACAGTGATCTTAGTATCTGGATTCAGGGAGGGAAGATTCTCCCAAAGCCCTGTAAGTTTGTGAGAGAAAGAGAGATGAAAGAGGAATGTGCTGGTAGAGAGATTCCTTCCAGCAGCCTCACGTTTGCATTTTGCTAACCTTCCCCTGGTCTTTTCCATATTGCTTGAGTCACACTAGCTTTTCTGGGCATTGGTTCACATAAGCATCAGCATCTAATTCTGGACACACGGACTATTTCTGGCCTCACTAGGGTAAAGTAATCCTGAGGCACTGCCTGAAACAGATTTTCTACAGCGAAAGACAGAAGATGTGCTGGTACAGTTAGTCTACACATAGAATTTGCCTATCAGCTGCTGATCTTCAAAGCAGTCCACAGGAAAAGCATATTTCATTACTACAAAAGGAGGACACAGATAGAGTGTTACCCATTTCCAGTGACCCAGAAGGGCTGGTGCAGGACTGGGAACAAATCCCTGCTGTGCCTTTTTCAGCAGAGTCATATGTCCCCATCTGAGTAATCTGTGAACTCTACTGTTTTTTGGCAAATCCAATCCAAATGCTACAACAGGAAAATGGGTGGTAGATTAGTATATCCCTATTTCTTGTTCCCATTGTATGACACATGGAGGGGTTGTTTGCTTTTTTGGTACTGTGTTTGCTGAGCAGGGCCTGGCTTCTACCAAGCAGTGTAGCACCTCTCCTTTCCACAAACCATTAGGTGTTTTCTCCCATGTAGTTTTAAAATGCCTCAACTTTCACAGCACCCCAAAGCTTCAACAGGTTTCACTAACATGTTCCCCTGCAGACACTACCCTGAATTCTTCCTTTTTCACAGCTTTCTCAATATAAGTTGCCTTTGGTTACATGTCACTTCATGTATTTTCTTCATTTGAGGAATCCTATTTTTTCCACTTAATAAAGTCAACCAGGGTATATCCCAGGCTGTCATGAAGAGCAGATTTTGTCTATTTTCCCACCTTGCAGGTTACAGGAGAGTTTACCCTCCCAGATTTTGCTGAGGTTTGGATACCTTCCCACCATAGCTAATGTTCTATGAGACCACTCCACAGGCTGCTCATGAGATACAGGATGAGTAGAGAGCAGAGAGCACAGCGAGTTCCCACTGTTTTTGACAGTGTTTTCAGACTCGGGGAGAAAGGCTGCTTATAAAATAAAGAGCACTGGCAAGACCAGAATTGTGAGAGAAAGAACTCAATCAAACCTTTCTGTTCAGAGAAGCCTGCAGCCTGTGCCACCGCAGGTTCATTTCTCCAAGACATTCGGCAAATTCTGTCCTTTCATACCGCTTACTTTCCACATCACAAGTGCTCATCTGCAAGAGTGACTGGTTAACAAAATCTACCATCCACTGTTTAAAGTTCATTTCCATCATATATTCCTGGAGGGGAAAAAAAAAAAAAAAAAGAAAAGAACAAAACCAGAACAATTAGTTTGGCAGTTTAATCCAATCAGTTCCAAAGATGCTTCAAGGCATAGTTATGGGACATTCCTGGCTTATTCTGAACCACGGCCCAAAATATTTTTCAGAAAGAGACCTGGCTGTAGGGATAATTCTCAGTTTTTACCATTCTATATTTGTATAGTTCTTTCCATCCATCCAACTTTTACAGAAAATAACTATCATTACACGGGTAGCTCAAGGTAAGAGCAGGCTAGTGCTAAAGCAGGGAGCAAAACCAAGCAGTACCAGACACAGTACTTCATCCATTGGATCATACCATCACACTGCCATGGGTACAGATTAGGCTAGGATTGAGGCCTTCCCACACTCCTGCAACTCACAGGCAAATGCAGACAAAAGCTTGTACTCCTTTATCAAAATATCTGGTATCAAAATAGAATATTGGACTAGAATATCAGAATACCCAGGAAGAAAAATTGTCCTCCAGCACCAGTGTCCTTGCCCACAGAGATGACTGAGAAACTACATGCAAAGTGAGGACAACTCAAGGGAATGTCTTTTTACTTCAGAAGGGTTCCGTATTGTATCTAGTAGTACCCAAAAAATACCACCAGGGAATACCACAGCAGACATACTGAAGCCATAGCTGCTTCCCTGTAGAAATTTGTGACCCTCATCCCAGCTTTCTTCTCAGGATACACATCCTCACATTGCTGACAGGTGCAGAAGACACACCTACAAACTGATCTCTAAATATCCAAAGGGTTAAAATCAGCACCTCACCTTCATGTTCCAACTGCCAAACCCAAGTGATACAGACCAAAATATGATGTTTCTGCTATACTAAGGCACTTTGAAAGAAACACGTTGACACTTGCTTTGTATGCAGTACCAAAGTGCCTGAGAACGGTAGCTGTAGACTCAGAGCTGTTGCCCTGCCCGAGTCCAGTACACCATACAGTAGCTCTATAAGGGCAGAGCAATACACAATCCCCCTGTGGGGATTTGTTCCCTGAGGTTGGGCTCCTTGGCATCTAGGGAGGTACAAGCATGGCTTGAATCCTTTCTGTGGCCGGGGCAATCAGCCCATGCCATTGGAGTTTTAGCATCTGGGCTGAGCCAAGATTCTGCTGCAGTCTCTCTCTCTGCAGGGACGTTCATCTTGTCCCTCTTTCCTAACAGGTCATCTCTTTTGATGAAACTTAATATTCAAAAACCTTCTTAGCTGGTTAAATGGATCCTGGTAATGGAGCTCCATTACACCTTGTTGAAAAGGCAAGACAAAACCACAGCACAAACACAGAACACAATCCCTGAAGGAACCAAAGCTTTCCTGCTCAACACGTTTTATAATCTAAATGTAGGAGAGAGAGAACAAGCAAGACAGATGGGAGACTATAGCACAGCAGGCAGTAGTTGTATTGCAGGGCAGGCAGTGTTTTCTGTGGCACGGAAGCAAAAGGTTTTTATAAAGAAAGATGTTAAGGCACCTCTGAGACCGAGTAACACTCCTGAGAGCAAGGGGAAGGCTATGACAGTACCTGTAGGCTGTTTCCATCCCTATAACAGCCAAACAAAAGCTTGGACTTAGAACTTCCGTTTACCTTGCAACTCCGAAGGAGGCTTCTGATTTGGGCAGCGCTATGTTGTGAATTTATTGGCTCCTCATGTCCCTGTTGCTGTTCCACATGATCCAGCCAGGTCATTAGTTCAGCAATAGCTTCCCGCGAGGAAAGTTTTTCCATCTGAAGCTACAGGTAAAGCATATAATGAATGTTCTACACTCGGCTTGATAGAGATATCAGCGAAGATGACATCTGTGTTTTTAGAAAGGCTCAGGCACTGTAATTGCAGTTATTGGGGTATGAACTTGAAAAGTGATCCCTGTGCCCCAGAGGGGTGTATTATGAAAATGAGAAAAGTTCAAGAATTCATAAATTTGAAATAAAATTCTTTCTACTTGTAATAGATTTTTATATAAAACTGTAAAGTTGACAGATACGTGCAAAACAGCCCAGGAAGAACACTGCAATAATTAAACTGCAGTACAATATTAGGGTTATTCTGCAAGCAAGACAGATTTATTGAGCAGCCAACTGAATCCCAGCAGCAACATTTTAAAGTGGCTAGTTAGCTTGAACTGAAAGATGGCAGCAGATTTTATCCTCACCTGGTGGAGCTTTTCTTGGATGGCTGGGAGCTGTGTAATCAGTTCTCCCCATTTTTGCTCAAACTTTGCCAAAGATGACCTAAGTGCCGCAGTATCAGCTTGTTTCACGTGAAAGAGCTGGTTGGCAGTGCTCACCAGAGATGACTTCAGGGAAGATTTTTCATCAGCTTCCTTAGAGAATGCCTGAGGCACACAGCAGAAATTTAAAACAGGGTAAATATTTATATATCCATTTAAATAAAGATGACAATAAGAGGTTTTCAGTTACAGGAAGTTCCACCTCAAAAAAACACATTTTAGCAAGTTTGTGAAGTTCAGAAAATCTAAACTCAATGTGTTCAGGCAGCAGTTAAGGCATTTTCTTGTCTAGCTTGATATGATGCTGAATGCCACCTTTTACTCCACAGGGATTGGGAATATCCTGATCCACACTTCATGTAGAGGTTGGCGGAGCAACCCTACTCCTTGAGTCTCTGGCCAGCTCACACCTACCAGTCCAACCTCCACGATGCTTTGCTTACCCACTGTGCAAGGCTACCCCTCTCTGTGATGCCTCACACTGGGGCTGGACCTCCTGACTAGTCATACAAATGAAGCACAGCATCGGGGAGTGCAGGCAAAGGCATGAAATGCAATTCAGTATGTTTGTCTTTCCTGAATTTACCTGACCATCCTTTCACAGCCTAGCTGTCTTCATGACTGTTCCATGAGCCCACACTCCAGATTCTGTTAGGAAGTGACCCATCAGCTTGGCTGAACTGCTACATCTGGTACTTGGCATCAGGAGCAAGGCATTTGCATCAGGAGCAACACATGCTATTATACTGTAGGTGTACAAGAAATCCTGTCTGGGTTGGATGTGTTGCAATTAGAAGCCGATTATGAGAGGATTCCATTCTGATTTATGCACTCTGGATGGCCTTGCAATCTGAAGAAAGGTCTCTGGTGGCCTCCCTTACTCATGGGTCACCACACAGATAACGGGGTGGCTTTAGGGCACACAGCTATTCAGTGCTATATTATGCAGCCACCTTCTGGGTCACAGCAAATACAAAAAACACTCAAAAGGGTAATTTTCCCTTCAAGTCACAACATTTTATTTAAACTTGGGAAGAGAAATTACTTACAAACAAGCTGTTGATGTTATCCCTGATGGTAGGAAGATCTTGTGACACACTGAGAGACTGCTCCTTCAAAAAATTCATTCTCTGCTGAGCGGAATCCAGCCATTTCATTAATTCCTCTGAGTCTCTGTTGTAGCTACAAAGGAGGAAACAAAATACACATCTCCTAGTTGGGTCTAGGACATTTCTCACTTTCCAAGTTATCTTCCTCTCTGTGAGAAGGCATGTGCTATTCTGGCACCTGTGCTGCTGTACAACCCTGCAGAAACATGGCTACAGCATGGATCAATGTGCAACACAGCAGTTCTGCTGAGGTACACATGACACTGTTCCTATCAGCTCTTTTTCTCCCTTTAAATATCCTCTTCCTATATTCACCCAGGACAAGCTCACATGGGTGAAAAGAGTCCCAAAATTGTAGGGGTTAGAAGGGACTTCTGAAGATCACCTAGTCCAACCCTCCTGCTAGAACATGTTCACCTAAAGCAGGTTGCATAGGATGATGTCCAGGTGGGCTTTGAATGTCTCCAGAAACGAAGACTCCACCACCTCTCTGGACAGCCTGTTCTAGTGCTCTGCTGCCCTAAAAGACCTTGGCTGGAGGTCAATACCACCAGCAGGGATTGTGCACACTGCAAGATACAGTGCAGAATACACATCAGAGATAAATATCAACAAACACTAGCATGCTCTCTCCACACTATAGGTCCAGCCAGCCACAGCTCAGAGCACACAGACCATGTGCACAGAGAGCTGAGCTTGGTACATCAGCTGATGAACTGGGCTGTAAGAGCCCCAAACTGCCTCTGACTGCCAGGACTGCACTGACAGTTGGCTTGGGGCATGTGAAAGCCTTGAGCATGCTTAGGTCCTTCGCCCTTTGGAGAACTTTGAAACACAAGCTGAGGCAGCATGTTAGCCCTGTCCTGAACATTTGTAACGTGGATAGTGTACATGCGCAGAGACACACATTATTTTGCATAGGAAACAAGGCTAGCTTGCATTTGTCTCAGGCCAAAATGCTTAGGGCACCATGATCAGAGCTTGCACACTTCCAGGATACAAACTGCAGCATGGTGCAGCTAACTCTCACCTAGATACACTGACTTTGTAATGGCAGCAATCAAAATATTCTTTCTAAAAAATTAAGCAGTAAGTGAAGCATTTGTCTCCACAGTGACAGAAGATCAGAAAAGGGCCACTTTTCTGATTACCACTGCTTTGTAAATTATTTTTCTCACTTTTAAGTTAAAGGGCCTACCTTTTTTTATTAATTCATCATCATATTTCAGAAAATACATCCACAGGAGGTCAGAAGCTAATTTCTATCTGATATCTCTACTTGCTTTCTGAGTAAGACTCACCTGACCAAGAGTTTGAGCAATCTCTGAAGTCGATGTAGTTCATGGCCAACTTTTTTGTTTAAAGACAACCACTGCCCTTCCAGTTTCCCAATCTGGCTTCTTATTTCTGGACAGCTCACAGCAGTCAGCAATTTCTTCCCTTCTTTCACCGTCTGGTACAGCCTGGCATGCTTTTCATCCACACTGCTTTTGATTTGCTGTCAAAATATGGAGAGTATGCAAAACAGTAATATTTTAAAAACTGAAAACACAGTTAGCAAAACACTTACCATTTGTTGTAACTCCCTAATCTCACATTTCCTCTGTCATGTTTTTCATTTTCAAATGGAATGAATCTGTACTTCATCACATGCGTAAGGGACACAGGTTGGGGGTTTTTTGTTTCTCCTGGATAAATCAAGACTGCAATATAACTGAGATACACTATCAGAAAGACTGTGTTATGATTTGATGGGCTTTTTTGACACACGTAAACATCAAGCAATGGACAAAAAACTCTCTATCACATCTGGCTGCACTCTCCAAACATGACTGTCCTCAGCAGAAAGTCATTGTCCTCCTGTTCTTAGAGGGCTTTCTGACTTGCTCCAACTTAAAAAAAAAAACCAAACATCACCAGCATTTAGAAGGAAGCTGCTGGTATAATTATTGAATAATGGCAGCAGGGAGGAATGAACAGTGAAAACATTATTTAAAAGTCTTGTTTGCTTAGACAGCTGAATAAAAACAAAGCATCGTTTTACCATTGCTACACTTCACTGGAAGATCAAAATAAGAAAAGGGGGGAAAAAAACCCCAACACACCAGGAAGTAGATCAGTCTTAAGAGAGAAGGGAGCAAATAGCATTTGTGTGATATGCAAGTATTCCCCTTCTGTCCAGACATAAAAGTCTTGCACAATATTATTAATAGGGATATTTCTCCCACAGGAATTGAGCCCCAGAGAGTTTTATTCTGCTGTGAATTGTGAAACTTCAATGCTGGGTCTCCCCACAAAAGCACCTTCTAAAGCCTTACTGCTTTGTTTCTGATGTCTTTAAAGATAAATAAAGACTTGAGAGTGAAAAGCTAGTTATGAACTTAGAAAACCAAAGTGAACCAAGCGACTTCACAACCAATGGCTCTGCAAATATTGCATGTCTCCCATCTTAGTGTGACGGGCATCGGTAGCACCAGAGGGACACTGTGACTGTAAATGCCTACTGTCTTTTTTGTCCGTATAGTCTATGAATCTAAATATCAAATGGGACTTGATACAGACCCAAGACTCAATTAAAAAATTTCTAATAGAGTAGGTCCTCTGAAGACCGAGAAAAGTCAAACCTGTGAGGAATGCAGAGCACTCTCTGCAGATATATCATTAAGTTTATTGAATACTATTTCTTCTTAATTTTATAAAGCACCCATAAAGGCTGCTTACATACCCTTTACTCAAATTTGTTTAAAATGTCAATAAAATGTTTCCAACTAGACTTGAGGTTCTAAATAAAGGTGTAGCTCTGCCATCAGAGATGCAGCTGGAAACAAACTATGAGCTTATTTACCATTCTATACAAAAGGAATTTTATTCTCTTTGGTCAGATAGAAATCAGGACATATTGTTTTGAATTCTCAAGATTTTAAATGGAGCTGGTAAACCTGTAGCCCTTCTCTTGCAAGCAGACATTCACATATTTGAAGGCACTAGGTGGATTTTCTGTTCCACAAGTTTTACATCATGGCATGAAAATTGTTCCTGACAGAGAAGTGGTTCTGTCTACATTCCAAAGCTGTTGTTGGAACCCATGCAGCCTGCATACTATCTTCTACCAAATACCTGCATTTTTGAAGACACAGTTCTAAAGTAGCAAAAGTCATTACTGTCACTTAAATGAACGTACAGCCCCTGGTTGAAATTATCAACGCAATTTTCTGCTACTTTTATAAGTACTTCAGCTTGCATCCACACACAAAGCTCTACAGATCCACAAAGAAAACCAGAGACACAGACACATAAATACCTGTAGAAGTGCAATCCTTTCTATTAATCTTTCTTCTGTTTCTTCAACCAAATTCACTGAAGGTAATGTAGAGGCAAGAGCCTCTAATTCTTTATTGAAAACTCTGCATTCGTCATCAAATTCCATCCATTCCTAAAAAATACATTGCATCATTAACATGGCCCAATCTATCTGCCTTTTTGCTACACCAGATTGCAGCCTTCATGCTTATTCTAGCACCCAGCAGCTCCTATTTTAAGGAAGCAGAACATGAAAATAAGTGAATACTATGAAAATATTAAAGTGAGACATTATTTCACCACAGATTAATTCATTTTCTAATATCACAGAATGGATATTGAAGGGACCTCTGCAGATCATCTAGTCCAACCCCCCCCTGCCAAAGCAGGTCCACTGAGAGCAGGTTGCACAGGCAGGTTTTGAACGTCTCCAGAGATGGAGACTCCACAGCCTTTCTGGGCAGCCTGTTCCAGTGCTCTGCCACCCTCAAAGTGAAGAAGTTCCTCCTCCTGTTTAGATGGAACTTCAAATTTGTGCCTGCTACTTCTTGGTCCTATCCCTGGACACCACTGAAGAAAAAAAATGGGCCCTTTTTCTCGACACCCACCATTTAAGTATTTATAGGCATTGACCAAATTCCCCCTCAGTCTTCTCTTCTCCAGACTAACAAAACCCAAGTCCCTTAGCCTTTCCTAGGTCCAGTAGTAAACATCCACTCATTGTTGACTCCTCCACAACCTGAGTCAAGAAGTTATTGTCAATACTTTGGAGGAACCTCCTGGACTGTACATGCCTGACTGTGCAGCCTTCCCAGCAGATATCATGCTTATTTTTTTATTCTCTAAGGGCATTTTAAGGTCAATTTTTAGGTTTTATTTTGAAGTGGTGCTGCTATTTTTGTGCCTTAAATGGCTCTCCTGTCAGTCCAGGCACTCAAAAACTACTGCAAGGAGTCAAAAAGTTCCACCCATGTCAGAGTAATGGGTTGAAATGTCCAATTTGAGAGGTTTACTGGAAAAAAGGAAAAAAAAAAAGAAAAAAGCCCGTTTACTGACACAAACAGAACAAGTAATAGACTATTGCTGTCCAATGGAGTACAGCTATCAGCCAAAGAATCACTGGTGCAGAAAGGGTTCCCCCTACACCCAACTCCTCTTTCTTAGCTCCAGCTTTTACTCTGGGTTTCTTTTGACTAATTACCTTTAAAAGGCACTCTAAGTGTATACCATACTGGCAGGCCTTCTGCTCCAGCAACTTGACTTCATTCACCAGCTCTCTCCAGAATTCCTCTCTCCTTTGTAGGATGCAGGGAGCCACTTTCTCAGAAAATGCTTGCATGAAAGCCATGCGGGTCATGAGGTTGTTGAAAAAGTCCTGAAAAACAAGTTAAAGCTTGTTCTTTAAGAGAGATCACACACCCACAGCAGGGGAATGAAGAAGACAGTGAAGACTCACTGAGAAGAGCAGTCAGTTTAAGGGTCTCTCATAGCTGGACTCAGGAGTCTTCTAGCAAATTCTTTACCACTTCAAGACGGGCAATTACTGATCATTTTACAGTTAGTCAAGAAGCAGTGATAGGACAGAATGAAATAGAATGGAATGGAATATTTTCAGTTGGAAGTGTCCTACAACAACCATCTAATACAGCTGCCTAGCCACTTCAGGGCTGACCAAAAATTAAAGCATGCTATTAAGGGCATTATCCAAATGCCTCTTAAAATGCTGACAGAAGGGCATCAGCCATTTCTCTAGGAAGACTGTTCCAGCAATTCACCACCCTCTCAGTAAAGAAATGCTTCCTAATGTCCAGTCTAAACCTTCTCTGGCATAATGAGTCGCATACACCATTTTCATTTATACATTTCTAAAGAACAAGATCTACATTTACACCTTCAATTAATATGAAATACAAACCTATTGCAGGAAGATGATGGAAGCGTTTAACTCTAAACAAATGTGTAATTTAGCATGAGGTATTCATCACCAGACAGCCGTTATCCAGTTTGGTTCATCTGGATGGTACATGGCTCCAAGCACCAAGGGCATTAGTGGTTATAAGGCCTAAGTAGTAGGCAGGGCAAATAATCATTTGGGATAACTGGGTAACAGTTTGATTTAGTTATGGCTGAGCTCTTGGGAAACATCTGAATTTCAGCAGAACACTTTCCCCCATGAAAAACCTTTGAGGGTTTAAGATTACACTATTTAATCAAGATCTTCACTAAGAACTAATAACTAGTAGAATTTCACTTAAGGACCATACCCCAGGCACCTTGATAAGTCTTGATAACCAAGGCAGGGAAAACTGCTTTTATCGATTTCTTTTGCTTTTGTAAATCTATGTATGCATACTTGGACTGCAAATATGTTATTTGATTTTCTTTGTGAATAAATTGCTAACATTTTGCTAAGGGCAATTTGTGAGTGACAAGCAATTCCTAAAACTCTGGAGTAGTGGCTTGCAGTGCTTGGCATCATGAAGCAACTCTAAAGGGAGTTAGAGCTATGTGGAACAGTTAAATCAAGGCCTTGATATGATAAAGACACCTTTGTGTGACTTAGCATTGGCCAGGGCTGCTTCTTGCCAAGCAGCAGGACAGTGAGGATGCAGATGCCTTCTCAGCCATTTCCCATTAAGCATCTAGCAGCAGGGTACAAGGGACACTGGGCTGCCAAGGGGAGTATTTGAACTATTCTCTCCTTGGAAAGGGAGCTGTTACAGGTAAGTTTCCTCCGTCAGATCATGACAGCACAGAATGCTGAAAGCAAAGGCTCGACACCCAGCTGCTACTCAACAACTTCAAGAACCTATTTATTCCCAGTAATCAGAAGGACATGTTTTCCTCACATATCCACATGTTCTGAGGTAAGCCAAAGTATTATTAGTCTGACAGAACTGAAAACCTGATCGTAATTAATCAGCAAACCTGTAGTTGTAATAACAACCTCTTGTATTTTAGCGGGTCCTTTTGGTCTACACAAACCCTTTGCTTCATTTTCTGTGTATATTCCAAACTCTCCCCTGTGCTATGAGCCAGTTATTCCTCTCCATAACACTGGAGAGAAACCAGCAACGGAAAATAGTGCTTCTACTATGGCTGGTCTGAGCAGTCCTGTGATAAGCATCTTATACCTTGTGATTTTCCAGGTGAGACTGTAGAGCTGCTCTGCTTTTTGTTAGCTGCTTTGGATCTCGTGCAATCTTCTCTTGTCCAATAGCTACCAGCTCTGCAAATCCATGAAGTAAGTCCTCATACTGGCTCTCAGTGATGAAAGGAGAGTGCAGCTCTGCATACTTTGCTTTCAGAATCCCCCACATGTCATCCAAAACATCCTATAATATAAACACAGTTTACCGATTCATGAAGGACAGAAACCCTACAAACCCACACACACATTCCCAAAATGCAAAACAACCATCAGCCCTTTGATGTTAAAAATACCTTGCTTAGAATAATCAAACCTTATTGAGTAAGTAGAAACTGTACTGTGTTCTTACCTCTAACTTATAAGCTTCATGGATTAAGGTGACAGGTAACTGAAATCTTTCCCCGTGGCCTCTCAGTTTTGCTACTTGGTTTTCTAAGTTTTGCAGCTCCAAAGCACAGGCATCAGTTTTCTGAATTTTGGACAAAATAAGCTATTAGGAAGAGTTCTGTTCCATTACATTTCCTGTTGTCACTCGTACTGCAGCAGATCCAGGGGCTGGATCTCTGCTGCGCTAGGACTGCTTTAGTTCACAATGACACCCTGATATACAATACGCTTACAAGCTAAAAAGACTTGTTCATGCAACAACTTACTGGGTGCACACGGCACAGCCAGGAAGGGAATTCAGGTCTTGTGTCCCAGTACAGCATTCAACATGCATTTCAGTTTACTAATTCAAGAGCAGCCCTTAAAAGGAATCATGGACTCAGAAAATATCATTTTTTCTTATGAATTAGAAAGACTCAGTCGGGGATGGATCGAGACAGGTTCTCCCTGAAGGAATAGTTATGTACTTCTAGCATTCCTTTTCCAAAAGTGGTTACTTGATAGAATGTATCTAGGGCAGCAGTCTCTTCTAGGTGATTCAACAGTTCTGAACTAAGTTTTCAGCCTGGCAGGAGGTTATGCCTGGATACAAGGTTATGAGCTTGTAATAAATTAAAAAAAAAATTTAAAAAAATAAAAAAAGGTGTAAAGGTGTTGGGACACCCTCTTTGCTTCACGAACAAGCACACAGATGGGTGATAACCATTCTGGGGAGGATATGCAGTCTATTCATTTTTAATTCTCTGCCAATCCCTATCAAGGTTGAAGACAATAGCTTAACTGACTGGTCAAATGCCATGTTTTAAAGTGCTCATAAATGCCGAAGGAATAGATATAAATACTGGAGTACTATTCCCACAAAGAAAAACTAGTTTTGCATATAAAAAGTCATAACATATGAAAAGCTGTACTTTGCATAGCTCATTTTCTTCCCTGCTGTAGTGTAATCGCTCTGAGAGGTTGTGGAGACTGGTTCCTCCACTCCAACTACTAAAAGCACTGGAATTAGGTCTCACTATGGATTGGGGTGTAGTAAAAAAAATAATAAAAATGGTGGCCAATAATGAACTTTCTCCTTCTTCCATTCTTCAATCCTAAGTGAGACTCAAACTTTAGAAAATATGAAACTTATAGCTTTTTCCAGAAAACTGAAAATAATAGCTAATGTTAAGAGCTTTTTCTCTCCTTTCCTTCAAATGAAATTACCTGAAGCTGTTCAGAAATATTATGTCCACGTACTGCATTCAAGCATTGTAGAAGAGCGGCTTTTTTCTCAGTTAACTGATCATAGAGCCGCCTGGTTTCATTCTACAAAGGAAACAAACATCATTAGGATATTATATATCAGGAATATTTTAATGACAAGATAAAATTACACAGCAAACAAAATGGTTACCTCTTATGGCAAAAGTATTTTTTTGCTCTTTAAAAAAACAAAATAAAGTATGTGGCTTAATGCAGAAATTCTGAGAGGGAAATTCTGTAGTCTGTGTAGTGTAAGAAAGCAGATTATTCTGACACAATTATCCTCTATGACCATAAAAATTTGTAAAACTTTTAGAGAAACAAATTCTCCTCTGAAAATGAGAAATTGAGTTCATTACTGGGGACTGATGGAGCACCATGGATTTTGCATGACAAACATCACAAGACTAGCCCTGCTACTGTTTGGAGACAACATCCCAGTATTCTTCAAAGGAACTGTTTTATTATTCAGCAGTAAAGAGCTAGGCTGATTTGCAGATGATGAGCATACTGGAGTTTTGCTGGACACTGGAAACTGTATTTAAAAAAACAGGCTTTTTTTTTTTTTCCTTACTTCAGCCTAAATACATGATCTGAATATTTTCCAGCAATAGCAAGTAGATTTAGCCTATTGCAGGAATCTATGGAAAAGTTTCTCATTATCTGCTTTTCTGAAAAAGAACAAAAAAATGCAAATTCACAAAACTATGGCTTCTACTACTGTGGCACAAAATTTAAAGGAACAGTAAATAGAAAGGGTCAAATCAACCTCCAATACATAGCTAAAAGTAGCCTAGTGCCAGAAGAAGCCTAGGCACCAAAAGGGAGTGAGTCCACACAGCAGCAGAAAGAATACACAGAACCCTTCTTGATCTAATCCCTACACACAGAAGCTTGCTTTAGCCTGTAGCTTTGCATGCATGGGATCCCAGATTAATTCCACCCTTTCTACATGCAAATTTTCTACTGTGATTAAGGCCTCAAAGGTAGTGAGCCTTACGAACAGCACTGTAAACTGCAAGAATTAATTTGCTTCTT